>ML681994.1:32758264-33010436 GCA_007922195.1 Podocnemis expansa | reverse complement strand
TAAAGTGGTCAAGAGACTTGCATTAAATTTATATTCCTAGATGGAAAGCAGCTTTATCTGAATGTTTCCTCAGCCTCTGTCGTTGACTCAAAATTCTTTTGAAGACATTGCAACATGAATACCCAAGAAATAGAACCCCCCCCCAACTATTGAAATTGAACTAACGCTGGTTCAAGACATTAATTTGATCATATTTCTTGTTTCTCTTTCTAATTTGGTAGTGCTGATATTCATCACATAAAAAAATTAAAATTATTTTTATTGGGGGTGTGAAATAGACAACTTTTCCTTTTTCCTTTATTTTGATTATTTTGTCAACATTAATAATCATTTCGTTTAGATTAAAATAATTATTAAAATGCTTATCAAAAGATTTCATTTACCAAACAATGAGGCTGTCAGCAAATGAAAAGTGTCATGAACCATTTTAATTTAAAAAAATTGCAAAAACCAAAAATGCTGGCATTTACAAGTTTTCATGAAATTTTTTTTTTTTTTTTTTAAATTTGGAAAAGACCATTCTTTGTTTTGCATATAAAGTTATCTTATTCAAAGAGGTTTTTGACCAGGACTAATTGATAGGTAAGTTGAGGGCTTTATCTATATTAGCATTTCTGCAAAAATAAAAACTTCCCACTGTCCCTACTTCTGTTTCAGCTGAAACAGTAGGAAAGTACTAAAGAAGGCAGGGCTTCAAGCAACTTCCGGCTTTTTAATCTTCATATTATGTAGGTCTGTTTTCATCTCAATAGTATTATATGGTTCAAAGTTTTAAATGCTGTTGACTGTGGAAACCTCATCTACCCTAGTGTTCCCATCATTACTGCCGTTGGAATTGACTCGGTGGTAACATTAATGGGAATTGTTTGTATTTAAGAAAAAAGATCTTTAGGAATTCTGCTCCTTCCGACTTTGAGTCAAAATGTAGAGTATAGTAGCACTCTTACAGGACCTTATGAAAGAAGGGCATTAATATCTGACTTCAGAGTGTATCCCCCTTTTATTTTGCATCATTGGGGTAAGGTAGCATTAGGCTGGCTATTCAACTGACTTGATATTTTAATGCCAGCAGCCTGTCTACACTGCCTTCTAACAGGGGTGTCCAAACTTATGGAACTCAAGAGCCACAAAAGTTGATTATTAAACCTTTGAGAGCTGTACTGAGGTATATAGCCATAAACTTTTACCTACTCCAAAATTATTAAATTTAAAATTCATTGCACACTTCAATTTTATTGTAAAAAGAGGGCAAATATTGATCCTACTAATGTCAGATTCTAATAATTGCTTAAGGTTACCATGAAAACTAGGCCTGTACATTAAAACCTCAGATGTTGCTTGATGCAGAAGTCTGCAGGCTAGTGGCGAGATTTTTAATATCTGGGCAGTAACTTGTCAATGCAGTATGTAAAAGCTCTCTCAGGTGCTGATCTGTAAGTATTGCACAATGTTTTGATTTCACAGATTTTGTTGTGGAATACAATGCTTTACAGCAGTAGGTTGTGCCAAAAATTGAAAGTAATCTACATTCAGTTTTAAACAATCTCTTATCTTCTTTGTATTTTTTCTTATTATTTAACATTGTTTAGAAGGGCTTGTAAAACACAATTTTATTTTTAAAAATGAGTAACTTGCATTAAGGACTATGAGAAAATCTAAATGTGCCATGCTTTTCCTTGCCATCTCCGACCTTGCTGCACTTCTCTCTGCTGTGCTCTTCCGCGAGCCGTACTTTTTCGTTCGAGAGCCACATGTGGCTTGTGAGCTGCAATTTGGCCATGCCTGTGTAATGTTAACAATACCTTTACAGCTGAACCTCATCCACATGCCTGCCAGTTACACTTACAAGTATGCCTGTTGTTGGCAGGTCACTGAAGTCCAGATACTCATAAGCTACTACAATCTTCTGTACACTCAGATTTCGGTAACTAAACATGGACGTACATACACACTCTTAAAACTGACCTGGAAAGGGGAAAATAGGTTTGTTCACTTTCTACCTATTTTTGAGGTCCATATGACATTTGGAAGAGTGTTGTATTTAAATTTCTTTTCTTTATCTTTGTTTGCAACTCCGCTCTTTTCTACCTCAATAGACTCTAAGTGGGAGCTAGAGTGGTGACTGAATGATAACATCACAGGAGACCACAAGCTGAGTAGTTGAGAGAAGGGATTTTTAGTCAAGTTGTATAAAGCCTTGTGTAACAGAGAAGCTAGTTATTTAAATTAAACTGAGTTCAGCTCTCCTGTTTCAGTCCAAGTGCTCCTTGTTTGGAACAGTTGAGAGGATGGGGTAGTTCCTGGAAGCCTAGAAAATATCTCTATGCTGCAATGAAACACCTGTTGCTGTCCCATGCTGGTTGACTTGGACTCGCAGCTTAAAGGCTATTTCATTGCAGTATATGCTATTTCAAGTGGAGGGGTGATTTGGAATAGGTTACAAGACTTTTTGGTTATGGGTTTTTATTATGTTTTGCTAAATTATAGAATCATAGAAACTGGATATGACAGGTCATTGAGTCCAGTTCCCTGCACTCATGGCAGGACCCCCATTAAACCATCCCTGACAGGTGTTTGTCTAACTGCTCTTAAAAACTTCCAGTGTAGGAGATTCCACAACCTGACAAGGCAACTCGTTCCAGTGTTTAATCACCCTGACAGTTAGGATTTTTTCCCTAATGTCTAGGCTCAACCTCGCTTGCTATAGTTTAAGCCCGTTGCTTCTTGTCCTATCATCTGTAATTAAAGAAAAGAATATTTTTTTCTTTCTTCCTCATAACATTTTAGATATTTGAAAACTTATCATATCCACTCTGTCTCAATTTTTGTAGACTAAACAAATCCAGCTCTTTCAGTCTTCCCTCATGGGTCAAATGTTCCACATCTCTAATAATTTTTGTTGCCTTTCTCTGGACTTTCTCCAGTTTCTCTATATCCTTGTTGAATTGAGGTGCCCAAAACTGGACACAGTACTCAAGTTGAGGCCTAATGAGTGCAGAGTAGAGTGGAAGAATCACTTCTCGTGTCTTACTCACAATACTCCTGTTAAAACATCCCAGAATGGCATTTAATTTTTTTGCAACAGTATTACACTGCTGACTCCTATTTAGCTTGTGATTCACTATTACACCCAGATCTGTTTCTGCAGTACTCCTTCCTAGGCAGTCATTGGCAATTTTCTATGTGTGCAATGGGTTGTTCAACCCTAAGTGGAGTACTTGGCACATACCTTTATTGAATTTCATCCTATTTATCTCAGACCATTTCACCAAATCATTTTGAGCTGTGATCCTATCCTTCAAAGCACCTACAACCCCTCCCAGCGTGGTATGATCTGCAAACTTTGAGTTTGCTCTCTATGCCATTACCTAAGTCATTGATAAAAATGCTGAACAAAAACCGGACCCAGAATAGATCCCTGTGGCACCATGCTTGTTATGTCCTTGCAGCATGAATGTGAACCATTGATAAGTACCCTCTGGGAGCGGTCATTCAACCAGTTTTTCACCCCTCTTAAAGTAGTTCCATCTGGTTTGTATCTCCCTGGTTTATTAATAAGAATATGATGTAAGACCATATCAAATGCTTTCCTAAAGTCTGGATATACCATATCTACTGCTTCTCCTCTATCCACAAAGCTCGTTATCACATCATGGAAAGCTATCAAGTTGGTTTAATATGATTTGTTTTTGACAAATCTATGCTGACTAGCACAAGGCACTTTAGTCTCTTCGAGACATTTGCAAATCGACTCCTGAATTATCTGTTTTATTATTTTTCCTGGTATAGAGGGTAAACCGACTGGTCTGTAATTCCCTGGCTTGCTCATATTTCCTTTTTTTGTAGATGGACACTATATCTGCCTTTTTGCTGTCCTTCAGGACTTCTCCCATTTTCCACAGTTTTTCAAATATAATAGCTAATGGCTCAGATGCTGCCTGAGTCAGCTCCTTGAGTACTCTAGGGTGCATATCATCAGGCCCTGGTGACTTTAAGACATCTAACTTGTCCAAGTAATTTTTGACTTGCTGTTTCCCTATTTTAGCTTCTGACCCTTCTTTCATTCCTGTTGCCCTCCTCTGCATCAGACATCCAGTCTCCACTAACTTTCTCAGTGAAGATAGAAACAAAGAAATTATTTATTCCTCTGCGATTTCCATGTTTTCATTTATTTCTTTTTACCCTTTTTGTTGAGTAAGGGTCCTACACTATCCTTGGTTTTCCTCTTGTTTCTGATGTATTTGAGGAATGTCTTTTTGTTACCTTTCATGCCTTCAGCTAGTTTGATCTGTGCCTTGGCCTTATGGATTTCTCCTCTACATCACTGAGTTACTTGTTTATAGTCCTTTGTAATTTGACCTAGTTTCCACTTTTTGTAGGACACGCTCTCTATTTTTAAATTATCAACAGTCTTCTGGTTAAGCCAAGGTGGTCTCTTGCCATATTTCTTATCCTTCCTACACAATGCAATGGTTAGATCTTGTGCTCCTAATAATGTCTCTTTAAAAAACTGCCAATTGTCTTAAGTCATTTTTCCTCTTAGACAATCTTCCCATGGTATCCTTTCCATCAACTCCCTGAATGTGCTAAAGTCTGCTTTCCTAAAATCCATTGTTTATTTTTGGTATTCTCTGTTCTAACATTTCTAAGAATCATGAACTCTCTCATTTCATGATGGCTTCCACCTAAGTTACCTTCCACTATCAAATTCTCGGCCACTTCCTCTCTGTTTGTTAAAGCCAAATTGAGACTAGCCTCTCCCCTAGTAGCTTTCTCCCCCTTTTTGAAATAAAAAAAATTGTCTTCAGTGCATTCCAAGAACTTATTGGGTAATGTGTGTCTTGCTGAGTCATTTTCCCAACAGATGTCTGGGTAATTGAAGTCCCCCATCAACACCAAGCCCTGTGCCTTGGATGATTTTGTTAATTGCTGAAAAAAAGCCTCATCAATGTCTTCTTCCCAGTTCGGTGATCTGTAGTCAACTTCTGCCATGAGATTACCCATGGTTTTTACTCCTTTTATTTGTACCCAGAGACTTTCCACCTGTCTATCTTGTATTTCCATCCCAACTGCAGTCTAAGTATATAGATTTTTGATAAACAGGGCAACTCCACCTCCCTTTCTTCCCTTCCTGTCCTTTTTAAGCAAGTTGTATTCTGCTGTGGTTATAGACTAGACAATGTGCTCAGAAGGATAACTGAGGTGAGAAGCCATTTGAAAGTCTGCCTTGAGACCCCAAGGGTGTGCCTGGGAAGAGACAAGTGTTTAATTTTTTTGGATTTTTATTAACTTCAGGTCCTAATTAACATTTATGAGAGAAGTGGCTTTGAAAGTTGAACATGCTTGCCTTTTCAATTAAGGTATAAGGGTACTTAATATACAAATCTGATATTCTAAAAATTTTCCTTTAAAACTAGGCAAGACTAGATTTGACAGAGATATTTTTACACTAAAACAAGCAGATGAAAATGTCCATGGCTTCTTTACAGACCAGTAGGAAAAAACCAGGCACAAATCTATTAAAAAAAATAAATCCAAGTTACCTTTAAGATATTTAACTGATTTCTAAGCTGATGAGCAGATATTCCATTACACAAAGTGACTGCTAGAACCTACCAGCAACTGATTCACTTGAGGCATATTTCCCTTGCAAATTGCTTTGTGTATGTTACAGTAATGTACTTGTGGAAACATGAAATGCTTCTCCAAGCATAACCACTCCTCTTGTATATATTGTTCCAGAAAGATTTATGAAACGATTCTCTCATTCAAGTTGATGATGAGGTTAGTTAACTATAAAATACTGGTGTAAAGTAAAAAAGAGGGCCTTTGTTTGATTTATTTGATTCCAAATAGGTAAGTGGACTCCTGATGGCCTCTTTATTTCTTTGTTTTGAATTTAATCTAAATATAATTAAACAACCAGCTGATCTTAGCAGCTGGTGAATATTTACCATTCATCTGGCAAATCCCTAAGAAAACAAAGTTTTCTGGTTTTCTTGATCTTGAGGCTCAGTAAACAGAAAATCAGTCATATTAATTGGACTTTGTTTAAAAAAATTAATACTTATCTACTCACCCCTTAACCAAGAAATGCAAAAGTGTCAGGAAACTTCAAGGAGTTTTATATATATGCATGCTTGTTTAATTGTCTGTTTTATATTGACTATTTCTGTAACGCTTGTCACTTAGTTATGCATACATCTTAATGGAGCCTTCCCCTGCATACTGCTGTCACTAGGAGATGCTACCACTCAGTACCTCTGAAAAATCAGTGTGTTTAGTTAGGTCTTTTGTACATCCTGGGGGAAAAGAATCTGCTGATTCTCCTGTAGACTGGGACGCTTATCCCCAGGACACTCTCCAGCTTGGGACTTCTAGAAGATAACTGTTTGAGTGTCCATTTTATAAGAAATACACTTGCAAATCTTGTAACAGCAAACATTGCATTTTTTTAAAATGGTATTCTTGTAAATTCTCTACTTGAACAGTGCAGCTGTAATCAGATATGTGCTCAACGTGGTCTTTTCTTTTGCTTCGTGACTTTGCTGCAAATATGTGTACTGGGCAATAAGAAAATCACTATTGTTTTCTAGCTTTGGGTCAGGAGATACTGCACTTACTTTCACCCGTATAGTGCCCCATAATATGTTTACTAGAGTCCCTTCAGGGAATTCATTCTGGGGTACAGAAAAGCTGTAAAGTGTGAACAGTCTCAGGTGTAAAGCGTGGACAGGCTCTTTTTGCACAATGTGCTGTAATAAGGAAATAGTGATGCAAACCCCAAAAGTTCAAAAATCATGAATTAGTCCTCCCAGAATCATGAAGCTGGTCCCAAAATCACGTGAATTAAAGAAAAAAAAGATTTTTATTCATTTTCTCAAATTTGAACTCACCCTGTGCTTTCCCAGTGTGACTGTTGCCAGTTCTTGGGAACATTCAGTGACTATAATGACTTTTTGGCCCCTACTGCAGAAACTATTGTTTTATCCAGCTGATACTGGCATGGCATGGACCCTATAGGTGAAGTTGCATCAGAACATCTGTTTAAAGCTTGACCTTTTGATGTCTTTTACAATTGATATGCTTAGTTGTATTTCTTGTCCTTCAGGAGAAGGTTAGTGATCCAGATAGGAGTCTTTTGAGTTGGGGATTCCAGACATATGATCCTGCAAAAAATAACCATTTATAAAATTTTCTAGGTGGACTAAGCAGTGTGAAGAGCACAGCAGTGCGCACAGAGCTAGAGATCAAACCATTGATGAGATGCAAGTCAAAATGGCCTCATTCTCTTAATTTAGGCTAGGATGTGCATGTCTGTGGTGCCCACCAAATCTTCGGAAAACCCAGAATGAGACCATATTTTTTTTAAAAGGCATATTTTACAGTGTGCATACACTAATACAGAAAAATGTCTAGTGTGTTTCCATTCGTACCCTTTCATGTGCTTAGTGGTCAAAGTGTAATTTTGATGGGCCCTGGAAACCTCAGAATCTCTGGGCCCTCTTCCCATATTGTCCTGGCCCCCTTCATGCATATGTGGGCCCCAGCCCAGGAAGGCATTTACAATCATTTCTCAGGACCATATGCATCAGTTACCATGCCATAAAAATATTTATAATTTTATATGGCATTTATGTCTACAGCAATCACTGTCACAAACTAGCAAACACTGCATCACACAATAAGTGTGTAGTGTGATTATCATCATCCATCTGGGACAAAGCAAACTAGATTTAGGGATGAAGGAGCTTCCCCCTGGTCCTTCTGCTCCAGCTGCATTTGGTGCTGGGAGCCCCACAGGGTGAGGGGAACGGGTAGTTTTAGCTAGAGTCCTGTGTCCCTGGGCTGGGTCCCTGTGGGTGCCAACCCCCTACCTGCATGTTCTGCACAGAGTGGTTTGTCTGGTGCAAACTGCAGAGATTTGCAAACATCTATCTTTTTTGTACAGTAATAGTCTGTGTCGGTTTGTCTGTGTTTGCTTAGGAGTTTGTGCTCAAGCACCACATACCTGGCAGGTGTCCTCAGCCTTGGTGGGCACAGGAGGTGCTGGACTCTGCTCTCATTCTCTCTCTCCTGCTGCCCAGTCTGTCGGTTTAGTATCTTGCACATTTTTAATAAAGAAAATTCTCTAGAAATCTGGCGTGGCGGTGCTGCTCTGCATCTGTCTGTCCATTCACCAAGGGCTGGCTGGGGCAGGCACCCACAGGTGTCCTGTCTGAGTGGGGTGTGGCTGGGACCATGTCTCCTGGCACTGGGCTTCCCCATGGTGGTTCCCTCTGGGGTGAGGGGTTGCTGGCATGGGAGACGGATTTCTACATGTGAGGATATCTGTGTATGTGCCTCCTGCTATCTGTCAGGATGTGTGTGTGTGTCTCTCTCTCTCTCTCCATCCCTGTGTGTCCAACTGTCCCTCTCTCTGTCTGTCCCTCTGTGCCTGACCCCAGTGGGAGGCATGAGTGGCTGCCCCGCGCTCTCACCTGAGTTGTGGGCTGTTGCCTGGGCTGATCTGGTCCTGTTCTGCTGCGCTGTGGGAAAGGCTCCCTGGTTGGGAAGTGTAGAGTTTTAAGGGAGATTATAATCCAATAAGGAGGACAGCATATTCAGAGCTGTATAAGAAGTCTTTCAATAAAGAGAACTGAGAGAGAGAGAGAGAGAGGAGACAGACAGGTTTTCCTAGTACCTAAATGACTCTCCCATTTATCACTATGGCAACCCCAATGACCCTAGGTAGTCTAAAGCACCACAGGAAGGGTGCCTGGCATGGTGCTGTGTCCTGTGCTGGGGTTGGTGGCAGGTTGGCCCTGGGGTGTCCTTTGAGCAGTCTGGATCTGGTTGCTGCCTCCCTTCTGCAGAGCACACCTGGGGTCACCTGCGCTCGTTGATTCCACAGGGCTGCGCTGCACCACGCCCGGCACCCACCTGTTGATTCCTGGCTGGTCAGCGGCCTCCTGGCACTTGAGGCTCTTCACACACATGCCCAGCTGCCACAGGGAGTTAAGCTGGCCAGTCTTGGCTGAAGGACCAGACCTCCTGGCTCTTCCCCCTGCCTGGGCTCAGCTAGGCCAGGGCTGAGCCGAGGAGCCGCTTCATTCCTGGCACTGCGACCAGCGAGCAGCCAGGGCAGGGCAGAATGCAGCATTATATTTGTAAGGGCCCCGGAACGCTGGCTCCACAAATTCGTGGGCCCTGGAACGGCGTTCTGCTGCGTTCTAGCTTACTTTAACCCATGTGCTTTAAGATAGATTGGTCTGAGTGTGCCAAAATCTGAATGGGGTGCAGGGTATGATTAGCGCTCCACATGTTAGATCATTTGATCAAGGGGTTCCTGAATTACAGTCCGTCCGTCCGGAATGGTTTTCTTCTATTGACTTGTACTGTCAAACTGAGAAGTGCTGATGACTGGATGAATAATCACAGATATCTTTAAGCCACTGCCTAAGATAAAAGTTTTGAACTGGGGCATGGAAGCTGTGACTATTTGTGAGTTATAAGTGGCAATTTATTTTGGGGAAAATGTAGTCAAAGTATAGGAATAGGGAGAGGGATGCGGATGGGCTACAACGAGGGAAGAGAGAATGGCTGGGGGTTCAGCTGGGGGAGGCATTGCACTTGGCAACTCTGTGTGCTGTAGCCTCTTGGTATCCTAGTTCTTCTAGTGCACCTCAGCATTCCTGTGTCTAAACAAACCCTGCCACTCCGCCCCAACCCTGTGCACCCTCAACTCAGCCACTAGACCCAAACCTAACTGCACCCCAGCCCCTTGCACCTCACAAATGTTAGTGCACCCTTGTCTTTGGCAAGGGGAATTAGCCATGAGAGTGTTTTTTGGAAGGGGGATAATTAGGGATGGGGGGAAGAATTTGAAGGATCTGGGACTGAAGGGTGGGGAATAAATGGGGATAGGTAGCAGGAGAGGAGAGAACTTAGATGAAGGGCACATGAGGGTTAGGGAAAGTGATGGGGCACTGGCAAGGGGAATATAGGAGTGAGTGGCAGGGAAGCTTGGTGAGAATTGGGACAGCGGCTCCAGTCAGCCCCACATTCTCCTCGTGTGTGTGCCCAGGTCTGGGTGGCTTTTGCCCATCTAGATGAAGACTCAGGCACCTCTTTGTCCCCCAAATGAACTGGGATATAGGGAGACCTTGCTTTTTGGGGATGTTAGCCCTTCCCTCTGTTCCCTGTATATGTGCCCATCTACAGGAGTTGGACTTCTTCACTCCTACGTGAGCCAGGTTCTATGGTGGGCCAATGTTCCCTCTAAGCCAGTGATGCAGCTGAGCAACTTATGGATGCAGCTGAGCAAGTTCCCGGGCCCGGGTCGGGCCCCTGAGCCACTGCCCATTGGCTCCCCAAGTGCATCCATAACTTGCTCAGTTGCGTCACCAGCTTAGAGAGGGAAAATTGTATAGATTTTCTGATTGAGATGCCTCTTCAAATAATCAATCTTCCATGAACTCCATGTCTTTCCTTTAGCAAAATCGCAGCTTGTCTTGGCTTCTGCACAGGACAAGCATAATAGGCCATTGTCCTCAGAGTAAGAAAATAGCTGACCCAATTTGACATGCTGCACCTCTCCAGATTCCATAGTCTCAGTTGCAATTAATTCATTCATTTAATTAATTCAATTAATTAATTCAGCCATGCCATCTTAAAACTTCCAATACCTTTATTTCTTGACATCACTGCAGTTGTCTTACACCAAACTGTTGGCTGTACGCTTTGTCATTTTGTGTTATGAATTTGTGAAGCTGCTTTGTAGGACGGCTTCTGATTTTTGGTTGTCTGTAATCTCAGCTCACCTTTAGAAGATGGGAAAATATATAAGCAAATGTGTGAGAAATTACACAGATAAGAGCTGATGATCACCAATAGCCAAGAATCCTTTTTTTACAGATTCCTAATGAATGTGCCAATTGTGCCTAGGTCTCACTCACTGAGCTAAATGAAGTCACCCTGATTTAGGCCTATATATTACTTGAGTTGATGTTAATTCAGGTCAATGACAGTTTTTCCACTTTTACTTATAAAGTTAGATCAGGCTGCCTTCTCTTTCTGCTCCAATCCCCATCTACCAGTTTTGTGGTGTTCTTGTCTGCAAGCTTTGAACTTTCCTTTACCAGCTTCCAACTGAAAACAGAGCTGTGCTAAAAATACATGGAGGGGACACCTCCTCCTAAAGCCATTGTTTATGGCACTTGGTAAAGATATCAAAATGGGAGGACATACAGTTTGCCTATAATGTATTGTCAGGGCTATTCACTTAAATGTGAGCACAAGGTGGGGTGTGCCTCTTGGATACCACAGAGCCAAGCATGTGTGAATACCTAGTATAGTAAGCCATTGAGAGATCCTGGGATGGAAAGTGCTGTAAAAATGGTGTGTGTTAATAAAGTAACATAAAGTTCTATACAGTTTTCTGTGTTTATTCTGAATCTTGGATGGAATTTGTGTGTTGTGTCTACCTATCCCACTGTTTCCCAACCAGTGTGCCACAGCATTTTTTGAAAAACTACTCAAAGAGCTCTGGATTGGCTCATGAAAATATATGGCTTCATTAGGAAACTATATGGCAGTGTGCCTCAAATGAATTAAAGGTAGCAAGGAGTGCCACTGCAATGGCATAGAAAACACTGGGAATCACTGACCTATGTGGCAGCAATGACTTGAAAAGGAAACAATACGTTTCCTTACACATCAACACTCCCCTCCCCCCCGCGTGGCATGAGTTTACCCCTGCTTCTAATCTGCCGCCAGCCCCAATCCTCTGGCTCCCCGCCAGTCCCGATTGCCTGGCTCCTCCACTTCCGCTTCTGCTCCATGCCAGCCCCACCCCAGGCTTCCTGGCACCCAGGAGAAATGTTTCTGGGGCCAGGCATGGCTTGTGGCTGCTGGACCTGCGCTGGGGTCAGGGCTTGTTGTGCCAGTGAGCGGCGGCAGCTGCACTACTGCTCACTGGCGCAGCTTAGAGGGATCATTGGTGGGCACTTGGGCTTTTTGGGGGTCTGAGGCTTCCTTCTTGCCCCCATGTGAGCCAGGATGTGGGGAAGTCCTGCCCCTTTATCTGGAGGGCTGAGAATGGGCATACTTCTTGTGTACCACAGGTTCTAAAGCAGTCAGGAGGAGGATGGGAACAAACATCCACTGAGATGACCAGAGCAGTGGTTCTCAACCACTGTGTTGGGACACATTACTGTATCACCATGCTGTAGTCAGTGTGTCACCAAGAGCTGGGGAGATGGCTGGATTTGACTTGAGGGAAGTGGGCTGGTGTGTCCTGTAAGGTCACAGTATACCACCAAGTGTGTTGTGACCTGCAAAAGGTTGAGAACCACTGGACTAGAGCAATTTACATGCCTGAGGTGCTGTTCCAGGTCGTATTCCATTCCATTGTGAGATGAGTGCACCACTTCACACCTTCCAGAGATTCCCGTGCTGCAGACTAGTATATGGGGAGCCTTTTCCTTCCATCATCCCTCTGTCATTTATGGTTGAAGGAGGACACTTCTGAGTGCTCTAAAATTTCACATGCTTGTGTGGATTTTCTTGAAATTTGCTATGCCTCATGGGAAAGATGGGTAAAGTTAGCACCCCAGCTTGGATTATTTGAGCTATGGGTTCTGGGGATAGAAACCCTGCAAAAAGAAGCCATCTTTCAATGGCCTTCTGGGGTGTGTGTGTTGTGCGTGCTCAGAGCTAGAGATCAGCCTACTGCCGTGATGCTCTGCTGCTGATGTAACCTACACAATTATGCATGCTGCATCCTGGACATGTACTTGTCTCTCTTCTGCAAGTCCTATTGCCACTCATCGCAATTTGGACTAAGTGCCCCTGTCATGATGGAGGGGTGGCTGGCTAAAGGTAAATGGTGCTGTAATCCAGTGAACCAAGTTGCAATTTCCAGAGAGGGTAGCTGGGCCTGGCCCAGCCCAGCAGGACTGGAGCCACAGGAGGGACCACTGCAAGGTGAGTTTTTAATTTTATTTTGTGTCATTTCACATTTGTGAAAAACACATGGCTCTAGTTATCACCTTTCCTAGAAACGTCAGAAAAAGGATGCATTAAAATTGTGTGGCTGTGAATTCAGAAATTCAGGTCTCAAAACAAGTTCTATATAGACTCTTCTAACCTCTACTTTTTCTCTCCTTACCTGTTTGACTTCTAACACAGGCGTGGCCAAACCACGGCTCTTCAAAGAGAAAGTGTGGCTCGCGGCAGGGAAGAGCAACATGGTCAGGGACAGCAGAGAAGCCACGGTGTGGTTGGGGCCAGCGGGGAAAGCATGGCAGTGTGGTCAGGGTGGCAGGGAAGCTGCAGCGGCTTAGTCGGTGGGCAGGGGAAGCCACGGCAGTGTGGTTGGGGCTGGCAGGGGAGCCATGGCAAGGTCAGAGCCGTCATGGCTGGTATCAGGGGGCAGAAGTGCGGCATGGTCGAGGAGAGCAGAGAAGCAGCATCATGGTAAGCGATGGCAGGGAAGAGGGAACAGGGGTTTGGGGAGAAGTGTGGCATGCTTAGGTTTTCTCATAGGCCCTAATGAAGCTTACTCCTTTGTTAAAACTGTGTTTTACAAGGCCTAAACATGAGGTGGATACTAAGAAACAAAAATACAAAGGAGAAAAGTTTAAAACTGAATGTAGATTACTTTCAGTTGTTGGCGCAACTTACTGCTATGAAGCATTGTATTCCACAATGAAATTTATTAAATTGAAACATTGTGCAATACTTAGATCAATCAGCACCTGAGAGCTTTTACCTACTGCGTTGACAAGTTACTGCTCAGATTTTAAAAAAATTTGCCACTAGCCTGCAATGTTCTGTATCCAGCAACAGCTAAGTTTTTACTGTGTAGGCCTAGTTTATATGGTATCCTTAAGTAATTATTAGAATCTGACATTAGTAGGATCAATATTTGCTCTGTTTTTATGATAAAATTAAAGTGCACAATGAATTTTAAGCTTAGTAATTTTGGGCTAGGTAAAAATATGTGGTTATATGCCTCAGTGTGGCTCTCAAAGGTTTAATAATCGACTCGTGTGGCTTTTGAGTTCCATAAGTTTGGCCACCCCTGCTCTAACATAATCCTATGCTACTGCTTGTTCTTACCGTCTTGTCTGGAGCTGGATAACGTGGTGTATCTAGTCCTGCTCCCGTGCAGCATGTTTCCCCAGAGCTTTTAGAGGGGTCCTCAAGCCAGTCTGACATGGAAAGTCATATAGTTAAATTGTTGTATGCATGAGGATTGGCTAATTGCTTGTCTATCCTTTGGACTTGAATCACTCCCAGGTCATGAGTAGTACCTCAGTTGAACTTCTTTTGATGGCTTCTGTTTAGTGCTGTGCTTCAGCCAGTGCAATTGAGACATTTCAGGTTGTTGCTGTTGTTACTCCTTTCTTTGTCAAAGCACAGCTTGTGCTGGGGTCAGGCTTGAGGTGAGACACAGGCTCTAGAGAGCGACCTGTTCTTTCCCACTGGTATTGAAGGCTGATGGACACATCAGTCAGTTGTGAGTGGGATGCCTGGTTTTGCTGTCCCTTGTTTTCCTCCCTGGCTAGCTTGTTGTCACCTGTGGTATATCAGCATTACAGGGTTGATTGAGATTCTTAAAATCCTGTAATATCTTATTAATTGGTCTGTGCCTCAGATAAAGGTCAGTGCTGAGGGCAGAATACCACTCTTGATGACCTGCCTGAACTGATGTTGTTCGTAAGCCTTTTTTGCTCATAAAATTGTAATGTTTACTATGAAAAATGATGGTGTTAAGTAGTTTGAAGAAAGGTAAATTGTTTGTCTTCAGTCATCTAGTATGTGTGTCCGCTTATTAGTACTTCATGTAATAACATAGCAGACACCTATGAGAATTCATTTCTATAACATCACTTCATAATTTTTCTGGAATATATTATTACTGTTATTTTTTATTATATTTTTTGTATTACCATAGTGCCTAGAAGCCCTAATCAAACACGTGGGCCCCATTGTGCTTATCAAGAATATAAATCTTCAAAATTACTGTTACGTTTGCTAATATTACCTTAAGAGTCATTTCTACAAAACAAACAAAAAATATTCCAAGGGCTAAATAAGTAATTTAAATCATGTCAAGTTTGTGCATAACTAGTGTATCATCTCTGCCTCAGACAAAGATGGGGGAACCAGAGGTCAACCTAAGGCGCCTCATTTATATGATAATTACAAATAAGCAGAGGCTAGTGATTCATGATACAAATCACTTGTTCCTATGAAATTTGTATGGTTACTAGACAGGAAGTATGTGATGATGTCGTGCTAATTAGTTTCCAGGTGACAGAAGTAATGTAGTGCAAAGGAAACGAAATTCAGTAATTGTGTACCATATAGTCTTACTGTTTTCTTATTATATAGTTATTTTAATTGAATTACTAGCTTTCATTAAGTCAAATCCTTAGTAGACTGACTTTCTGTTTATACTGTAAGTAGATGCGTTCTAGATTTAATTTATTTATTTTATTAGTTATTTCCAATTAGCTAAATGTTGCTGAGATAGTACTGCAGATGAACAAAATGAGGTTAACAACAAACTGTATAGCAATATATAGCTAAAGAAAAAAGAGGAAATAGGTTTGAGGATTACATAGCCCATATCCCAAGTCAGGGAGACAGAGGGATCAGAGGGCAAAAACCCACATTCCAAAATAATGCAGTGATACTTACTGGCAAATAGAAAGTGGACTAAAATAGAAAACGAATAAAGATTGAGGCTGAAAAAGAAGATATGGTATAGAATAGACAGGGAAGGGCAGAAGAAAAGGGAAAAACAGAGTTTATTGTAGAAGTCTATTATTAATCCAGGGCAGTGATGGGAACCCAGACTAATAAATTTTGGTCCCACCTTTTTAAAAAAATTTCCAGATATCCAGCTGTCTTAACTTAAAGGTGCAGGTGGAAAGTCATTATCTGAAACAAAACAAGTAACAGATTTGGGGGCATCACCACTTTTAACTTCTGTGTACTTATAGATGTATTTATCTTCCAGGCAGATGTTTCCTGATTATGTATGATGGAATTCTGACAAAAAAACTATATATTTAGTTAGATCTAGAAAATGTGAGAGATTCTTGGTAACATGGAACCTGATGGCCTTTAGATATTAGTAAGGTAGAAAGGAAATTGTCTCTGAGACAGCAGATTTAGTTATATTGAAGCCTGTACCTCACCTCTTGTCTTCCACGTCCTCTGTCCCCAGACTCGCCCCATGCTCAGACCTCCCAGAAAAGTCCCATTGCCCCATTTGCAGACACCCCCCCAGTGAGCCCCTGAGCATCCAGATACTCCCTGCGCCTGGACACCTCATTGAATTGCCCACACCCATACTGCCCTGTACAGAACCCCCTTACCCCACACCTGGCTCCTCTCATACTAAGCCTCTCCACACTTGGATCCTGCTGGGTTGAGCCTGCCTTCCCAAACCTGATGCACCTGATATGGAGTGGTAGGGGCCCTGGAGTGTTTCTGGTATAGGTCTGGCCCTTGTGCTGTCAGGACCACGTGTAGTTTCATGTTTGTGTCCAGGTGGGGGGTGGTCTGCAGGGTGATCTCCTACCTCTATGCAACCAATGGCCTGTGCTCCCCACTGCCATAGTGGGTCCTCCGCATGTATTTATTGACCAATAAAATTTTACAGAATTTTAAAATATTGTTTAGAGATTTTTAATTTTTTGGCACAGATTTTTAATTTTTGGTGCATACTTCCATCAGCAATACTTGGTGAACACAGTTCAGTGCTGTCCTGCAGAACTGGAACCTGTTCCTATCTCTGTTACAGAATTCCTGAATGATGCTGCGCAACCACATAAATGAAAGTTTCCACAGATGATTGCTAATTGTGTTCCTCATCTTCTGGGTGCCTGTGTGAAGACACCTGGGGTCTGATTGTCAGATGTGCTAAGCACTCACTGCTTCAATGGAAATCAATAGGACTCGGTGCTTGAATATATGACTTACTACATAATGGCAAGTATTCTGAAAAATCATGTCCTAATCATCCCAAATTGGGCCCCAAAATGGTTGAAAATTGTGACTTTAACCTCTGTGCCTGAGCTCTCCAGCCATAAAATGGGAATAATAACACCACCTCCTCATAAGTCACAGGGGGGTTGCGAAGTTAAATCTGTTAATATTTTGGAAGCACCTGAATGTATGTAGTGATGAGTACCAGAGAAAATCCCATCAGAAAATTAATTTAGTCTTCAAAGGAGAGTTAGAATAGTGTACAATAACTGAGGCCTGGGGCTATGTGCTTCATAACAAGGTGGAAGCAAAATATTGGCCAGCTCTATGGTCCCCATATTTTTTAGGTCATGCCTCCCTTACTAGGTGCATGACTACTTACTCACCTCCCCACTTGGGGCTGTAGTCAGGAGCAGAGGCACAGTGGCCGGGGGGCCAAGCTGGGGAATTGTGGCTGGCAGCTAGGCCCTGGGAGTGGGGCCGGGAGCTGAAGCTTGGGCCACTGCTGGAGGGTGTGACTGGAGCAGAGTAGGGTTGTGTTTCCTCCCAGCCCACTATGGGGGATGGCCCAGGCCCTTCTGCACTCCCCCAAACTTTCCAGGATGCACACACCAAAGGCTGAAGACCTCTGGACTGTCTGCTCATTTAGTAAGCATCACCCAACTTGTGCACTGAAAGGAGCAAAAGTTCAGGGGAAAAAATGGTAGGTGATCATGTAATTCAAGACTGTCATAATGCAGCCCCACAAGATTGCACAGGAAACGTTAACCTTGGTATTTCCTAACTTCTGAGTGCTTGACTTGCAACCTTAGTAATGTTCCTTTTACTTAGTTTTTTTGTTTAATAATTTGTATGATGCTCACTTGGCAGCAAATATTCTGGCTAATAATGAAAAATAATGTTCCTTATAATGCCTGGTTTTGAGTCACTCAAAACTGTAAAATTTATTTTTGCAATTAGTGTAGCTTTTACTTCACACACAGTAGATTTTTAAAATATGTATTTTTAAAAGTTTTGTGTAAAATCCTTTTGGGCACATGTATTTCAGCATTATTGGGGGCTAGCTGACTGTAACTTACTAATAAGAACAAGAGTCCACAGATGTCTTCAGGCATAAATTTTCATAGGCTGCAACCCTCTTTGTCAGATGCATGAAGTGGAAACTACAGTTAGAAAGTATATATACACAAGCAAGGATGGGTGAGAAACATTACAAGGGGGGAGCAAGTGCTAAATGTAATGTTGTAATGTTTCTCATCTATCCTTGCATGTGTGTATATACTTACTTACAATAGTTTCCACTTCATGCATTCTGATAGCTTGCCGCCCATGAAAGCTTGCATCCAAAGAAATTTTAGTCTTTAAGGTGCCGCAGGGCTCTTGTTTTTGCTATACACAGACTAACAGGGCTACTCTGGAATCTGTAATTGAGTGTACATTTTGGGAGTCTGGCAGGCTGGTTTATCTGCTTTTAAACAGTTTTCAGAAGTGTAATGAAGAGCTCAAGGTTTTCATGAGTTTTAATTTTAATTTTCCTCATAGCATTGTGTGTTCAGGACAAGACCAAATCAGAGGGGTTTTTGGTATGTTAATGACAAATGAGACCCATAAACTGAAAAGTGTAAAATGGACCACATTTTTCTCAGATGCAAGTGAAAACCAATCCCATGAATGATCCTGGTTGTATTACTGGAAAGGCAAAAAGTCAAAGTTCCAATGCTGCAGCTTCTTGTACACATCATGATTGTTCACTGAATCCATATGGAGTCTTTTGCCAGTAGTAGAGCCCCATGCAGGTGTAGTGACTCATCTGCATGCCGCAAGTTCTAGGATTAGAGCTTACAGTTAATTTGAGAAAATCAAAACTCAGCCATTTGAATCCATTTCTATATTAAATGCAAAAAAATAAACAAAATAATCCTACATTAATGCAACATTAATGAATAGAAAAAAGGGGAAAACCTTAGATCCTGCAGCTCAGAAATTTTCTGTTTTCTAATTAGTTTTTGCTTTTAAATATATTCTACTTCTACACAAAGGAAATGTAGTAGAAAGCAATGAGATAATAGTTAACTGAGCCATTTTTTTCCTTAGCTCTGTTTAAAGAAAATCTTGAAGGTATGAGGTTAGAATTTTGTTTACAATAGGTAAATGAGAGTAGTTTAGAGGTTTTTTGGTAGCCAATCTGTTTTTGCTCAGAAAATAAAAATCAGATAGAGAACCAGGGGAAATTTCAGCTCAGATGTTAAATCACCTAGAAAGCTGGAAATGGGGATATAATTGAACTTGTTTTGCAGACTAAACTGTAACAGGTGTTATCATAGCAACTGTAATTCACAGAATGCAGAAAATATTTATTATGCTTATAGTTACCATTGCTAAGAAATAGTGGTAGGTTCACGTAGACAAGATGAGCAAAGAGATGTTTAGTTGACTAGTAGAGCTACTTAAAATTTTCAGTTTAAAACTTTTTAAGATCGAAAAATGGAAAGAAAATAGCCTTTTCAAAATAAAATATTCCAAGAAAAATATTTTTTTGACATTTGGTAGTGCCCCCCGCACCTCAAAAAAAGGATACCCCTAAATTTGTTTCTATTTTGCTATCTTTCTCTTGAGAACATAAGAATGACCATGCAGGGTCATATTAATGGTCCATCTAGCCCAGCATCCTGTCTTCCATTGAACATTGCCAGTGCCAGATGCTTCAGAAGGAATGAACAGAAGGCACTTATCGAGCGATCCATCCCTTTGTCCCTTTGTGTACAGTCCCAGCTTCTGGCAGTCAGAGGATTAGGGACAAAGCATGGGGTTGCTTTTCTGACCATTTTTTCTAATAGCTGTTGATGGACCTATCCTTCATGAGCTTAGCTAATTCTCTTTTGAACCCAGTTATTCTTATGGTCTTCACAACATCTCCTAGCAACAAGTTGCACAGGTTTTTTGGGTGGAAAAAGTACTTCCTCATGTTTGTTTTAAACCTGCTGCCTATTAATTTAATTGGATAACTTCGGTTTCTTGTGGGCTTAAATAACACACTATTCACTTTCCCCACATCAGTCATGACTTTATATACCTTTATCATCTTCCTCCTTAGATGTCTATTGTCTAAGATGAACAGTCATGGTCTTTTAAATCTCCATTCAGATGGAAGCAGTTCTATAATTCTGCTAATTTTTGTTGCATAGCTCTGCACCTTTTCTATTATGTGTTTTTTGAGATGGGTTGAGCAGAACTGCTGCAATATTCTAGTTGTGGGTATACCATGGATTTTACGTAGTGACATTATGATATTTTCTGCCTTACTACCTATCCCTTTCCAAATGGTTCTCAATATTCTGTTTGCTTTTTCAACTGTCACTGCACATTGAGCAGATGGTTTTTAGAGAACTATCCCAACAACTCCAGGATACCTTTCTTCAGTGGTAACAGATAATTTAGACCTCATAATTTTGTATAAGTAGTTGGGATTGTTTTCCAATGTTTATTATTTTGCATTTTTTCATCTGTCATTTTATTACCTGATCACCCAATTTAGTGAGTTCCCTTTGTGACTTTTGCAGTTCACTTTGGACTTTTTCCCAATACTGATTTCCTTTTCCATTGTGTCTGTCAAAAGTGACAGAGAAAGGGAGAATTTTAATTTTTCAGTGTGTGGGGTTGTTTAGCTGAAAAAGTTCAAACTTTTTAGTGAAGCATTCTTACAATTTTTCTACCAACTATACTGTGAAAGGTCTTATCTGTTAGGATAAAACCATTGTTCTCAAATTCAAGTTACTGAGAAGGTGAGCTAAACTATTCTTTATAGTCTCTGTAATACACACAAATTGAAACTGGGAATAGGAATCTCAGACATGCAGTCCTTCTACGCCAGAAAAGTTCTCTTCCCACGTATCTTTTACTGTCAAATTTGAAAAGATGTACCTTCTTCTTAAGGGATTTCAAGCCTTTTATTTTTTACAGTTGTAATGCTAATAAAGGAAATTCTGAACTGGAATCCAACTTAATGAATTCTAAAGTTAAAAATGTTTATATAGGACAAAAATGTAACCTTTTTTGCTTTCCTTTGAATTATTGTCTTATTCTTCATTTTGGTTTTGACATAATGCTTAAATTTTCCCTCCTCAGCTATACAACATTATCATTTTTATATTTTAATCATCTCCTTTAGCTACTGACAGTTACCATTTGTTGTTTTGTAGCATGACTTCTTGCCCTTCTGTTAGTTGTACTAATTGTCCATTTATGTGCTAACTCCATTTTGTGTATTCTACTTTCAACTAGGTATGGTCGCACACATTCCTAATACTATATACTGAATCTTTAAGTGTATATTTTATCTTTCCCATTACCCTTAATTTATCTTTATTTTCATTTTCATTTTCAAGAGCCAGTGTTCACATCTAATAATTTTATTCCTATTATATATTGTTTGTGTATAATATTTTCATTAAGATTGCTGCATACTTCTAGTTGCCACAGGGCCACTTTCATTCTGGCAGCACACTTGTATTCAATCCACCAGTTTTTCAGAAGTCCTAGAACATATACCTTGCAGTATGCCACATAAGTCAACAGCTCTGAACATTCCCAGAGGCAAGCAAGTACCTGACTACAGAGCTCCTCACTCAAAGTGCCTGGTCACTACTGGTTGGTCCCATCCTACTAAACCAGGTTGCTATGTTTCTTGTTTGAGTGATTGTCCCACTTGTATTCCACAAAGGGATGTATACGTGTGCAGTGCGTCCAGAGACAGAATTTGAAAGTAGTAGCATCTGTTGTTCTGCACATGTGCCCTTGCTCTGCCACATGGTTTCATCTGAGGTGATAGAGCAGGGTGTACTGACAATGCTCTGTTTCTTCTCATTGCCTGATCGTCCAAGTCAGAGCTCCTAGCATCCACTCATCTCTGCATTTATAAAGAAAATTACCCACCCCTCCCATTTTTAGAGATGTACCTAGTTCTTTTTGTTGCTTTTACTATAGTTTTAGTGGTTAGTAATAGTTTTAGAAAATAAGAAACTTTGGGGATTCCGTTTTCTCTGCTCCTTCCTCCACTCCCCCAGCACCCATGCTTGGGTACTCTTATGCCAAAAATGTCATGTTCAAGATCTGTGTTCATTCTTATTCAGTGAGAAGCACCAACATTGCCTTCACTGCTTTAGAAAAGCCCATACTTCATCCAGGAGAAGTATCTGACTCCTTTTCAAGCCATACCCGGAATGGTTGGACTCTCCCTTAAAGAAGCAGTTCATGGAGCTCACCAGGAGGCTGCAGTTGGATCCAGGTTGGGAAATCCCCTCTGTACGTTGGCCTGAGGAAACCTGAGTGTACCATCAACTGTGGAGATTGAGTCCAGTTCCACCAATGCAATGGGCCCTGTGCTGGTGTCTAGTCATGAAGCAAGGAAGCATGCATGTAAGCACAGCAGTAAGTAGTCTTTTTCAGGTTCAAGAAGGATAATGCACCTTCTACTAGTTCCAGCCACAGAGGGGTGTCATCTTTCAAGGCTCAAGCATGACCAGAAGTCTCTCAGGCTAATGGAACTGCTGGTATCACTCACCGAGCCCTGCACGCCTTCCAAGTCATTGTCCCTGAGTAAAGCAAACCATCAGTTCTGAAGCAGTCTTTTTCCTCTGGTTGTGGCTACGGAGTGCATGCTGCTCACACCAGGGAGTTTGGAGTTGGTACCTGGGCCTCATGAAATTTTTGCTTGGCGGGAAGTGTTGTCTCTTTGCCTTCCTCTACAGCTGGAACCTAAGGAGACGTGCTCTCCTGCCCCAGAGTTGCCTTACTCGAGTCAGGCTTTCACTCACTCTCCTAAAGTTCATACAAGTTCATGATGTTTCATGCGTTCTTATGGTACTAATGTTGGAACTGGGCTACAACTTATGGCCAGGCAGGGACTGCATGTTCTCATAGTGGCAAGGGGTGAGCCCAGAGCCAGGTGCAAGCCACAGAGTCTCCTGGTGGTGGAGAGGGGGACCCAGAGCCAGGTGCAGGTCTCAGAGCAGGGTCCCCTGGTGGCTGGGGGTGGGAAGCCAGAGCTGGCAGGGTCTGCCAGATGCGAGCTGGAGCAGGGTGTGCTGTGTGCACCATGCAGAGTCCCCCAGAAACCGTATGGGGATCAGGCCTGGGGCCAGTGGATATAGGGGGAGGCAGAGTAGGTGGGCCTTTTCAGTGGGGGGTGTGTGAATGTGGAGGGCTTGCATGGCAAGTGGTGTTCAGTTTGGGGCATGAGCATGACTAAAGGGTGCTGCATTTGGGAGACAAGGGGTTGAGCATGGTGGGGGATTCTGCTGGCCATGGATTTTGTCTTGTGACCTCTTGCTGCTTTTATCAATCATCCAAAATTCCCAGCTTGCTCACCACCCCTATAAGCCAGCTTGATGTTCTAACCAGTATGACCTCCTTTCTTGAGTTCATAATTATTGCTCTTTGGAATTTAGTAAAACGTTCTTGCAATTTCCAATAATTTCTGTTAATTCTTTTCCCAGTTGATTTCCTCATAAATATTTTCAGCTTTCTGAAACTGCACTTCTAAAGCATAAAAATCTCTCTCTCTCTCTAATATAAAAATATAAAATTACTAGCCTGGACTCTATTTTTTGGAATAAAAATGTGATCAGGTTATGATCATTTGTACTTAAACTGCCACTACTTCATAGTTCTGTAATATTTTACTCTTCATCTCTCAGGATGTCTAAAACACAGAATTCTCTCATTCTGAATGTAAGATTTTTTTGAGTTAGGAGGTAGTCATCTATAATATTTAGAAATTCTTACGACGTTTCATACTCACATAATGAGAGTTCCAGTATATGTCACTCATATTGAAGTACCCCATGATCACAGAGCTTTCCACCCCCCTACACTTTCAAGACAGATACTTGAGGAGCCAGTTATCGTGTTCCCTAGTGTGATCTGGTGGTTTGCCAGACATTATTACTCCCTCTTGTGTCTTATCCATTAAGACTCTGATCTGTAAGTTTTTTTTCTGAGCTGTCAAGGCCTTGGGAACGGGTAATGCCATTTTTGATCTAGAATGTCACTCTCCCTCTCCTCCAGTCAATTCCTCCTACATAGGTTATAACCATTGATTTTAACATTCCACTCATGAATCATTCCAGCAGGTTTTAGTAATACTAACTAGATTGAATTGTTGCTAATAAATGATCAATTCCAATTCTTCTTGCTTGTTACCTAGGCAATTGAAGAATTTTTTCTTTTCATGTTCTTTGGTGTCCTGATTAATTTTGTTCTCTACCTCATGATTTTGTGCTAAATGAGTGCTCTTTTGTTCATTCTCTTTCCTTTTGCTTGCCGTTTAAGGCGACCCTGCCCAGCCTGTCCCAGAGAAGATTAGTTCCTCTTTTACTGAGGTGGACATATCCAAATTGCACACCCCTTTCTCCCTGTAGAAAATCGACCAGTATTTCACAGCACCAAAACCCTCTAACTAATATCACTTACCTACCCAGTGGTTCAATTCCAGGATTTTCTGCCTTCCTTTGCTGTGGAAGAGGCAAGATAATTGAGAAGATTATTTAGATCAATGGTTCCTAACCTGGTTTTGTCTTGAGGGCCACAAATGTGATTTTTACAACCCTGAAGGGTCACCAGTTTATCAGCTCAAACATTTATTGATGTATTCACCATGAAGGACTACAATTCACTATGTATTGAAAACAAACGAGGAGTCCTGTGGCACGTAAAGACCAACAAATTTATTTCTTGTGTGAGCTTTCATGGGAGAAAATCCATCTTCGTTATTATGTATTTAAACATTTAGTGCAAAGCAAATAGAAGAAGCCAACTGTTAAAATAGTTACAAAGTTACACTTATGAATAACTCTGTGTTATACACACACAAACATAACTCTAATGCAGATTAGTGACTGTCACTACACACAAGCACATGGGCTCGCAGCTAAGTCGTAGGGGTGGCCTAAGTTTAGGCTAACTGAAAGGCACCGATTTTTGTAGTCCTCCCCCTCCTCAAACATGCTGGGTTCTGGCTGCTCCACCAGCAACCCCATCTTCCCCTCCACTGCAGCCAGACTGAAGGGCAGCCTCCTCACTTATTCCCTGCCCACCTGACTGCATCAGGGAAACAACTTGCAGCCTGTGATCCTTGAGCTCCACCTAGGTCCCTAGGCAGCAGCATTCTTCTGCATCCAGGGGGACAGGAGATCTGTGCTCCTGTTCCTCTGACTTCAGCAGGGCCTAGGGACCCAGGCAGAGTGGTTACCTGTATTCTCTGCTACAGCCAATACAAGGGGATGGATTTCCTGTCTCCTTAGCTAGAGCAAGGAGTCTGCACTGGTCTTGCATGCTTCGCTGATCCTTAGGGAAGTGAGAGGGAGGTGGCGGGCCCTTTAAAAGACCCTGTGGGCTGCCCATTGTGAACCATTAACTTGCACATTTTTCTTTCAGCACCCTTCCAACTGCTGAAGTCTTCTATGTTTTGAGGGAGACTAGTGATGACATGCATCATCACCTTGTCTGTTAACCTCAGAAGTCTGTCTTGTCTTTGAGTCTCATGTCTGGGCTCCAGGAATACAATACCCCATTCTGTTCTGCCTGCCCTATTCAAAATGCTGGTTACCTTCTTTTTTGTAGAATAGCCAGCAAGGATTGTCTGTCTTTTGTTGGCATACCAGTCAACAGGATCAACCCAGCATTTGTGTCCCCCACTCAGGTCTTGTGCACCCTTCCGTGAAGAGTAAGAGGGGTCCCTCGCTCTCACCAGATAGTGCCACCCCTCAGCTGCCCCAGTGAGTGGGGGTGAGAGTGGGGACATGCTGCTTCTCTTTTCCTGTGCGGGGAACTTTCTGGTGCTCAGCTAGGCTCTGCAGCCTCCCTTGTAATTGCAAATTGCAGGGTGCCTGCCTCTTCTGCTCCAGCCCCACAACCCAGCACTGGCTTAGGTGGTGTGGCCCTGGCCAGAAGGTAGCAGGGGGTGTGGGGATCTTTTCTAGGTTTTGTTACAGCTACCATCTCCCTCCCTACCCTGGGCTCCATCCAGCCACCCCTCAGAGCACTTCTGCCCCCCCCCACTCTCCCTCAGCAGGCTGGAGCTCAGAGCCAGGTCCCTACCCCACCTCTCAGTACATCACTCAGTAAAGACCACTTTGTGAGACTGGCTTGTTTTTCTTACAAATTGGGCTGAGAAGCCATCAACAAGCTGTATCTCATATACTACTTCACTCTATTCAAACAGCTAAATCTTCAGAGATTCCATGCTTAGGACCTAGTATTGATTTGGCTGTTGCTAGCTGTGTTCCCATGCCCTGTCCCGCTCCCCATTTGTGTCAGTCTGCTCATTGTCATTTGTCTCGCGTCCTATAGAATGCTGCCTTATCCTGTTTCTGCTTGTGGTTATGGAATGGCAAGCCTCCTCCATGATTTTCTTCCTTCCAGTTCCTTGACAGCCGGTTCCTTTGTTTCTTGACTCGGGTTATGTTTCCTGAATCTGACTGTCCAGGAATTTGTCAGCATCTCCAATTCTCCTTAAAGTTTCTGCTTTCCTCTCTAATGTAAGTCTCTTCTCTGTCAGCCCTTTATATGTAGGAGGTCACTTCTGGCTTCATGCAGCAAAGAGAACAAGATGTATATATTGCAGTGTACAGCTACTGTTGGCCATCATGCTATTTAAAGCAAAAAAAAAAGCAAGGAGTCTTGTGGCACTTAAAGACAAACAGATTTACTTATCACATGAGCTTTTGTGGGAGAATGCCCCACTTCGTCAGATGCTTTGAAGAGGGAGAACTTCAGAACTGGATGAAAATAAATGCAGGGGAGTGTAAGACATGGGATCAGGTCATACTGCAACAGCAAATCAGAGCATTTGTAAGGATGCAATCTCCAGGAAACAGCACACAGAGGGAGGGTGAAGTCAAATTACCTGTTATAATGTGAAAAGAATCCATAGTCATGATTCAGCCCTGCTTTCACACAATTTAATTAGCATATTAATTCGATTTCAGCTGTTTCTCTCTGAAGTCTTGATGTCCCATTGATTTTCTTGATGACCATTGTTAACAAGTCATCAATGGAGTGATTAGAAAGATGGAAGTGCTCAGCAACTGGGTTATTTGTGTGTATGTGTTATTTCTGATATCAGTTTTGTGTGCACTTAGTCTTCTGTGCAGGGTCTGTCCTGTTTGTCCAATGTTCAGGTGTGGGGACATTTCCAGCACATGATGGCATGAATCACGTTAGTGAATGAGCAGGTGAAGGACCCTTTGATGGAGTAGCTGGCTTGATTAGGACCTATGATGGCAGCTGTTGAGAACTATATAGTGCAGACAACTGTATAGTGAAATTCAGCTGTCTGGGGACCAGTTCAGTAATAATTAACCTCTGCTACTTTGAGTTTTTACAAACTTCATGAACTTTTTGGTGGTGATACTGAAGAAGCATGGGGACTTCACTGAGGAAGTCTGTAGGGCTTCAGAAGACAAATTGCTGGACACCATACACCATAAACTTAGTGACACGAATGGGATGGGATTTATATCAGGCTTTTAAAACAAACCAAACAGTTATTAATAAACATTAGATTAAGAGCAACTCAGTGTTCTAAGCAGTTGGAAAAGAGAGCTCGTTTGAAGTATGTCTTCAGCGTCTGATTTGTTAGTTTTTTGCTGCTTGCCCATGTGAACCATCTTTTAAAACATTTGGTGCAATCTGACCTAAATAAAAGGCTTTGTTAGAGTGCAACAATCCATGGTCTTTGTTTTTCATGTCACTGAAAATATGATCTACTGAGCAATGCTCTTAAGAGGAAATCTCCTTTCTCTTATCTGTTTAGTGATTCATCACCTTTAAGAGATGGCTTTTTATTGTCGAGTTCTCCATATAAGAAACTTAGACTGTAAACATATGAATTTAGGCATTTTTTCTGTCTTGTCCTTGAAAGACAGGACTGTTAACCACTTAGTTACCTTTGATTACAACAAAGCATTTATTAATATGATGCTTAAAATAATTCTTTCAGTTTCTTGCAGTCGTCTTCTCTGTTGTTAGATTGTTCCCTTGCCTTGTCCCTTTCCTTCCATGCAGGACACCCACCCATCCATGACTGCCATTGTGACACTGTGATTAGTTATCAGACATCAATCATTTTAAAAAACAAGGAGTTGTGTGGCACTTAAAGACTAATGGATTTATTTTTCGCATGAGCTTTCGTAGGAGAAAATCCCACTTCATCAGATGCTTCGAAGATACGAAAGCTCATGTGAAAAATAAATCTGTTAGTCCTAAAGTGCCACACAACTCCTTGTTTTTTTTTTTTTTGTTTTTTTTGCTGGACTAGACTAACACGACTATCCCTTTGGAAATCAATCATTTTGTCTTAGAGTGTATGACTTCAATGAAAAAATGAGTTGATCTGTCCTTTTTCTATGTTTGAGCATAGGAAGTACCATGGTAGATCACACCAGTAGTCTTTGTTGAGTGTTCTACATAAAACAGTCTTCTAAGGAAGGTGTAAAACCTCAGAAATGGATAATTAGGCAACAGCATGCTCATGGGGAGAATTACTACTTAGCTGAACAAACAAGGAGTCTGGTTGCACTTTTAAAGGCTAACCAATTTATTTATTGCATGAGCTCTCATGAGAGAAAATCCCACTTTGTCAGACACTTGGAAGACTTTTCAGTGGTTGGCTCATGTCCTGAAGCACAAGAGTTATATCCCTTATAAGTGCTCATAAGCTCTAATAGGATTGCTGAAGTATTTTATCCATATAAATTTCTATTTTTAAAAAAAAATTCTGCTAAACACTGTGCCTCAATCTTTTTTTTTTTTTTTTTGCAGTGAGTGCACAGGATAACTCGTGTTTTTAAAAAATTAAGCAAAAAAAATTGTCACCTCTTTAACTGTTTTGAGTGATCCTTTGCTATTGTAGAGAGATGTGAAGGTTAGATAATAGCTTTTATTGAGCAACTTCTCTTGGTGACAAAGATGATTTAATAAAAGAGATCACCTTACTCACCAAGCTTTGTTGGGTCTCTCTGGAATTTCTCAGAATCGCTTCTAGTTTGAATAATTTTGTTACTGACAGACTTTGTGAATCATTCAAAGAATTCTGAAAGATAGGAATGACACTATTTTCTTTATAAAAGTTGTACTGACTTGTCAAATTCCACAGGCTTCGCAGAAGTCAATTTTTACTTTTTTATTCTTTTGACCAACAATACCAAATTTTATTTTAAGCATTCTTTTTATTTTGATAGATTCTTATATTTGCCTGGGAAATTAGAAGGTGGACAGACAATAGGGGAAGTCAGAAGATCATTTAATTTAACTATTTAATGAGTTTCAAAATGTCAGTTTTAGAACCATTAAAACAATTGTTTGCATTGTGTATTAAATATGCAAAGGAAATAGCCTTAAATCAGACTCTAAGATGTGCTCAAAGACCAGTTCATTTTCTTTCCAGGCTATAAATTTCTATTATCTATGGAAATATTTTTTGTTGATGTGTGTATGAATGGTGAAATCACCGTTTTATGACATTTACTGAGAAAAATCTAATCCATCCAAGCTCACTGTTACATAGTGTTCACCTAGGGTTTCATAAAAATTATGCCTTTCTAGTTACTGTTTCACTTAATTTATCCAGTTTATTCCTAAAGGCTCTGGTTTGTAATTCTTACAACATTCCCCATCTGATTTTTTTTCCAGATAGGCATAGTATTGATTATCCTCCTGATCTCTGGAAAAATGTCATTCTTTTCCTAAATATTTTTTATTGATTAAAAAAACAAAACAAAAAACCAACCCCCCTGCCCAAAACCCACAGAACAGTTGGGGTAGTGGTAATAAATTCAGAAGTCGAACATCAATCAGATCCCTCTGGCACATCCAAAATTAATTACCACAGATGGCTTAAAATAATTTTCATTCAAAATGCAGAAAAACTCCTGTTAGTCTCAGAATAGATTCAGATGTTGCATTAACCAGTAACTCACTCTCTTACACTGACCAGCAAATGAACTTCTGAGCATATTCTCTCTGAGCATTTCATTCCAAGTATAATGATAGACAATTTTGATTAGAAACAAAAGTGGCCAGAACACTGTAGCGTAGGCTGTAATATGAGGAATCTGACATTTAGGAGAACTGAAATTTAGTACTGATTCTTACTTGGATAACAATTAAGATATGCTCATTTCAGTTGTCATCATCTCCTTTGAATTCAAGTGAACTGAATCGCTTTGCTTTAAGCATCTTGGGTAGTGTTTTCAAAAGTGCCTAAGATACTTATGAACCTAAACCCTACTGACTTTTCCTTCTTGCCTATCAGTCATAGCAGAATTAATGTTCCAGAAGGTAGATTCCCGCCCCCCCCGCCAATAGATGACGTGGAGATTTGCTGAAATAATATGGCCATCACTACTACATCATCAAATACCCATTTAACTGGAATGAATTATTTCTGCACAGCTTTTGTAATTGTGCTTGGATCTGGGAAGAACAACACTGTATGTCTTCAGTAGCTAATTTCTCCTGCATCTTCAGCTGCTCTTAAGATTTTTCTCCTTATCACTAACATAGGATAACATCAAAACCAGAACCATGACCTTTTAAAAATTGATAATGGTGCATGGGTAAAATATAGCATAGATAGGACTGATGATGGGAAAAGGATATAGTTTACAAGGTAATGAAATAAAGAACTGAACAATATAGCAGTATATTAAAGAGCACTTTGGCCCATAATAATTTGTGAATTTTCAGCAGGCACTTTTTATCTTCCTAGATTAAAATTTGGGTTGTAAAAGACATTATGTAATTGAAAAATGAAGCAGAGAAGGTCATTGGTTTCATTTTCTTCCACTGTGGTTGAACATTTTATGTAATAAAGCTTTTCTCAATAATACTACAGAACCTTGAAGATCATACAATCAAAACAGACAAGATAAAGAGTTAGGGTAAGGGGGTATAAATAACATGTTGATTTGCCAACAGTATGCTGAGCTTGCTTTTTTTTTCTTTTGACTCTGTGGATATTTTGTTTTGACATAATTTTGGGCTGGCTTTTCATTTTACCTAAACAAAATACAGTACAATAAAGTATAGGGCGAGTGAGAGGAGGTAAGAAAGTGGAAAAGAAGGGAAGTAAAGAGGGGGGATTGAAAGCAATTGGATGAGACTGAAGTTGAGATAGTGAGGGAGACAAAAAAAAAAAAAAAAAAAAGAGGTAAAGCCAAATATCCAATCAGTAAAAAGGCTATTCAGAGCAAAAAGTGTGCAAAACAATTGAATTAAATCCTCAGTGTTGGAAGGTGCCTGTTGAGACTAGCTCTGTCTTTGTTCCTCTGTCTTGAGTTTCTTTGGGCCTTAGAGCTTGCTCCACATTTCCCAAGCGCACCCGCCAGCCCTCCTGCCCTGTGGCTTTCTGCACCTTTGAGTTTTTCCTTCTCCAAACCCACAGCATCTGGGTAGGAGGGTGGGGCAGTATGCATGGGGTCCTAGTGCCCTTCAGAGTTCTGAAACTAGATGGTGCTGGGGTGGAGGCAGTGGATCCCTGACTTGGCCACATCTTTTCTTTTCCCTCCTGCTGTTGCAGTACCTGCTGAGAATGCTTCCTGCATTTGCTCCTGCTGGCTTGCTTTTGGATAACTATGGACTTGTATTGATCTTAAGTGTATGCTGTTCTTAATTTCAAAGGGGATAGCCGTGTTAGTCTAGTCCAGTAAAAAAAACAACAAGGAGTTGTGTGGCACTTTAAGACTAACAGATTTATTTCTTGCATGAGCTTTCATGGGAGAAGATCCCACTTCCTCATGCGTCTGAGGAAGTGGGATCTTCTCCCATGAAAGCTCATGAAAAAAATAAATCTGTTAGTCTTAAAGTGCCACACAACTCCTTGTTTTTTCCCCTGTACTTCATGCCACTCATTTATGTGCATAGCAGCCTTCTTTTAGTATCACACATGACAGCTTGTTAGGAGAACCTTATGTCAAATGCACTGTGTCCATGAAGTAGAGAGGTCACAACTGTAAAATCAAATAATTTTTTTGCTGAAATAGTGAAAAGTATTTCTCCTATATGAGGGGTATGTTCAAGTCAAATTTCAACTTTTTAATCACCTACCATTTGGCCTACGGAGCTGGAAAAAATAAATCACAAGACTTTTTTTTTTCTTCTTTGGGGAAAGTGTGTTTTATCTCACCACACCTCTACTTAGAAATGGCTGAACAATTTTACTTCTGCCAAATTTTATGGAAGTGTTTACCTTGGGGCAAGGAAAATGGCAGCATGAAAAAAGGTAAGTTAAAGTCATTTTAAGGAAGTTAGAAAGGCAACAAATATGTGACTAACTCTAATGGTTGCCATTATTTGTGCTATATTAGTACTTTCTAAGCTATATATTTATTCTAAGAAATACAATACCTTGATAAATTCTCTGTGACTGACTTACAATAATGACAAACTTTGGCCAGTATGGCATAAAAATTGTCTAAGTCTACTGACTGAATTCCATTTTGTATCCTGCTGAATTTGAAAGTTAGTGTTGTATTAATTTATATTTTGTAATCTACATATAGTGAAAAATACAATATATTGCAGCATGGCATATGAACACAACCAGCGTTCTCTAAGGTCTGTTACCCAAAAAAAAAAAAAGTGATTGCGTTGCTCTTCTCTGTTCATGTTGTGGCGGACTTCTTGGTCTCCATTTGGTAGATTTGCCCAGCACCCAGGTGCAGGAATGATAACATTGGCGAAGAGATATGTTAGAGGACATTCAACAGGTCCAGTGGAACTGGGTCCGAGACCATGCAAGTCCCCCCTCCCTTTTCCTATAGCTTGCTATTTTTTTTTCCATCCTGTCACCGTCTCCTTCTGTTTACTGCTTCAAATGGAATTGTCAGTGGGCCTATTTAGGACCCTGAATGGTGTGTTTGAGGTCCTGATCAATATTTTGTAGATTTCATTGATACACCTGCTGAAACAAAGGAGGGGTATTATGGAGGTTATTTTAGAGAAGCTGAAACAAGATGGCTTTGGTATAACATTGTAGGGGACATCTGTGACGACAGAGTTAACATTGGATGCAGCATGCAAAGATGTTGTAAATTGCATGCAGCCCGTAAAGCAGTATTCATCTTTCCTCCTGTGTGTGTTCCATTTACTGAATCTTGTAGCAGAAGCTGCTGTAATGATATTGTTTTGAATCGTGCAAAAAGAAAATAGTTTTCCACCTCTTCTCGTGGTTGGGATATATTGACAAAGCATATTAGAGCTACAGTAAAATGGGGGTGTTATTGATGCTTCAGATGAGATCAAGGCTTTATACAATCTTAGGCTAGAATTTGGAAGTTGGAAGCTGATAGCTTGTAAACAAGTATTTCAAAATTTTGTTTCTTGTTTGGACTGAGATGGTATGTTAAAAATTATGAGCACACAAATTGCAGTTAAGACTTTAAAGGCACACACCTAAAACTCTGCAAGCATCTACCTGATTGAAACACCAAGAATTTTGCAAATGAGATTGAGTTCTTTCAGTTTTTACAAGCAAATCTTAAGGATGGCTTGGAAATGAAAGTGCCTATTGAGTTCCTTACTTAGATTCACAACAGTTCTGTTAGATGTGTTTCCTTAACACAGAACCATCATTGTGTGTGTGTGTGTGTGTGTGTGTGTGTGTGTGTGTGTGTGTGTGTGTGTGTGTATATATATATATATATTTTTTTTTTGCTGTCTTCCTGTAAGTTACCTAAATCTTTCTGATAACTGGAAAAGGGCCTTATTCAGTTTTAGACTTAGAAAAAGATTGGGGTCATTTCTTCATTTAATAACACTGCTTTATGAATCATTCTTTTAATTTATATAATACATTAAATGTACATGCTGACATCCAAATACAGAATGTAAGAGGGTCCCTGCTCTTATCAGTTTGTCACTAAAATACATCATCAGAGTCGTGGGCTACTTACATAAAATGTGATGGTCAAATTCTGCTTTCATATCTGTTCAACTTCACTGAAATTGATATATTTACATGGGTTTAACATAGATCAGAATTTGGGCTGTTCAATTTTTATGGGTTGTTTTATGTCATTGGTTCAAAATAAAAGTACTCAGTAAACGTGTTGGGAGGGTGAGGGTAAATAAAAAAAGGTGTGTTGGTTGAGGGGTAAATATAAGTTTGGAGAATTTTAAATTTGTTAGCCTCCCAGAAAGACTTTGGGAGTCTGTTTCTTTCTCAAAAAGATCCAGAAATGCATTGAGAGTACAGCAGAAACCCAGTTAAATGGATGCCTGTTATGTCTCCCAGGGTTGCCCTGTCAGTACTCTACTCTAATTCTGACTATACCCTCACTGCCAGTGCTGGTGGAGGAGCCATCAAGTTGCTGACAAATTGACTAGGAGGAGAGGTGATACAGAGAAGATCAGATTCTACAAAAGCCAATCTTGTGTTACACTTTGTCCCCTTTTTCAGCAAGCAGACTAGCAAGCACTGGAGTCTAATTTTTATGGATGTAGGACGCTGAGCGCAGAGTATATGAAGTGACCTGTTTGCATTCTCTGGTTTATTAGTAAAATATTGCCTAGGGCTTTTGTAGCTAGAGGCACTCAGGAAAGTTAATCAAAATTATCTGAAGATGAGACTTGAAAGTAAATTAGTTAAATTACATTAAACCCCTGTGTGAGCACTCTCATTGAGAATTAGTGGCCTAAATTTGGTTTAGTTTAATTTATCCACTTTAAATTCTGTTACTTAATTTGGATAAATTTTCCTGTGTGTCTCATAGACTCTAGACAAGTGCTTAAGGTAACAGTGTGCCAGTTCTAAAGGGTTTTTTTTGTACATTTGGCATAGAACAGCTAGAAATATGCTAAACGTGTTCAAGTGAGAGTCATTTAAAAAAAAAATCCAGCTTGTTCAAAAAGTTACTACTTACAGTTTTGTCTAAATTTCTTTTAAAAGGTTGCTGATGAGTCACCCAGTTTATAAGTTTTTCATTCTACTTTTTATTAATAAGAGCAAGCTTAGTTTTATTTAATTACAGTAAAATATTTCACTTTCATATTTCATTTCTGAATGTTTTGAAGCTGAAAGAGAAGGGGCAGCAATATTCAAACACAAAGATATACTATTTAAAATTGTATAAAACATTGAGTTCTCTTTACAGTTGTTTTTTTAAGCTCACAAAACTTGCAACACATCTTGTGGATAATGGAAAGGAAATCCATTATAATTCATCTTCATATCCCTATTACTTCACAAAATCTTCCACACCACTGAACAGATTCTGCTGATTGTAAGACTTGACTAATGCTTTGATCAATATCTTATGTTGAAAAGGAAATTGTGTACAGATTTTTATATAATCTAATGGGTGCTCTGGGAAGGGCTTTCAGACTCCCAAACTTAATTTTGTTTTAGCTAATTTTTTAAAATAATCTAAGGTGCTAGCCCGAGATTCCAGAGCCCTGGCTTCAGTCCTGTACTTTGCCACAGACTTCAGGCGTAACCTTGGACAAATCTCTTACTATCTGTAACTCAGTTCCTCATCTGTAAAATGGGAATAATAGTCCCGCCCATCCTCATGTGGTGTTGATTAAAAGATTGGGATGTGTTCAGGTACTGCAGTAATTGGAACCACCTTAGGTGGAAATGGCAACAGGCAGAGACAGGATGAGTAAAATATGAGACAAGTTATACAACAAATGTAGTTCTTTTATATTAATTTATCTATACAGCTTGTATAGGGTGTTTGGTTTTTTTTGTTTGCAAAGATGGGAAAGAGAAGGTATAATCAGTAGTGGAGTGGATGTCAGCTGCTGAACACGAAAGAGAGTGAGTTTTGAGGATACTTTGATGTGCAGGATGAGGGAGGAAATTTCAGGTGCAGGATGCAGTATGGGAGATATTTCATTAATGTTAATGATACTGAATGCAGGTTAAATTATTTAATTGGAACTTAAATGAAGTCTGTGCATGCTCTGTCCCTGTGACTGAGGTGCTTCCAGCCTAATTCTTCAAGTTCCATGCAGAGGCATCACTGGCCAGGGGAGGGAAGCGGGGTATGGGCCCAGGCCCCGCCCCCTGGCCAGGGCCAGGCACCACCGCAGGTGGCTATACCCCACATCCCCGGCCGGGGATGGGGCCAGAAGTGGCCACGGGCGGCGGGGTCCTGTATCCCTGGCCAGGGATGGGGCTGCCCCTGGCGCATGCGGCCAACCCTGCATTGCCCGGCGTGGCCCGCGGCTGGGCCCTAGATCCGTGGCCGGGGCAGGGGCCAGAAGTGGCCGCAGGAGGCCGGGCCCCACACCCCCGGCCTGATTGTGCCGGAGATCTGTGGCACCCAGTGCTGGGGTTCGGGGCATGTGCCCCGGGGTGCCCAGTGCCAGCAATGCCTCTGGTTCTGTTTTCCTGGTATCAAATCAGTAACAGCTCTGCTAGGGAACATGTGCCCTCTGATTCCAATTCTACTGATCATAGGGAGACGGAGACAAAATAAGAACATGGCAATTGGAGAGGGCAAAGAACAACAAAGCAGAAGGATATAAGGGCAGTGTGGAGATGGGCAAAGTACTTTGAGTTTTCAATTTAAATATAAGTAAAGAAAGATGTGTGGTTTTGGTAGGTAACATGGATCTCAAATGTCTAACAGTCACTGGGGTCAAATTATCCAACATAAGGTAACACCTTGACAGAGTATTCCGTAGTATTATATCTGTTAAGCACAGGTAGCATTGAATAGAATAGGGTTTCAAAATGTACCTTCACATATGAAATATCTATGTTGTCAGTTTTACTTTTCTAATGTACAATAAGCATACACATAATGTAAATAGGAAATAAAATAGAGCAATATATGAAAATATTGCTAATGTAAAGTAAAATCCTTAGTGCAGTGTTTGCTATGGAACTGCACCTTGTATAGTGTTCTTAGGTAGGCAAAATCCACTCTGAGGAGTATACTTTTGCCTCTGGTTTATAGGAGTGGGTTCTGAAGCAATACAGCTTTGGTATATTGAGGCTCCTTGGATGAGCTGTACTAGAAAAAGCATGGAAATGTATCAGTTAGTGGGGTGGATCCTCAAGAAATAGAAGTAATGGTTACAAACCTGTCATTACTGTGAGGGGTCTTTTCCATTTGTACTTGAAGAAGTAAGGATATGGGGTGGACAGAAATAGGATGCTATAAAAGCCAGCACAAAGTTGGGTATTAATGGTGATGTCCAATTCTTTGGGCTAATTGTCTTTTGCTTCCCTTCTTCTTTTCTTCTTGTGCATAACACAGTTCATCAATAAGGGTTTTGGGTGTTTTTTTGAAACTGTCACAGGGCAGGCCCTCCCTAGTGCCCCCTCATGGGGAAACAGGGAAAGATACCAAGGAGGGCACCCCACAAGTCTCTGATCACATGGTTCCTGTACAAACACAGCCCTGCGGTCAGGGCAAACCGGTCTGGTAGAGCGGCCTAACTGCCACACTCAGTACACACAGAGTCCCTAAGCAGCGCGCAGTGCCCAGGTGGAGGGGTTAAGGCCCTCCCACTCCACTGAGCCCCTGTCCAGGGCCCTATGGGTGCTGGGGGTACAGCAGGGATCCAAACCGAAATATGCTGACTCATTCTTCTATACACCCCGGTGCACTCCCCTTTGGGCCCTCTGGGCTGCTTCCTACCCGGGGTAGTGTACAGATCTGGTCCAGTGTTGTAGGGAGACTGCCTCTTTCCTGGGCCCACGGTTGTTGGCTTCCCCTCAGGTCCTGGGCATTGGTCAGAGGGTTCTCTTCTTGTGGTAACCACTCTGTAGGGTTCACTCTGCTCGCCGTGTCTCCTCTGGAACGGGGCTCGCCTGGCTCAGGAGCAGGAGCCTCCACCAGACGTCCTTCCCTCTGCTGGCCAGCCCTGACTGAGCTGTGCTGCTCCCTTTTATACTGGGGCAGCAGCTTGAGCATGCCCAGCAGGGCTGACGGGGCAGAGCTTCCGCCACCCACCGGGCTGGCTGGGCTACAGCAGTGCGGGGTGAGTCAGCCCCGTCACAGAAACCAATATGAAATAAGGGTGTATTCACATCCAAGTTCCATCTAACAACAAATAAGTTTCCACTTTTTCCATCCCTTATTCCCCACAAATTGAAAGTCATTAGATAAATACTTCTGCTTTTGGCCCAACCCATATTTTGAAAGTAAAATCCTGTTAAATCAGAAGTGGTTTACTGGGACTCCAGTCCAGCTGTCTGATCCATGCAGGCAAATGTCCCATTGACTGCAGGGCTCTACTTTCACAGAGCAAATAGCAGAAATCAGGGGAATACTTCACAGAATCCGTTCATCACGTATAAGCCGAAAATTTTGTGCCTGAAAATTGGCTTCAGAACAGGCTCTCAGTTTGTACTCAAGGGAATATGGGAAACAGCCCCTCCCAGGAGTTTCCCTGACCATATGACAAGCCGGAGCCCCAGTGTTGCGGGGCGGCCATCTTGGGCAGTCGGCAGGGGCTGGAGTGAGGAGGGGACCCCAGCGTCTGGAGCATCCACGTAAGGGGGACGGGGGGGGTCGGCCTGGACATTAAGGGGAGATTCAGGGAGGCGAGGGAAGGGGTGGCAGGGACTGGAGGTTGGGGAGGGGGTTAGGGAGTTGGGGAAAGTGATGGGATGGCCGGGAGAGTTTGGGGGAGGGGTTCAGGGGGAGGCCAGGGAAGGGGCAGCAGGGCTTGGGCACTGGAGGGGGGTCGGGGAGTCTGGGAAAGTGGCAGGAGGACCCAGGGTTTTTGGGGAGCCCAGAGAAGCAGTGACAGGGATTGGGGGGGCTCCTGGCAGGCTGGGAAGAGCGGCAGCAGGAGTTGGGGGTGACAGGGAAAGGGTGTTATGACCAGGGAAGCAACAACAGGGAACTGAGAAGGGAGTAGGGGGGTGGCAGTGAAGGGCCAGGGGACAGCAGGAGGAGCAGGGGGGCAGCAGTGAGGAAGGGGCAGAGCAGGGGGGCAGCAGTGGGGAAATGGCAGAGCGGGGGGCAGCAGGTAGCAGTGAGGGAAGAGTGGAATAGGGGGTGGCAGTGAGGAGGGGGCAGCAGGAGGAGCAGGGGGGGCAACAGCAGGAAACTGAGAAGTGAGCAGGAGGGTAGCAGTGAGGAAAGGGCAGAGCAGGAGAGCAGGAGTGAGGAATGGACAGCGAGGGGGCAAGGGAAAAGCAGCAGCACAGATTTTGGGGTAGGGAAGCTGTCAAACTCCAAAGGCAGCCAGCATCAATGGGTGGGGGGGTTAGGGGCCAAGGCCAAAAGGGGACCTCGGCTTATACCTGGTGCTGCTTTTTGGGGCTCAGAATTGAGGGGTTGGCTAGTGCCCAGATCAGCTTCTACCCGATTATATACGGTAAATAATCTTGTGATACATCTCTCAACAGTGTGAATATGTAAGGTTCCTCTTGTAGTTGCTTTAAACTTCTTTGGCTTTTGATGGTCTGTCTTCCAAGCCTCACCCCTCTAAAAGGAAAAGTTTGTATTCCTGAATGTGCTATATGTACAATATGCATATGGATTGAAATTTAATAAATGAAACTATTTTGGAATTATTAGTGTGAACAAATCTCAATATTTGAAACTAAAAAATATTTCTTATTCTGCTAACTCAAAAATAGCTGAAAAGATTTACTACCAACTTACACACACACACCCCTCCCCCCCACACTCACCCACCCACCCACACACACACACACCAATCACCTAGGGGCCGAACAAGCACAACAAATTTCATCCCCAAAGGTAATTTTTTAAAGAAAATTGAAAGCCTCTGAAAATAGGGACTTAAAGTGAAATGGCCATCTTGACCTTAACTATAGTATATTGTATCACTGCTGCAACACCATAATAAAAAGGTAAGCACAGAGGATATTTGTAAGATTACTTTTACCATGGTTGACAGTAATACCGTGATTGCTTTTCACAAGACTCTGTGAGTAAAAAAAAAAAAAAAAAATGTTTATAACGTGACTCTTTATAATGGGACTTCAAACTGAATTTTATCACAGCTATTGGGTAGGAAAATGGTGTTACTGGCATTACAGAAGTAAGGAGATTTTGCTTTTAGTTTGCAACTGTATTTAATTTCTTTGATAAGTCATAATGAAAGGTGAAACCATTTTTTGGCTTACAGGGAACTATCTCAGTACACTCCCCATTGCAGAAATTAGCCCAAGCCATGCCTTGGGAGTCTCAGAACCGTTGCATACAAATAACCTTTAGTAGGATGAACACATCAGTTGAAGGATCTGAGTATTCTGAAGGGTTAGAAAAGATCCATACCTTCACATCACAATTTCCTCTCTTTTCTGCTGCCAGCCATAGTTTGCAAAAACATATTCTGTCATTTTCTATGATATTTCTGAATAACATTTTGAAATATGTTTTTACAGAATGTAGTGCTATTGGTAGATTAGTAATTTCTTATTGGGTCAGTGGTCATACAAGACGGCCAACCTGGAGAAGAGATCCTGATACATATGGGACACCCTTGTATGCCAACCAATACACCTGCTTGTTCCACCTGACTCAGCAAAGGGCATTCTACCCCGGCCCATTCAGTTTGTGCCATGATCATTTGGGTTGCTTTCTCAGAACAGGAGTGGAGACTGCAGATAAATCATCTCAGCACAGCCTGACTTAACTTTGATGATAATTCTGCTCCACAAATCTTGGTGCAAAGAATAACCTTTTAGGGGTCACATTCTAATATCTTGGGTTCACTAAGAATCTTTGGCTATGTCTACATCAGGAACAGTTAGTTTGAACTTGTCAGTTTGAACTAATAAGTTTGAGGTTAGTTTGAACTAACTTCAAACTTGTGAGTTCCATCTAATGTTAGTTCAAACTAGTATACTTTGTTAGTTTGAACTAACTGCCCTTAGTTTGAATGTCATAAGTTTGAACTAAGGGTTAGTTCAAGTCTATATCATGCTTAGTTCGAACTAATACTTGAACTAAGCACTTATTTGAAGTGAGTGCCAGTACTTACCAGTTTGAGCTAAGCATTCCTTAATTTGAACTAAGGAATTTCTTAGTTTGAACTCACAAGGCTAATGCAGACTGGGACCAATTTAGTTTGAATTAAGCCTCCTTAATTTGAACTAAATTGGCAGTGTGGACATAGCCTTTGATGCCTTTAAGTTTAATCTTGAAGAAGAAAAATCATTCCTTTTTAGAGGTCTGAGGAAGAACTGCATCAAATGCACTCTTTTAAAGGCCAGCTGTGTGGAACTTACTGTACCAATGTACAAAAGAGGTATTTGACTTTAATATGAGTCAGTCTGATGCACCACTCAAACTGGGGGGCTCAGAGGCTGAGTCTCACTCAATTTTGGAGGGCTCAGATCCTGAGTGATAAAGTCAGGATCTATTTCCCCTGACAACTGTGAAATACTTTTTATTGTGGCACATGTTGAGTGGTAAAGAAGTCTGCAAGAGAATTCTGACATTTCGCTCCCTTCCATGATACATGAGGTGCTCCCAGAGCATCCAGAAGCAGCACTAAAGCAGGGTTCAGGACAAATCCAGACAAAGTGACTTTTTCCTTTAGATAGAATACCCAAGCTAATGTGCAGATTTCTCTCAACAGGAGCTTGTCATTAAGAATGCATTTAGTAGGCTGAGACATATGGAAGTCATAATACAGACAGTCCCTAATGCCAAATTGTCTGTGAAGCACTATTGGTCTTTTTTTCATTCCCAAATGTTTCCTTCTGTGATTGAGAATTAAAAGGTCTACTGTGCCTCACAACATGTTGACAATGGTGTATATCAACATAGTCTGTCTGCATTGTATCCTTTTATCTAGTGATTTTTCCATCTAGTGATCTTTCAAACAAATGATATTGATGATACCTGGATCAGTAAAAATTTTGGAGAAATGTCCACCTTACTTACATTATTGCAGTTGTTTAGAAAGCAGGAAGGCAATCTCAATACTTTTTGTGTGCTCAGACCAAACAACAACAAAACCCAAAACCAAACCATGTTAAAGTTGAGTGAGAATATACATTGCCAGCTTAATGGTAAAAGACATTACAGGAATGCTGTAGTGATCCTGAAACCAAGTGTTTAAAGCCCGGGAAGTTCAGTAAAGGCTACAGTTAAGGGAATCCCTACAGGTTCAGTTATGGAGATGCAGTTGAATCCAAATTATGAAGATGCGGTTAAATGAACAGTCTTAAACTTGCCCTGTAATGATGCTGTAAAATAACCATTGATTAAGATTAAAGCACTTTTGTATTTGTTGCCCTAGAATAGATGAGTGACTTTTAAGAATGTCCATTTTTTCTCCTTCATGCCATCACTGTGTGGTAAACACTTAGGGTTGCATGGTGTCTAAAACTGGGTGTTTCTTGTCTGCATGCTGCTATATTAATTAAAGGGTCAAGATTTTCCAGAACCACCAGATACTGACAGATCCTGATCTTGATAAATATTTTTGTAATTGGTCTAAGCAGGCTGCTTAAAAAGAGATTACAAATGTGGAATTTCAGCTTGTCATGGATCAAGGACCTTATAATTGACATAGGGAGGGCCTGTCTAGTGTCTTGAATAGCAGTCTTTACTCATTCATTTTAAAGGAGAGTATTGTAGTAAAGTAGTTGTAGCAGGTTTCTTGGTGGAGTTTTATTTACAGCTCTCTTACTGATTTATTGTGTCACTTGGAACAAGTCACTCAACCTCTGTTTACACTCTTTATATATTAATATAATATGTGACTATTTCACAGTGATGTTGTGAGACTTAAATGATTGTGAAGGGTTTTAACAGCCTTTGAGAGACAATTAAGAGGAGGTATTTTAGGTATTATTGCTCAGATATCGAAAATGAACTATGGAGACATCAGTAGTATATAAAGCTGGTCAAAACTTCTAATTTCCACTTTATGAAAAATTTTGACACTTTGAAATTTTTTCAAAGGGGTAGCTGTGCTAGTCTAGTTCAGCAAAACAAACAAGGAGTCCTGTGTGACTTTTAAAGACTAACAAATTTATTTATCACGTGAGCTTTTGTGGGAGAAAATCCCACTTTGTCAGATGCTTTCTTCATGCTTTTCTCCCACGAAAGCTCATGTGATAAATAAATTTGTTAGTCTTTAAAAGAGCCCCAGGACTCCTTGTTTGTTTTGAAATTTGTGTTCAGTATAGTTTGAACCACAACGAAATATTTTCAAAATTTCCCTATATTGAGAATAATTTTCCTTTTGAAAGTTAAAAATTTTGCTTCAGAATATTTTCCATAGTTATATTTGTCAAAATTCATATTTTCTGAAATGTTTAAAATTCAACAAAAATAGCATTTTTCATTAAAAAAAAAAAATACCGCTTCAACTAAAAATTTCCAACCAGCTACACAGTATATTTAGCATGAGCACTGATGTCAAGTCTAAACTATAGCCTTCCGCAAACTAACCAATCTCATGTTCAGCCATCGAAGTGATTTACAGGTAGGAGAGAGAGGTGAGTCAGCATTTTTTTCTGAAATTAAGGAATGAGACTCCCTAGATGTCACTGATTGAGAATTAGGACAGCTTTTTTTTTTTTTTTTTTTTTTTTTTTTAAGAATTGATATCAGATCATAAGAATCAATGTGAGTTTGGAAACTATAGCAAGGAAGAAAGACTGGGATGTTAGAGAAAGTTGGGACAATAATTTATATTTGGTACTTTAAATAAAAGTCCCCCCAACTAAGTAGTAAATATAACTGCTTAACCAATATATGCTGGAAGAAGTGGGTTATACAGCTATGAAGATGGGCTGTATGGCGATGGAAAATGAATAGCTATGCTAATAGTTGGTATCTGTTGTTGTTTTCATCTTTTTAGCATAAGGAACTTGAGCTGGTATCCTTTTTATTATGTATGATTGGTTTATTTGGAAAAGCATTTTCACAGAATCAGAACAGAAGTATAAAATGTCACACTGTCCAGTTACTTTCTTTGATAGTCTTCACTCATGGCTCATCTATATTTACAGTACTGCAGCGCTTTAATGAAGATGCTAACTATGCTGCTAGGAGAGCTTGTTGCTATCCAAGAGGCAATAGCCATATCAACAGGAGAAGTTTAGCTTTTATTCCATAGCTGTCTCCTTTAAAAAGTACTATAGAGGTCACTATTAAAAACAAACAAACAAACAAAAAGAACAAGATGACTTTGAAAGAATCAAAGAATTTACTGTTTTCACCTATGAACTCAGTTCTTGAAGTTCCTCATAACCCAAGCTCCATTTTTCCTGTTTAGCATATTATTGGACCTACCATTCGTCATAATCTGAAAACAATATACAGTTTTCATACAGCAACTTTTTTTCTCTAGAAAATCATTCACAGATTTCCATGTTAGTCATTTAATAAAGTGATTTCCTTCTTGGAGGTAAATGCCAATAGGATCAGTTGAATGCATCAGGTATTTACTTGCCTGAACAGGTTTCTGCAGAAGGTCCAGCGAAATATACCGAGAGTGGACCACAGAGGTGTGGCCCAGAGGTGAGGGTCTGTGTGAGAATGAGGACTGTGGGGAAAGTGGTCCAGGTAAAGACTGTGGTAGAGGATTGCCTGCAGGTAAGTGGCAGTATTGGCATCAAGATCATAGCACTTAGGGTCCCCGGGCTATGGCTCAGAAAAGTGGGTGGGCCCAGGTCCCTCCCTGCTCCTCTGGACTGCTAGGGGTGGCACTATACTCCCAGGCTAGTGAAGAGTGGTAGACTGACTGAGATTAGCAAGTGGGACTTCCCCCAGAAGGAGGGGTTGTAAGGACTGGTGCTAGGCTGGAGGGCTGAGTAGCCAATAAGTGACGGAGCATGAGCTATGAATGGGTTAGACCACCTGAGCTAATCCCCAATACCTTCACCAGGAGTCTCCTCTCTGGTGGGGAGCGTGTCACCCCAACACAGCATACCAGACTAATCTATGTAATAGTAAACTAAAGAAGAAAAACATTTTGTATATAGGCCACTGTGTTATGTCAGCATAGTCTGTCTAATTTTATCCTTCCCCTCCCTAAGTTAGTGCTGCTCCTTGTTGATGTGGAAGTTGATGTGGAAGCTATGAGTATAGCTCAGTGTTCTAAATAGTTCTAGTTGTAAGTTGTTTAACTTTACCCAGTTACATCACCACTAAATGGCTAATCCATTTTTAATATTGCTATTCTATATTCTGTAATGTCCAAAGGCGGAATTAGTGCTATTGAGTGTTTTGGAGTCAGAATAGTGACTGGCAGTTAAGTCTGTAGAAACATTTTCAATATAAGCCTGATTTTGATAGTCTCCTACTTCCATCACTTTCAGGTTTGGGATGTTCCCTTCTGTACAGAATTAGACAAGAGGGTGGAAAAAAGTTTGAGGATACTGGGACAATGTTTTTGAGTAATGAGACTTTAAAATTGTGATGGTTTTATCACTTGTTCTGGATATTTTTGTCCACTCATAACTCAGAAATAGCTTCATATAAAAACATCAGACTTGGTTTATAATGTAATCTTGTCAGTGTTTTGTTCGCTTCATCGTAGGCCTGTTGTGCCAAATTTATTACGGTGGAGCTTCACTAGAGGGGATGGAATGATATCAGAAATGAATTTGAATCACTCCCAATATTATCCATGACTTCTTTCTTTCTGCCTGTTTCCTATTATTATAGTTTAGATTTTTGGCTTGAAAGGTAATCAGAATAGTATATTATTTCATGCACTATCAAAGATATCTCTGCAGCCCTGCCCCAACCATGCTCCCTGCAATAACTTTCTGAACATCCCAATTTTTAATTATGTGCAGTCTTTGGCATCAGTGCATCACCTAGGCATAGCAGTCTGTTTGGTTCAGATTTCTTATGTGTGCAAGTCTCTATCATTTACAGAAAATGTTCTAATATATTTAGGGTTAAAGTGCAATTCAACTCTAAAATAAGAGAGACATAAACAATCTTGCCTGCAACTGTATTCCTTTGTGAATTCAGAATCATACCTACTTAATTTACCAAAATTAGTTTTCACCAAACTTTATGCCTATTAGATATACAGAACCAACGTAGGTTAAAGGAAGAGAGTTGGACTTTTTTTCTTGTACATAATTTAAGACATGTTTACAAAGATGCAAACAGTTACATCAATGTGAATCTTTTGGAGGCTCTGTTAGAGGTATTACGGGGCACAATCTGAGGACAATGGGATTAGAAATGTATAATTGAAGGCTTACAGATCATTTATTACTACTAATGTTGTGTGAGAAGGAAAGAATTCCACTTCTTATCTCTTAGGGTTGAATTTGCACAGCTGGCACATAATCTTTTTTTTTTTTTTTTTTTTGTTAAATACCACCTTTTAATTTCCAAAGGGGTAGCTGTTAGTCTGGTTCAGCAAAATCAAATAGGAGTCCTGTGGCACTTTTAAAGACTAACATTTATTTATCACATGAGCTTTTGTGAGTAATGTCCCACTTCATTTGATGTCAGAAAGTGGAAAAAACATACATGGAAAAAACCTAACAATATGCAGATTGCTCATATGAAAAATACTTTGCCCATGAAAGCTCATGCAAAAAATAGCTGAAGTAATCTGACCTGATGCAATGAAATGCAATCACAGGATTCACCTTTGCCTTTCATGCTGTAAGTTTATTTCTTCCCCTTCCAGTGCAAGTTTTCTCCACTTTCTGGCACCTGACAAAGTGGGACATCACCCACGAAAGCTTAGATGAAAAATTAATGTGTAAGTCTTTAAAAGTGCCCCAGGACTCCTTTTTTCTCTCTTTTTATATGAACTTTTAATGTGAGAACATTTTAGATAAATGGAGAATCCCTTAAAATTGTTTTTGTGGTCATGCTTTGCAATGGAATTCACTTTAAATCATGGTTCAGATAAACCATCCAGAACCATTGTTAATAATAAATTCTAGAGTTTGTCTGAGTAGTGGTTGGTATGTTCCCTTTAAGGTCGATAGGGCCTCTTCAATTATTCTTACTAGTAGTGCATGGGTTCTGAACTATGTGAATCTTTATTACTGTTCTTTCTAAACCCTGGGAAGTTTCTGAAATTAAAGGCTCATGAATGTCATACAAGTACAGATGGTAATTTCTATGAGCACTACTGGCAATGTCTGGTGAGATGGTAATTGTTGTGATGCCTGAAATGTGAGACTTGTGCTAATCGCGCATATTGTAAGTTATCCCAGTAAAGCATACAGCAAGTTTCTTTTGGTGCAAGTTGGGCACCAACATTACCCTCTTTCTTTAGAAACTATCTTTGAGGCTTGCAATAGATAGCCTCCACCAATTAAGTCTGTAACTATCATCAGACTTTGTGTAAAATCCAGAAGTCACTAAGATCACAAATCCAGAGGCTCCACAATCCATTCAGTCATTTCAGTTTCGTGAATAGCGAGAAAGTACTTTATTTCTTTTATAATAGAAACTAAAAAAAAATCCAGACATAAGATTTAGATAAGATAGTATCAAGGTTGAAAATGTTATCCTTTAAAACTATGCTAATAGAATTTTATAATCTAAAAACACTTCCTAAAAGCTAATGGACCATCTTCTCAGCTGATATAAAAGTAAAGTTCCATTGATTTCAAATGGGGTGTCCTTCCCCCCCCCCCCCAGGAATGATGATTTGGCCTTAGGAAATTGGCAGACTTATATTTGACAAATACCAGCTTCAGCTCTATCCTTGTATACCTCCCTTCTTCACTCAACAGATCAAGGAGGACCTGTTACTCTGCCAGCTTAATTTAATCTTAGCAGCATGTTCCACTATACTCCACCAACCAATATAAGTTATATACCACCACTGACACATTATACAGTGATCACTGGATTAGCCATGCTGCCACATACAAGCTAGAAGACTGTCACCTTCCTTTTCATTCTTCATCCTAATGACCGGGGACTATAACATATCATACCATGCCCTTCACACGTAATTGTCCAGATACAAAACTCTCCCTCAGCCAGTGTTCTAATTTTCTGTGTTCAGCCTAATCAAGCAGGTTAAAAACCCCTGAGATCTACTTTCTTCATCCTCTCGCTAGGGCCCAAAGACCCTACTCCGGTTAGTTTGAAGATCCACCTTTACTATGTCTATTCAACATATTCTAACAAGAGTACTCCATATACTGGAGTTAAAGGATACTAGTTTTACCCTGCATGGAAGGGTTGGGGGAGCTAACAGGAAGACAGACCTGTCCAGCAGTTTTTCTGCCTCCTAGACAGTACAGAGTAGCCATCTACTGCCTCCTCCTTCACATCCTTCAAGTCAAGCCCCCATATCATATGTTGTAGTCTGGGGGGGGGGGTGAGGTGCAGTGAGTTCTTTTGTCCCCTTACGTGCTCACCACCAACAACCTTTTCTGGCACATGGCTTAAATACTAGGGATAAAAGGACCTGTCTGATAACAAGGATCAATCTGATAACTTTACAATAACGAGCAAATATAATCCCTTAACCAATATAGGTTGGAAGATATGGATTATATAATAATTGATGCATGAATTACAAAGGTATCAACAAAATGATATGAAGAGAGGGAGGATTAAGTTTCAAGTGACAATGGTCTTCATTACACAGAACAGGGACATAGAACCAGAATTAAAAATTGTGTCAGAACCTTATCCATACATTTCCTTCAGTGCTTAAGGAACTTTAAAAGTAAACTTTCTTATAATACTGGTAAAGTATACTCAGTGTTTAATTTCCAGAGATGTAGCTGTTTCAGTCTAGTTCAGCAAACCAGAAAAGGAGTCTGATGGCACTTTTTAAAGACTAACAAATTCATTTATTGCATGAGTTAATGTGGGAGAAAATCCCACTTCATTAGATTCTTGTAGATGAATTGCAGATGAATGGGAGGAAAATAAATGCAGGGAAGTAAGTGTAAGTCACAGGATTAGGTAAGATTGTTATAGCAAATCAATGCAGTTGTTTAGTTTCAAACAGCGTAGAACAGCATATTAGAGGGAGGTGATGGAAAAAAGAAAGCAAAATTACCTGTTGTAGTGGGGAAAAAATCCATAATACCTATTTTAACCCTAAATTAATGGTGTCAAATCCTCATATAAATTCCTATTCTGTAGTTTCTCTTTGAAGCTTTGATTTGTTATCCATTTGCCTAAGTACGGCTATTACCAGATAATTAATGGAGTGATCAGGAAGATGGAAGTCTTCCTCCTATTGGTTTTTGAATGTTATTTCTGATGTCAGGTTTATGTCCATTTATTCTTTTGCACAGACTGTCCCGTTTGTCCATTGTATAAGGTGTAGGGGCATTTCTGGCACATGATGGTATAAATCACATTGGTGGATGAGCAGGTGAATGAACCTTTGATGGAGTAGCTGTCTTGATTGGGTCCTATGATAGTTTCTTCTGTGCAGATATGTGGACAAAGTCGTCAGTGTGGTTTGTTGCAAGGGATATGTGCCTGCTTTAATGGTTATGTTATTGGGTCTGTAGTTCCTGATGAGTATCTGCTTAAGGTTGGGAGGCTGTCTGTAGGTGAGGAGAGCTCTGCCTTCAAAGGCCTGAGAGAGTGAGGGATCATCTTGTTGATGATGTGCTGTAGAGGTTTGATTTGGGGTTTGTAGGTGAGAGCCAGTAGCATTCTGTTGTTTTTTCTTGGGCATCTTCTGCAATAGCTGACTTCTGGGTACATATCTGGGTCTGTCAGTCTTTCTTCACTTCCTCAGCTGGGTGTTGTAGTTCTGAGAATGCTTGATAGAGATCCTGAAGGTGTCTGTCCCTGTCTGAGGGATCAGAGCAACTGCCACTATACTGTATCTTAGGGCTTGGCTGTAGACAGTGGATCAGTGGTGTGTCCTGGATGGAAGCTTGAGGGATGTAGGTAACTACAGCAGTCTGTAGGTTTTTGATATAGAGTGGTGTTTGTGTCCATTCCTAATTTGTACTGTAGCATCCAGAAAGTGGATCTCTTGTGTTGAGTGCTCCGTGCTAAGGTTGATCATGGAGCTGAAACCACTGCAGAGAGGGGTTTCAGAGCCAGCGTTTGCATCTGGGCTGTGTACACGAGTGACCCTGTGCTGGGATCAGGGATCATTCACTTCCCAGGTTAAGAGAATTTAGCACCTTGTCAAATCCACTCTTCTCGCTCCAGTGCAGCAGTCTGCAACAGGCATGTCAGTGCCATAAGAGTTATTGGAGGCAGGGAGGAAGATGGAGATGTAGCAACACCACCACTCTGACAATACAAACAAGGAGTCCTGTGGCAGTTTTAAAGACTAACGAGTTTATTTATCGCATGAGCTTTTGTGGGAGAAAATCCCACTTTGTCAGATGCTTTGAAGATGAGGAACCTCAGAATCCTCCCATTCTCTAAGTGGGGTTTTCTCCCATGGAAACTCAGGTGATTAAAAAAAAATGTTAGTCTTTAAGTGCCACAGAAGTACTTTTTAAATTTTGCTGAACTAGACTAACATGGCTACCCCTTTAGAACTTGCTTTACAGAATAGCTATACAAAATGTTGTGGGGCAGCAGTGTAGGATAAAACTGCTGGAAGATAATTAAACCGCAAAGTGATTTTGAACAAAATGTCAATTACTAGTGATATGGTAGTATGCTCTGAAGTGGTGCAGTTACTTCAGTCATGTAAAGGTACAATCATTTGTAGCATTTGTTTTCATATGTTCACATTCATGGACACACTGGGAAATGTGTTTGTGATTTAGTCACAGCAAACATACTTGTTCTCTGTGCATCTGTTCATGCTACCAGCTCTATTCCTTCCTTTTCTTCATTCCTCTTTCTTGTTAATTGCTTGAAATACTCAGTCCAGTGCCTCTCAATGCACCATGGCTTGCATACAACTAAACATGAATGTGCTCTGATAGCTAAAGTGCCTGAAATGTTAAAAGCTCTTCAGACATGTTCAGTCTTTTCCCCAGCATTGTATTTTAAATGCAAATAATGCTTTGGTATATAAACAACGATAATTCCCATCTATGAGTTTCAAGTGTGATTTTTACAAAGGAAATCTTCATCTTGTATGTAGTGGGGTCCTCGCACCAATGACTCTCAGCTTCCATCAGCTGGGCAGTGTGAAATGACAGTAATTTTCTGTAGCTTTGATGATTGAGCTGCCTGCTCTATAGCAGGGTGATATTGAAGGTCATGTCATTGGTAATTCCAAAGAATATTTCTCAGGTCATACAATTGGTCATGATGGAAAGGATATAAAGCCCCTCATCTGTCCCCCACAAAACATCCTGGTGCATGCTTGCACACAATCTGTCTTTTGCAGCTACTGAAATTTCAAATAATGGAGAAGTGTCTGTTTTGTAGCTTGGTCAGCAATAGTGGTTAATGTCTATTCTCTGTAAATAGTGTATTGGAGTTGCAAGAAACTGGTATTCTTGGAAACCAGCACTTCCATGTGATCATAAATGTGGAAGAAATAATTAAACAAATATTTTTCTTGTGTGTATGTTTGTCAAGGTGAATGACACATAGAAGACCTTTTGGAAAAAAATCCTCTCATACATGGAGAGGCAGAAGACCTTATTAATTAAGACAAGCAGAATGGCTTTTGTTCTTATGTGCTCCTGAGTTCTGGCCAGGACCTAAACCTGAGGGGGATCTTTAGCTGGAGTTAATTGTCATAGCTCCATTGAAGTCAATGGAGGTTATGGAGCAATGAGTTTTTACATCAGCTGGGAATCTGCAGATACCTTCATATACTGTCCTTTCTTTTGTTATATCTGAGGAAGGAGAGGTAGCAAGTGAGCAATGTGATTAAAAACAAATTAAGACGGACACCTTTCCTGGATCTCTTATAGAGTCTGATCCTAAGCCCTTTGAAGTCAACAGAAAAATGCCAATTGACTACACTGTGCCTTTGTCCATCTAGTTTCTCAGGCCTGGTCTATGCTTAGAAGTTTTACTAATATAAATGTCTCGGTTCAGTGTGGTAATTTTTTTTTAAACCAAATTAAAACTACTGCATGGGGCTTTTACCAGATGCGGTTATTAAAGTGCCTTACTCTGGCATAGTTGATTTTTCCTTCCTTGTAGGAATAGGTGTACCATTATAAAACACCTATAAACTGATATAACTAGGTCCACACGTAAGGGACTTCAATTACCTGGTGAATTTATTTGTGTGTGGACAAGCCCTAACTATAAACTATTAAAAGCAGAGGACTATGTGCACTACAGCATCAAGTACATTTTTTGGCATTTATCAAATAATAAATATTAGCAAATGAGGCTTCATTCAATTTTATATGAAGGAAACTGACTTTTCTGTGAGCAGAGTAATTTTGTCATGGAACTAGATAGTTCTTGAAACTGGGGCCTTCTGTGAGTGACCTGGGTTTTTCACAGGTATTTTCACTGTATTATTTTGATTAGTAAGTATTAGTAAAACTGCAGCCATTGGTACTACAGCTAGTCCTCACTTAGTGACCTACTCGTTTAGTGACCCCTCAGAGTTATGACCGGCTCTCTGATGAGTTGGTATTATGGCGATGTACGAGAACTCGCATCAACTCTCTCAGATTACCTATATTTACAGTACACTATGCAAACTAAGTTCAGTACATTAGAGCTTAAAACATTTAAAATATATATGAAAAATGTTATAAATGATGCAAAGGTGACATTAAAACTATCTACCGATAGTTGAAAAACCCACTACCAGTAAAGTACATTATGCCTGAAATACCGGTAAGGGCTGCTCCTCGTTTAGTGACCAATTCGTTTATCAACCGGGTTTCAGGAACGGAACCTGGTCACTAAGTGAGGACTACCTGCATTAAAAAGTGTCATCTTTTGGATCTGAAAATTCTTCAGCCATTTATTTCAGCAAATGTTCTCCCAGCATGGATTTTAAATCAAATTAATTAATATTCATTTTATTTATGAATAAATATGAACTAGTGTGACTGAAAATGGAAAGGTTGTAACATGTTGAGGAAATGAATAAAGCTCTAACTTGTTAAAGCCAGAATGGTTTGTGCAAAAACTTTTACATTCCTCCCCCCTGCCCCCCCCCCCCAAATAAAAAAACCTTTTGGGTGTAAAGAATCTTTCTTCATTATTTGTAGAAACATGTGATGGTCACATATGATACTCCTGGTGCATAATCCTGTTTTGATTATCTCTCACATTTCCATTTCTTCATTTCTTGGTGAGATTTGTTTACTCATTTATCATTGTGTGGTTCACTGTTCTTTCTTCATGTTAGTCATTATTTCATTAATCATCTGATCCAAAATGAAAAATTTGGTGGTTTGAGAGAGAAGGAGGGGGGAGAACAGGTTCAATTTGGGGAGCTACCCTGATGATCAAGGAGAGATGGGATCTGTGAACCGTGGAAGATAACTTGGAAAACTATGAAATTCATGACCTTGCTTTATATAGAATGAGCAAAGTATCATTAGACATGTCTGCTTTCCAATCATAAACTAAAAGTACATTTTAGAAAATCATTACTTGATAAGTAAGAAAGAAATGAGTTTAAAAGATAAAAATTTCTATTCATTGTGAGAGTAAAAATAGCCTAAAAGACATAGAAGTCCTGATTTTTCATTATATGCAATATCAGAGTTGATTTATCGCACTTTTGTGATATTACAGCAGTGAACATGAACACCAAACCATTTTTAATTTGTTTAGATGTTAGATAAAACAATGTTTTCTGTTACTTTAAAATCCATGCATATGTGTGCTGTGATTCAGAATGCTTTGTCAACAAAATAAAAGGGTTATTTTGCCAAAGGTCTCATACTTCAATGCAATGTTATTTGTTTACATTGTAGATCAAATATGCAACATTAAAAGCATCATAATCCTAATACTGCTGCTCCTTGTATAACAGAAGTATGCCTGTGAAATTAAAAAATAAAAAAAGACAAAAGATTTCCTTACCTCTAAGTTGGATGGGAGCAGCTGCTTAGATAATTCCACAGAGGGGCAACAATGACCAACTGACTTGCACATTTTAAAGAAAAAATGATATCCAATCCTTTGAGGATGCCATATGTTCTGTGCTTTGAGGCAAGCTGCCTACAGTACATAGCAATTAGACAGACTGGAGACTGTGCTAAAATTTTATCCAAAATGCCAGTAGAGTTTCTTCTAAAAGAATTTAATCACTAATAGAGAAACATACTTACATTTCAGTTATTTATCGCAAAATAAATTGGTTAAAATGCAAATTCTTTCAATCCTCTTTCCCTTGGAGGGTTGGTATGATTGAAATAGGTTTGTTTGTTAGTCTGTTTGTTTAAATTATGGTTGGAATTACTGTTGGCTTGGGCTGGCCATTTTTTTAGAAAATTTGTTAATTATTAACTTTGTCTAGAATGTATTAGAACTCTTTAGCTTTTTCTATAATTTTTCATCTAATGGTGAATTAGATAAGAAATGCATTTGTTGTTCCAAAGTAGCCTCTCTAAATACTCTTCAGTGAAAGGGATGGGGCTGAAATTTACAATTTTTAACTAGAGCAAAATAGCAGAGCTATATTTTTGTATTAAACTTCTATAAGTTTGTATAATTTCTGTTGCCTTAGTTCAGCAGTCCCTTCTTATTCAGGAAAGTACATGGTTAAACATTTTGCTGAATCAGGGTATATATAAAAATTTATACTAATGTTTTGGGGATACACTGTCCATAAAAGTTTGGCTAGTTAACAACCTGACATATGTATCACCAAAGTGTCATTAGGGAGAACAAAGGCCAGTTTTCCAGACCTTGAAACACAGTCTCTAAAGACCTGGCAGGACATAGATTATAATCCTGAGTTAGTGAACTGAGACACTGTCTAAGAATACCCTGAACAGACTGAAAGTTGACCTTTAAATTCTGACTCAAGAGTGGGCTTGTTCTGCTGTGCAGCATGTAATAATTCCATGTTTAATAAATTAGGCCTTTGTCCAGCAAAGCACTGAATAAGCTTGTGGTTATCTTTAAAACCAGTTGAAACTACTCATGCTCTTAGGCCTAGTCTATATGGTGGAGCTAAGTTGACAGGAGATACCCAATCAGCTGCTGCAGAATATGCATCTCCCATTGACTTAGTTACTCTCTCTTACCCCTGTATCTCTACTTGGTTGTATTGAGTTGAAGTGTTGTCCCTTTGATGTGGAGTTACTGAGTCGTCAGGAGAGCACTTCTGGGATCAATTGAGCTGGTCAACAATGGCCGGTCAATCAACCCCACTGCATTAATCCATGGAGATTGATGAAGCATTTTCAGTGTAGACAGGCCCTTAGTTGCATAAACATATGAATGCTTACAGCACCAAAGAGGCAATAGGCTTCTTTACAGTAATAACACATGAATGTATATTTGTGCTTTTCTCTATGTAATACAACCACGTAGGGATCTGGAAGCTCATGTTTTACCAAGACTAAATGAAATGCTTTTTTCCTTCTGGGAAAAATAGTAGTGAGAATGCCTTCTTTCTAACTGTAGATTGAGGGATAGCTAACAGAATTTATTTGATAGATTTTGAGGTAACAGAAGTCAGACCTGGAATGAACATTGCCCATTTGGTTTCCAAGCTATGAGATTTTAGGGTAGATTTTTATTTTTGGGAATGTCAATCTTTGACTCCTAGCCTAACCTTTGAAAGTTTATATCTAAAAGTAACTATAATTTATATGCTAGGATGCTTAAGGAATAAGAAATAATGAGCTATTAAAGCTATAATACAAGTAGACAAATAGACCTAGCAAAAAGTCTAAGGCCTATAAGTCCTGGTATTTAGCATACCACCTAAGTAGTTAGCATGAGTGCTTGATCTAGTGTTATAAGATTTAGCTATATGTATTTTGTGATACACAAACTGTAAAAGAATTGTTTATATTTCAAATAATATGGATTTAGGTACATTTAGGTAATATAGATTGTGGTAGGGGGAGGCCTACCATGCCTTGTGCTTCCTCCTGGTATCCCACTTCCCCGCTTAACTCCTGGTTTAAGTCACCATCTCCCAGTAAACCTAGTTGGTAGCCCTCCTCACTAAGTTAGCAAGCCTGTCCATGAAGCTGGTCTTCCTCTGTTCATTATGTGGCTCATGTCTCTTTCTAGTACTCCTTCTTGGAGCAACATCCTATGGTCAAAAGACTGCAAAGCCAGCTCTCTGACACTATCTGTGTGATCATGTATTTACTTCCAGAGTTCAATAGTTCTTACCTGGGGCAGCTTCTTCAGCAGGGCGGATGGACAAGAACACCACTTGTGACTCAGACTCCTTTATCCTCAAGTTTCCTGGTCTGGGTGTAAGATGGATATCTCTGCTCCCCTTAGGAGGGAGTCCCCAAGCACCACCACCTATCTCCTCCTTTTGGGGTTGGTGGTTGTGGAATCCTCATCCCCAGAATAATGCAACCCATGCCTTCCAATTGATGGGGTCTCCTCCTGTTCTCTTTAGTCAAATAACTCTTCCAAACAGTTCTCTGCAGTAGTATCTGGGCAGAGAGCCTGAAAATGGTTGGTTACCTGTATTTGCATTGGGGATATGTGTGGGGGGGGGAGGGGGAGGGGTGGTTCTTCTGGAGATCACACATTGCCAATTTTTCCCCCATTCTTCAGTCCTCCCTGCCTCTGTACTGTCTTCGCTTGTTCTTCAGCATGCTATGCCTGCAGTACAAATCCTAATTTCTATGAATAAAATCTTAATTTTCTCAGATGCAATGTAGCTTTATTATTTGGGTCTCTAGTCCTTTAACTTTCTTTTCCAGTATGGAGACCAGCTTGTTCTTTGTACAGATAAAGTTGCTTCTGTCTACTGGGAGAAAGACACACATGGTGCATCCTTTGCAGGTCAAAACAGCTGATTGCTCACTATTCATGGGCTGCTTTACACAGATAATGAACTTTGACATAATGCTGCTTACCTTGACCTTCTGCAGCTGTCTCTCCACTGTCAGAACTTTAAATTTGAAAAAAACTGGAGCTATAATTTGACATGCTAACTCCACCCCTGCAAGTGGTGTAGCAGTGAGGCCAAAATCTACAGTTCAAGTTTAGGTCTGTGTAGCCTGAGAATAACTCTAATCTTGCTTTTCTAGTTTCTCCAGTCTTACTTGCCATAGCAATATAGCTCCACTCCTGCCTGCAGCTCTGGGACATTTTCAGTTAATCCTCTCTCTGCATGAAGCATCATGCCTCTCTTTTGTGCTTGTGGCCGAGAAGCTTTTCCTGCTTTCTTCTGTCCTTTAGAGAAGAGGAAAGGAGGAGTGCATGAAGGATGACTGCCTCCCCACAGACTCTTATGCCTAATACCCACAGTACAATGTGTTTCAGTAAGTAATATGAGCAGTGGGGACAAAAGAGCCTGACAAAGCAATTTGCTGTGATCACTTGCTTTCGCCTTCTGTAATTTGATATCTTAAGATCGAATTACAATCCCTCCCCCAGTGAAGATAAGGCCCATGTCTTCCTTCTAAGAACCTCTTCAGATGCTACATTTAATGCTCATAGATGCCTGAGAGATGAAAACTCTGTGGAAACTCCAAAGAGGTGAACGTCCAGACGAATTCCCTCTGTTCATCAACTCTGATAGTGCTTCCTTTGCCTACTCTTTTTCTCCCTCCACTTCAATGTCACCAAAGAATATTGAGCATGCAGAATTCAGTGGGAGTTTGGTTTTGGTTGCTTTTCTTTATTTATTTGTGTCTGTGTATCTATTTTTCTGTGATTGCCATTATATTTTTTTGTATGGAACTAAATAAAGTCTTCATGTCTCTGTGTATGTGATTCTCATTATATAAACATAATGAATTTATGGAATGAGTAAAGAACCTGTGGTTAGTGACTTGTGCAATTTGCCTCTGAATTAATCAAATGCCTTCAGAAGGAAGAAGAAATATTTTTCTAGTAGGTTTTGTTTTTTGTTTGTTAAAGGCATATGCTTGAAGCTGCTTGTTATTTTGGTATGGTTAAAATAGTCTGAGCAAAGATGCCTAACTGAGCATAATGTCGTACCAGTGAGGTAGGCAAAGGTTCACAATAAGTGCAACTTAGTACATGGATCTGCAGTTAAACACATTGCTGCATATAGCCTACATATGTTCCATACACATAGTAATGGAAATTGCAAATGTAGATATAGAACACTATATAGCTGCATGTCACCTATAATAAATATATATGAGAGTTTGTGGGCTACATATAGGATATGTAGTTTTCTAGGTTACTCCAGACTAGACAAATACTTAATATGAAAGGCAAGACCTTAAATTATAGATTAATGACTTAAATATCCGTTTGTCATCTTGTCTCATGCAGCAGGACTTGCAGTTTCTTGCTAAGCCACAGCATGCTAGGAGCTTTGAGATGTGATTCACTAAACTAAACACGGCTACTCCTCTGGAACTCCAAGTGCTATTTCACTGGCTGCTATTGCTTATCAAAGGAATCACACATTAGGGTTTGTGATAGCCAATGAAGGAATGCAGCATTCACTGGACTTCCCTTTAAATGCCTTTGGTATCTATAAAGAAGACTCAAAGGCTATGTCTCCACTAGACAAAGCTTCCCTCATGGTTATAAATTTGAATTAACATGGTGTTATAGTTCAAACTATAACAGTCTGAAGTAAAACATGTTTTTAGTTTGAACTTATTAAATTCGAATTAAATATTAATTCAAATCTACATGACTTTTAGTTCGAACTAAGCGTTCCTTAGTTCAAAATAAGAAATTTCTTAAGCTAAATTAGTCCGGATTAAGCCTCCTTAATCCAGACTAATTTACCAGTGTAGATGTAGCCAAAGATACATTTCGTCTTTAAAGTGCTGATATTCATATTGTCTATTTTGAAGAGCCATGGCAACTCAAGAAAAAGATATCAAGGCTGAGGGAACCATCTGCCATGGCTCAGTAGGAAAACACTAGTCTTGTATTTGAGGGGAAAGGCTATGGGAGGATCTGTCAGCTCTTAAACAGAAATATATTAGAAGGAGATGGAAAAGAAATACTGGCATAAAGAAGAAAAAAGTTCCTTCCATAAATCTAAAAAAAAATTGCTTAAGTGGACATTTGCTATTTGGACTGTAAGTGACAGCTGATGGGGAATGCCCTTCACTTTCCGCTTGAGGTGTTACATGCCTCCACTAGTCACTTCTAACCTCTTTCAAAACTGTGTGCTTGCATACTTTATACCAGATGACATGCGTGTTCAGACAACTGTTTCATAGTAAAAAGGGCTGGCTTCAGGTGTCATATCATCTTTCTGATAACTCTTGAGGGGGTCTTTCCCACCCAAGTGAAAGGACCCAAATCACCAGCTATGTAGTTTGCTCATAAGCACTGTGCTCAATTAAAATAAACCAGTAGAGTCTGGCTTATCAAATAGGCGCTTCCCAGTTCATCAAGGGATAGTCATAGCCAGACTTGACTCATAGAGAAATCAGAGGGTGACTCCTTTCGTAGTACATTTTATAAATACAAAGATAAAGAACTAGAAGAATTTGCCAATAATATTAGCGAGGAACAGGAGGCAATTCAGTACGTACCAAACTAAACTGCATTTCTGTCACAGTAACTGGAACAGCAGGTGCTATAAATTCTAAGGTTTTGGCCTAGGTCACTATGATACAGTGGACCACTATTCTGGTAAAATTGCTATAAGCATTCAAAAAAGAGAGATACAGTATACATATATCTACTTGTAGAAGAAATTGTGTGATGTATTTATTTAATAAGTACCGTTCAATAAAATTTTGCATATCCAAGAAGGAATAGAGTTAAGTTAATATATGCAACTTTGAATTTGGCATTTCTGGGTTTCATGTTTCTGGATTGTGCAGTGACAACATTCTCAGCGCATGCTTTTGAATAGAATGGCATGCATTAGTTTTAAGTAACAATTTATTATTTTTGTTCCCACTTCATAGATCCCTAGCTAGTGGGTTGTAAATACTGATTGACTTAATGTATTCCCTAATCGTTTTATACATACTTTGGGTCTAAATCAGTCTTAGACTTGATAAAATGTCAATAGGAAACTCATTTGAAAAGGAATGCTAACAAATACTTAGCCGTTTTTAGTGTTAATGCTACCATTGTGCTCTTTCCTCTTTCTCAGTTGCCTAGGTACATCAGGCAGTTAATAACAGATGTCTTACATGCTGCTGAATATTTAGGTAGTTAAATTGATTGAAGATGCAATTGAAGTCTTAACTCTGATTGTCCCTGTTTTATCAAGTTGAAGTTGCAGGCTTACTTAGTTTTTTGTATTCAATTATAATCAGGTAACTGATTTAAAAAGCTGGTGGTGTACAGAAAAATTATGACTCGGAATCCTCTATTTTAGTTCATTTCTTCCTGTAAAACACCAAATTTTGTCTTTACTGATATAAATAAGCAAAACATAACAATACTTCATTTGTCATCTGTTTCTTTTTGAAATTTTAAGTAGGCAAAACTTGGTTTTAACTTTAAAGTCATGCTATAATGGGCTGTGATCAAATAGAATCTGGTCATGGATTAAGCAATATTATGACTGTGTTCGCAAGATAATTAGACATGACTATAATTAGATTTATATAAAAACAGCTACAAATATTTATCGCTATAGAAAACTTGTTTAGGGTCTGAATTTCTGAATTTTCTCTGGCAGGGGGTTGGACTAGATGACTTATGAGGTCCCTTCCAACCCTATGATTCTTTGAATTTGTCAGGCTTCTTTTTTAGTGATAATATGATTTATTTTCTTTCTCTTTTTTTGTATTGTCAGAGTCGGTTCCATGTGCTCATGTGTTTTGGATCTCTCTCACTCTTTAAAAAAGTCGTGTTTGATTTGCCATGTATTGCTCTTCTTCAGTCCCAAGGCTGGCAGTCAGGACAGAGTGGTAGTTCTGATCTATATAAACAGCAGTCAGTTTCTTCTTTTTCTCCGGTTCTTTCGCTAGCTTCTGCTTAGAAACATGGAGCTATTTCCTCAGGCCTGCTCTTTTCTTTCTTTATTTCTTTCTTCCCTCCTCCCCCACAACTCTCTCTTCTTCCAGAAATGATGAGAAGGAATAGAAAGAGAACAGACAAGCAACAGGAAAAAGAAAAAAAGATGACTAAGAAATCTGAAACTGGAGAAAGAGACTACATTGAAGAACAGTGTGGAAGTTGAAACAAATAGTTCTCACTGAGACTGAATGCTGGTGGTAGAACACTGTCAGAAGTCTTCAGCCTCTCCTCCTGCCCCCCCCCCCCCAGGAGCTATCAAGAATCACTGTCTCTTAGGGAGTCCAATACCAAAGCCTGTACATTATTCCCTCTTGCTCCAGTGAATAGGCTCTTCTACCTAGCTGGTTGCCTTCCTGCTCAGCCTGACTGCAGCTTCCTATTGAAACAATGAAAAGGTCACCCAAGTTTGTTTTCTAACCTATGAGACTAAAGTTCTGCTTCACCTAAAGCAGGAATCGGAGGTACTACATTCCACTATGAGTTACAGGAGAAGGTCAGGTGGAATAGAGCAACTGTAGTCTTGCTGCCTCTTTGGTAGCCTTGTTACCTCATTTTTTATTAATTGATAATTCTGCAATTTATTCCTTTCTGGGCACTTCCAGTGAGACCAGACCTTCAGTTCCAAGGCCTGTGCTATGATTTTTGAAGCTGACTGCCTGAATAGACCTGCTTCATATAATGAAATGTTTTTTTCAGTGAAAGTGACCTGTTGTCTGGCTAGCAGCAGGAAACCATTGGTTTTTGTGTGCACATTCTTTCATTTTGAAGATGAGGAGATGATGCGTAACCAGAACATTGGCTCTTCTAGAATGATTCATCCAGAATGCTTTGAGTTTTCTCATACTAGAATTTAATAAGGAGCTTGGTCTTCATGTTCAGTGTCAGGTCCCCTGAAAATTCTATAGTCGAAAGACCCACTGAGCACTCGGCCCAATCCTTTCTTATTGTAAAGGATTGTTATTCATCCAGTGATCCCACAATGGAGTTTGTCCTTGATTTTTTTTTTTTTTTCAGGTCCCTTTTGGACCTCTCATGGAGAGAATGGTTTTTAAAATAACTGCCTTTCATAGATGCCAGTATCTCTGGTAGGAAAATTTTTAAAAAAACTGAGGTTTAATTTAATTTAAATTTTTGTAGGTTCCCTTCTACCTTCATTTTTTTTCTAATATTAAGTTGTGTTTTTGCCTGCCATCATAGTTCAAGATTAATTTTTGAGCCTATTAGTCTTAGTGTTTGCTCTATCTAACATCCTCTTGGGATAAAAATTGCACCTGTTGAACACTAAATGTGTTTTGGGGTCCTGTTAATGTCATGCTCAAGATTGGGGTGGGGGGGGGGAGGAGGAGTCCTGTGGCACTCAAAGACTAACAGATTTATTTTTCACATGAGCTGTTGTAGAAGAAAATCCCACTTTGTGAGATGCTTTGAAGATGGGGGAACTTACAGAATGTAATGAAAATTAATGCAAGGGAGTATAAATCATGGGATCAGATCATACAGTAACATCAAATCAGAGCAGCTGTTAAGGTTCAAACCCTGGGAAGGTTGAAGTCAAATTACCTGTTGTAATGGGAAAAGAAGCCTGTTTCCTGAAGGGCCACCCCTGACTGACCTGAAAACCCTCTGTCATTGTTTGGGAAAAGTCATGTGCAGCAAGGAAATTTTACTCACTATTAACTCTGTTAGTTAGAGGGGAGACAACAGCTATCCTGCACTCTGCTCACCTCAAATCTGATTTAAGATGATGATCCTCCTGTGAACTTTCTTTGCTCTCTAGTCTTTCTCTTTACATGCGTCTGTGGAACTTTCTGACAAGAGAGAAATGGGAACTGACTGGGCACTTATACCAATTAGGGATTTGAATACAAAACTCTTTTGCTTACTTTCTTCCTGATGGTGTCATCATGCTAACTGCCCTGACTCTGAGCATGCAACTCTACCTTTGGTGTGCATCTCACCGCTGTTGGTGTTATGCACCTTTTGTAATTGTGTACCAATGTTGACTGTGTAACAGCAATGCAAAGCATGAGGTTACGATTGTCTTGTGTAGAGATGTTTGTGCCCTTTGCCTTCTCAGCCTTTGTGCAGCTGCACAGGACAAACCACAATCTAATTGCATATATTTATATAATGAAGAGGACCTGAATCAACACAGAGGCTATTTAAGTTCTGGCTGATTATTATAAAAATGACAGATTCTATAGTTTCCAATGTTTCAAGCTCAACAAGGAGAGAGCCTCATTTAACTTCTGTGAGCTTTATTGACTAGGGACTTAAAAGAGTAGTTGAGAGATGTCATGTTAGTCCTATTACCACATATCAGGGATTTTTCTTCCCTTCATTATTGCCTTTTGCATTAGCATTTCAGTAGTTCCTTGAGACAAGGCCAAAAAAAAAAAAAAGCTATTCCTTCCCCAGACTCCCTTGCATTTTGCAGATGAAGCAGGCTTGCAGATTTCATTTTGCACCCATACTCTACAATCTGTTCTTTATAAGTTGATTTCCCAAAGATGGTTAAGATGGATAATTTAGCTCTGCTCTCCTATAAAGTGTAGTGACACTTCTCCTCCTGCAATACAGTAAAATGGTTTTATTCTTTTTATAGGGCAGAGGGGGAGACGTAAACTTTAGAAAGTCTAATACACAGATGGTGATTTAACTGGTAAAGTTATTATAGTGAGGATAGCAGTCATTCAGATAGAAGATGTGCAGATCATAATAGCATCTCAGGTGCATATGCATGATATGAACTGGGTTAGAGTAGATCAAGCAATCAATTTTACATTCATATCCTGAGCTTCAGTCATTTTTGTTACAATTTTCTCCTGTTAGCTGCTTATTCAGCTGGGGCTTAGAATTTTATTCCTGTATGAAGAAGGTCTTATTTGGCAAAGGAGTAGGAAATTCAAAAACGTTTTTGACCTAATTTTAGATAACCATGATAATGTTCCTTCAGTTCAGTTGTGTTACCGCGGTGGCTTATTCTTTCAAATACAAATGGAATTTTCTACTTCATGTAACAGCAATATTGGAGGTATGTTTGGAAGCTAAAGAATATTGCACGTTTACTTACATATTTTCCAACTGTTCTCTTATGTCTGTATTATACCTTACAGCTGAAAGATTTCAAAGCACTTTGTAAATTTTTACATATAGTCAGGGATCTGTATCTTCTATGATTCATGGTGGGAGAATTCATTCATTGACACAGAAATATGTAATTACTTTTTTTTTTAAAGTTTATATTTGCAAAGGAAACTTTCCAAACACGAACCACATGTTAACTGATGCAGTGATGTCTTCCTAAGACTGTTGACAGCCTAAAACAAGAATTCTGAAGGCGTTTGACTACCTCATTAGTGTAGTGGAATTCTAACTCTTAAACTTAATGAGGACAATGTAGTGTCTGGTTTACTGCTGATCTTTTTTAGCAGAAACATGCAGCATCAATGCTTATCCCACAATCCTAATTCCCAGGAACCAAATCCCTTATCTTTCCCTCTCCAGCTGCCAATATCACCAACTGACTCTGACATTGTTGATCATATACTTTGAAAACAAAATTTACATTTAAAAGTATGTGAAGTACAGTTAGGCATTTTAAATATGAATTTTTGTCATGTATTGAAAATTTTGAGTGCTGAGGGGGGAGAATTGATTGAATTTAATATCAAGAAATGCTCTACTAATTGTATTTAATTATAATTATACTTAATTTAATAAATCTGAAATGAAATTGCAGCAGAGTTTCCAATCTTCCCCACCATGGGCTGAGGGCCTTGCTATGAAATTTGGGTCCATCTTGCCACAGAGTACCTGGAACATTGCAAACAGAATCTTTTCATTTATCACTGAAATGAAACCAGATCTGGAGTGGGACATGACACCTGTTCAGCAGTACACAGTTATGCTCCATGAGAATATGCGGCAGGAAGTGACAAATTGGAATATTGTAGCAATCTGAATGGTGAGGTCTCTGATCTATCCAAGTAATCTGAAAAATACAACAGAAGACGCAAGGGATTGCTATCTGTGTTTGTAAGATGTATTATATGCCTTCAAAAATCTTCTTTTGATAGTATTTCCCCATTGTTCCTGGTATTGCCTCTGTTGTATGCATGAACTGAGATCTGGTTCCAGCATGAAGGATTGCTTCAGTGAAATGCAAGTCTTAGGGATGACACCACCTTTGCCTGTCACAAAAATGCACATAGCATTTCATATATTGTAATACAGGAACTTTGTGTTGTGATGCTGGAAAAGGAGGGGAGTAGAGGTTTCAGCATACTGACTTGAGCGAAGCATCACCAGGGAGGAAGGAGGGCACACTTGGCCCAGCCACCAGAACCATCAACCTATTTGAGAAGCATGGGAATAAGATTCAGCAGAATGATCAGAATTGTTGCTTCTCCAGAGACATGATGCCCCTGCTCCTCTCTTTCCCTCTACTGTGGGTTGCCAGAGATGTCTGGAGCCTGCAGGGACTTTCTCCCACCTGTACTTTGCTGGGCAGCAACAGTGGCTGATTCAGGTGACTGAGGTCAGGGCTAGAACTAGAAGTTTTGATGCCGAGGGCAAGCAGCCCCAAAGGTGCCCTCCCATGAACCGCCCGGGACCCAATCTGGCAGTGGTGTGGAGCCAGATCCAGCCCCTGCTGCCAGTAGTGGATTGGGAGCCACAGGGCCACTGGCCCACCAGTGCCCTCCCCTACTGGAGGGTCTCCCACCTCACCAGTGTGCCAGCACTGGAGGGACAGCTGGGGCCAAAGCCAGCCACAGCCTGGGTGGTCAGCCCTAGGGGGGAGATGGGGCTGAGTGTTGCATGTGGTGTGGCTTCCAGTGAGGCTTTGGGCCATGCTGGAGCCATGGGAGCAAAGTGGCCAGTCCAGGGGTGGAGTGAGACTAGGAGAGCTGGCCTGTGGACTGGCTCACCCAGTCCCTGGCAGCTGGTTTCCCTCCAGTGCTGGAGGCAGGGCAGAGGGACCCCAGCTCCAGTGGTACCCTCTGAAATGAGGTGCCCAGGGTTTTACCCTAGTTGCCCTGCCCTTTCTTTGTTATAGCCCTGACTGAGGTTTACTTGGCACTAGCAGTTTGGCAGCTGGAAGCCCAGAGGGCCGCAGAGCTGATGGCCACCATCTTGGCTAATGTTTGGGATTGAGCCAGGGTGGAACAGCTAGAGCAGAAAGCATTATCTCTATGTCTTGAGTCAAAGAGCTAGTTTGCCAGGTGAGAGTTGTTGTGGATAAGGATCAGATAGGATGTATTACACTGGAGAGAAAAACCAGGGAGTTGTGTGGCACTTAAAGACTAACAGACTTATTTTTCGCATGAGCTTTCGTGGGAGAAAATCCCACTTCGAAGATGGGTGAATTTACAGAATGGAATTAAAAATAAATGCAAGGGGGAGTAAAACATAGGATCGGGTCATACAGTAACATCAAACCAGAGCAGTTGTTAGGTTCAAACCCTGGGACGCCTGAAGTCAAATTACCTTTTGTAATGGGAAAAGAACCCATAGTCTCAATTCAGTCCTGCTTTCACAGAATTTAATTTGCATATTAATTCAAGTTCAGCTGTTTCTCTTTGAAGTCTTGATGTCCCAGTCACATCTCTGATTATGTTTGTTAACAAATCATTTATCAAGTGATTAGAAAGATGGAAGTGCTCAGCAACTGATTTCTTTGTTTTATGATTTCTGATATCAGCTCTGTGTTCATGTATTCTTTTGTGCAGGGATTGTCCTGCTTGTCCAATGTATAAGGTGCTGGGGCATTTCTGGCACATGATGGCATAGATCATGTTAGTGGATGAGCAGTTAAATGAGTCTTTGATGGAGTAGCAGGCTTGATTAGGACCTATGATGATATCTGTTGTGCAGATATGTGGGCAGACTTGGCAGCGTGCTTTGTTGCAGAGATGTGTGCCTGCTTTAATGTTTCTGTTGTTAGATCTGTAGTTGCTGGTGAGTATCTGTTTAAGATTGGTTGATTGTCTGTAGGCAAGGAGAGGTCTGTCTCCCAAGGTTTGAGAGAGGGAGGGATCATCTTTTAGAACAGGCTGTAGGTTCTTAATGATCTGTTGCAGAGGTCTGATTTGAGGGTTGTATGTGGTGACTAGTGGTGTTCTGTTGTTTTTTCTTTTTTGGGGGCCTCTCCTGTAGTAGACGACTTTGGGGTACCTGTCTAGCTCTGTCAATTTGTTTTCTTACTTCTGCAGGTGGGTACAGTAGTTTTCAAGAATGCTTGATAGCGATCCTCAAGATGTCTGTCTTTGTCTGATGGATCATAGCAGATGTGGTCATATCTTAGGGCTTGGCTGTAGACGATGGATCGTGTGGTGTGTTTAGGATGGAAGCTCAAGGGATGTAGGTGACTATATCGATCAGCAGGTTTTCGGTACAGGGTGGTGGTGATGTGTCTATCCCTGATTTGTACTGTAGTGTCAAGAAAGTGGATCTCCTCTGTGGAGTGTTCCAGGCTCAATTTGATGGTGGAGTGGAAATTGTTGAAATCTCTGTGAAAATCTTCAAGAGCATCCCTGCCATGGGTCCAGATGATGATGATGATGTCATCAATGTAGCATAGATAAAGAAGAGGTGTTTTGGGATGAGACTTGAGGAAATGTTGTTTTAAGTCGCCCATAAGGATGTTGGCATATTGTGGGGCCATGCGGGTACCCATAGCAGTGCCAGTGACTTGGAGGTATAAATTATCCTCAAATCTGGAGTGGTCATGGGTGAGCACAGAGTCACAAAGTTCATTCATAAGCTGTGCTGTGGCATCATCTGGGATGGTCCTTCTAATAGCTTGTAATCCATCCTTGTGTGGGATGTTGGTATAAAGAGCTTCTGCATCCATAGTGGCCAGAATGGTGCTTCCTGGAAGCTCACCAGTGGACTGTATTTTCCTTAGGAAGTCCATGGTATCTTGAAGATAACTGGGGATGTTGGTAACATAGGGTGTGAGCAGGGAGTCCACATAGCCAGATAGGCCAGTGGTCAGAGTGCCAATGCCTGAGATGATGGTGTGTCCAGTGTTTCCTTTTTTTTTAATGGATTTTAGGTAGTAGATAGAACATCCCTGACCAGGATTCTGGTGGTTTTTCTGTCTTTATATGTTCCTGTGCTGTCTTAGGAAGTTTCTTGAGTAGGTGTCATAATTCATTTTGGTATTCCTTAGTGGAGTTAGAGGAAAGTGGTTTGTAGAATGTTGTGTTGGAGAGTTGTTTATAAGCCAGCTGATCATAATTCAATTCATTCATGATGACAACCGCACCTCCTTTGTCAGCCTCCTTAATGATAATGTCAGAGTTGTTTCTGAGGCTGTGGATGGCATTGTGTTCTATAGGGCTGAGGTTATGATGTAAAGGATGTTGTTTGTCCACAACTTCAGCCTTGGTGCGGTGGGGAAACAATGACACTGACCAATGTGGTATACAGATTTACACAGAGATGAGTGGCACCATAAGGAGATGAAAATGAAGTAAAATATAATGTACTTGTTCCAGAGGGGTAGCTGGGTTACTCTATTTCAGAAAAACAACCAAGGAGTCCTGTGGTGCTTTTAAAAACTAACAAATTTCACATACACTTCCATGGGCACAATCCTACTTCTTTAGATGAATAAAATAGAAAATGTAGCATTCTAGCTTTACACACACACACACACGCATTACAAGGTTAACTCAAACAGATTCAGAGGGATAGACTGTTGACCTGTTTCTCAAAAGCAAACAAGCTGTTTTGTTTCAGACACCATTGAAGAAGGTAAGCAGGAGCTGTGAAAAGTTATAGAGGAGAAATTACCTTTTACAGTGTTTTAGCCTTTCAAGAGTTCTGTTCAAACCCAGTGTGGAGCTGTCTAGTTTGCATATGAATTCCAGCTCTACAGTTTCATGTTATAATCTGTTTTTGAAGGTGGTTTTTTTGCTGAAGTACTGTAACTAGCATGTTATTTACAGAATGTCCAGGTAGGTTGAAATGTGCCCCTAATGGTTTTGGAATGTTACCATTCTTGATGTCTGATTTGCATCCATTTTCTTTTGCATAAAGGCAGTCTAGTTTGGCCAACGTGTATACTAAAGGAGGATTGTTGGCACATGATGGCATATATCACAGTGATCTATGAACAGCTGAATGAGCCTTAGATAAAGTGGCTTATTTGGTTAGGTCCTATGATGGTGTCACTTTAGCAGGTATGCGGGCAGAGTTGGCAAAAGGATTTGTTGCAGTGATGTGCTTGTTTCAGTTGTGTGTATGTGCTGGTGAGTATTTGCTTAAGGTTTTGGGGCTATCTGTAAGTGAGGAGTGGTCTACCTCCCAAGGCTTGAGAGAGTGAGGGCTCATTTTGTAGGACTAGCAGTAGATCCTTGATGATGTGCTGGAGAGGTTTGACTTGGGTTCTGTAGATGATGACCAGTGGCATTTTGTTGTTTTCTCTGTTGGGCTTGTCCTGTAGTAGTAGACTTCTAGGTACCTGTCTGGCTCTGTCAATCTTTTTCTTTGCTTCCCCAGGTGGGTATTGTAGTTTTAAGAAGGCTGGATAGAGATCCTGAGGGTATTTGTCCCTCTCTCTGAGGGATTGTAGCAAATGCAGTTGTATCTTAGGGCTGTAGACAATAGATTGTGTGATGTGTCCTGGATGAATGCTGGAAGGATCTATATGGGGTATAGCAGTCAGTATGTTTGTAGTATAGGGTAGTGGTCATATGAACTTCACTTATTTGTACTGTATTGTCCCGGAGGTGGATCTCTCATGTTGACTGGTGCAGGCTGAGGTTGATGGTGGGACAGAAATTGTTGAAAGCTGTGTAGTTTCTCAAGGGCCTTCTTTCCATGGGATCAGATGATGATGTCATCATTGTGGCATGCCTAGAGTAGTGGTGCTTGGAGACAAGAGCTGAGGAAGAATTGTTCTAGGTCAGCCATAAAAATGCTGGCATATTGTGGGGCCATGCTGGCTACCCATGGAAGTGGGGAATGTTGTGAAAATTAATGAGGCTGTCAGTGGCTGTGGCATGGGTCTGAGATAAGTGAAACTGACCCACATGATGTTTCTGTTATGCTAGCAGAATACTTTATTTCAGCCCAGAATGTAGAATGGAAAAAGAATGGAGTAGAGGAAGACAATGGAAAAAAGATTGAGAGGAGGAGAACTGCACAGAGGAGCGGAGAGGAAAGAGATGTAAACCTACAGTAGGTAGAAGAGAAACTGAGGACTGAAAGTAAGCAGTGCTAAGGGCCAGAGCAAGTAGGTACAGATGAAAGTGGGAGGGAAAGGTTATGAGCGACAGACAGGAGGCTGGTGCTTAGATGTTACTAGGGGCTGCAAAGAGATGGTGCATGCATGCACCGTGAGTAAAGACAGACAGTGTATGCACATATCCCAGGAGAGTGTGAGACAGTGGATGCACACTGCAGGGGGGGAAAGAGAAAGAGAGATGGCAAACATGCATGTGGGGGGGGGGGAGTGAATGTACACAGTAGGGAGAGAACAAGTGAGAGAGAGACACAGCAGATGCACGCAGCAGGGGGGAGAGATGCACAAGACACAGAGTATAGGAAAAAATATCAAGAAGCCAATACAAAATTAAAAAAACGTAGAGTGGTGTTAGAAAAGCATCATCTAAAATTCATATTTTGATCTTTATTAATGTAGAACAATTATAAAATGTGCTTTGAAAATAAAAAAAGCTTAAAATTCATACATACTTTAATTTTGCCAGTGATTTTCTATTTGGAATAACACTGTTTGACTTAATCAATTTGGCTTTAAATTGACAGCGGCTGTGCAGCAGACCTCTGCCTTCTTTTCTGACACTTTGAAGTCAGCATAGCCTGCATTTTGAAGGCAATGGAAATGTTGTCATTGGCTTATGTATATGGGCCCCATGTAAATCACAACTTGCGAGTGGTATGGAAACTGGAAAAATGTCCCCAAATTGTGATCTTTTACATATTACCGTAGCCTACAGTACAGAGCCTTGCACATGCATAGGAATAGATTGCTGTGCGCATGTGTGGAAGAATGGAATGCTTTGGGCATACTTAGTCAGTTTTCAAGAATGGAATGAGCAATGAAAATGTGATTTTATTTCTACAGACAGCTCCAAGAGGAAAGAGTGAGAGTGTCTGCAGCAAATGAAGCAAAACTCCCACATCTAGAGGGTCCCTAACCACCACTCTTTGTTAGCCTGTAGCAGCACTCTTCCCACCCCCTTTTTTGACCAGACATTCCATCCTGGACCTAAGAAATGTATTACTGAAACTAACTCTTTCCTGTGAATAGATTTGATTTCAACAGATCAGTGTTTTGACAAAAAAGTTTGTCAAGCAATTATCAACCAGCTCTGAAGATAAGTTCTACTTTAAGTGTTTTAAAAAAAATGTTATAACATAAAGGGAGTAATTCCCCCCATTCTGTGAATTCCCCATGTTCAAGGGTCTGACAAAGTGGGATTTTGTCCCACAAAAACTCATGTGATAAATAGATTTGTTAGTCTTTAAAAGAACCTTGTTTGTTTTGCTGAATTAGACTAACAGGCTACCCTTTTGGAACTTATCAAATGGTGGTGATTCAGGTATGAATAGCTACAATATTTTGCAGTAGTTCTTTGTTGAGTCATTTCTTTTTATTGAATAAGCAATTGCTGTTAGCCAAAAGAAAATGGTTATACATGCATAGAGAATAGGTACTATGTAAAATGTATTCAAGTGCATTCTGTGTAAGCCATTAAAAAGCCTGTTTACAAAATGGATTCCATGCACACTTATTTCTGGAATTACAAGATTTAGATTTCTCAATCTAAAATACTAAATAAATATATAAAGCCACTGTTTATTTCTTAACACAGTCCATTGAAATTAATTCTTCAGGATATTGATGCAAATAAAACTTTGTTTGAATAAGTATTTGAACTGTGCTGGTATAGGTCAAATAAAGAAAAGTGTTTTGAATATAAAACTGAATATAAATTAAGTCATTTTAAACTGCACATGCATTGTGTGAGAATAGAATTGCCATAGTCAACTCTGATTAGAGATCATGTGTAGTTTAAAGGGATAGACATGAATACTAACTTGGTTGGTCTGTGCCAGATTACATATTCTTTAGTTAATTTCAGAATTAGTGATGCTGTTTTAAACCACGAGTTCAGTCACTTCAGAATGATGGCATATTTTTTATGTGAATATTTGTATTAATGTAATTTAAAACATGCTTCACATTTGAAATGAATGTAAATAAAGACCATATACCTTTAAAGGCTGTATCTTGACATCAGTCCTGCTGAATGGCTAAGAAACATTGTATAATCCACAAATAGAGTAGTTTCTTTTCCTATTGGCAGGCACTGAAAACCACAGAACTCCCACTGATGGTGAAACCACGGTACAAAGGAACAGAGAGGGATAAAAAAAAAAAGGCAGAAAAGCAAAATGGCAGGTGGGGAAGGTCAGCAGTGAAAGAGAGCAGAATTTCTGTGTGTTTATGCAGCAGAAATGAGTTTGTGCAGCAACGTGACAAAAATATAAATTGTGGCCATGACATTGCAGCATAACCATAATCACAGGGCACTTGGGGCCTGGCCTTGTTCATGTTTCTCTCTGCAAATTGCATGTACAGGGTTTCAGCAGTTTTACTACCATCCATGTTAGATTTGGGCAGTAAGCTAATTGCAGATGAACGGATGAGGAAGGGAATATGAAGGCTATTAAAACAAAAAGAAAAAAGCTGTCTGTGCTTATAGGCTCATTTGAGCATTCACACACATCCCAAGTTGCAATAGGAAGCAAGTAAGACTGATGACTATGTACTACTTTCATTTGTTTATATCAGATTAATGATATGATGAGCAGATAAAACTGAAAATCTGTTTTGGAATGTTGACCTGGTTCTGTCCCTTTTTTCCTATGGTTACATCAATACTGATTGTGGATTCTGAGATTGGGGAAATATATTGGTGGCTTAATTCATTCCCCCCACCCCCACCCCAGTGGCTGTATTCAGGTAAGAGAACCTCTTTCCTTTGTGACATTTCCATGTTCAATTGACTGCCATTTCTACAGTTTGTGATTACAGAGATCAGAGCCTTTTCCTGACTAACTTTTTTTTTTTTTTTCAGAGCTCTTTCCTGACTAACTGGGTTTTTTTTTGGGGGGGGGGAATGGGGAGTATAGAAAATGCACAACATAAATCACTCTTTGGAATAAAAGTATCTTAAATGGAATTGGGGTGTAACTAATATTTTTAAAACATGAATGTTTGAATTTTTCCTGTGGGGTTTTCTCTTAGGGGAATTTCCTTACAGAGAAGAAAAGGCGTAAGTTTCTAAAATGCTCCTGAAAAGAAAAATCTGTATAGAAGCTCAGTCATCAGAGACCCCTGTATTTATATATGTGATCTGGATGGATATAAAAGAGAGACAAACAGTAGACTCTAGTTGATCCTCTCCAGTTAGTGTGAGGGGCTTGTTAGAGTTTCTGGGAATTTGATTTTGGTTGATTTTCAAGTCATATGACTTTACTTATTTCCTTATCAACTCAAAAATGGGTTAAAATGGATATCAGCATTCCAGTAATACCCAAAGTGAGGGAATCTATTGTGCATGTTCAAAAAGATATATAATCATCAAAATGCATCACGTTACTGCAACCTGAGGTTCTAAATCTGAAATCTGTTCATACGTTGCTTAGTTCTTTGCAGCTGAGTCCATGAGTCTGTTCAGATACATTTTTTTTTTCAAATTTCAGTGCAAGGTAAACCTTTATGAATGTGCTCAGCTTTATGTATGTGGTTATTTTAGAGGAAAATAAATTTCAGGTTGGTAGCTTAAATGTAATTTGATTTAATGAAGGTTTTGCTGGATTTAATCTTTCCACAGATTTGCCAGATATATTAAACATTTCTGAGTTTAAGTTTTCTCTACTGCTACAAAATGAATTATTTTATCAAAATGTGTGTTTCAAAATATTGTTACATAATTAGTAAGTTTTTGTTCCCTGAGAGAAGACAAAATCTGTTGTTTATCGAGGGAAGCTTTTATAAAATCTTAAAATATACAAACAAGGTCAGCACAATTGAAAAGATTTAAATATGAGATTTATAATCTTTCAGTTTCAAAACCAAACAAATAAAAAAGGCCTACTTCCAGCTCTAAGCCCCTGTGGTCAAGTAAAAATACAACCCATAGTAATAAAACAAAATCAGCAAAGCATAAAACAGCCAGTCATCAAAGAAAATATTACAGCCCAGACTGTCACATCCCTGAAAGAAACACTACAATGCACTTCAGACCTCTCCAAACACTTGTACAAGAAAAATGGGCTTTGCTGGACCCTGGGGGTTTACTCATTTTAAGGGTGTCAGGCTAAAGGGGCAGAATGTATTCTGAAGTCAAAGGGTCTTGTAAGCCAAACTGGATTATTACCATACTCATCGGACCATCTTGGTCAGGATCCTACTGTTTAACGTGACCAGTAATAGATTGCACATAGGAAAGTATAAGCAACTCTTTGTTGAACCATTAAAAGATAATCTGCTGATCTGGGAGGGGTCTTCCTAACCCAAGGCAGTTAGTGGTTGGTTTATGTCTTGAAGTATGAGATTTGATAGTTTTTACTTTTTAAATCCAATCTAAAGTAATTATGTATGTTCTGATAAGTCATGGAAAATATTTTTAAGCTTCTGGGTTCAGTGATACAGTATGGCATTTTATAACTAATATTTATTTTTAGTAATTTTAAATGAGTTGCTTTTCTATTTTATTTTTGTATAATGAGCAGTAAATCGGGCACTCCTATTTACCTTTCTGTATATCTTACATTATATTGTATATCTGTGTTCTATCACCTCTTATTCATCGCCTCCATAAACTAAGCAGTTCCACTTTTAGTCTTTTCAATCACTCTTCAGCTGGTAGCCTTTGTGTGAGCTGCCAATGCGATGTAGCTGTGAAAAAAGCTAATGCAGTTCTAGGATGTATCAGGAGAGGTATTTCAAGTAGAGACAGAGGGGTGTTACTGCCACTGCACAAAGCACTGGTGAGAGCCCATCTGGTGTATTGCATGCAGTTTTGGTTCCCCTTGTTTAAAAAGAATGAATTCAAATTGGAACAGGTGCAGAGAAGGGCTATAAGGATGGTCTGTGGAGTGGAGACCCTGCCTTGTAAGAGGAGCTTGGCTTGTTCAGCCTAACCAAAAGAAGGTTGAGGGGTGATATAATTGCTTTCTATAAATACATCAGAGGGATAAATATCAGGGAGGGTGAAGAATTGTTTGAGTACGGTACCAATGTAGACACTAGAACAAATGGATATAAACTGTCCATCAGGAAATTTAGGCTTGAAATTAGATGCAGGTTTTTAACCATTAGAGGAGTAAAGTTTCGGAATAGACTTCTAAGGGGAGCTGTGGAGGCACAAAAAAAACAAACAAAAAAAAAACAAACAAAAAAAACAAGAAACCAAAAAAAAAAACCACACCAAAACAAAACAAAAAAAATAACTGCTTTCAAAACTGAGCTTGATAAGTTTATGGAGAGGATGGTATGAAGGGATGGCCTACTTTGGAAATTGGCTGATCTTGATCTATGGCTACTAGTGGTAGATATGAAAGTGGCCCAAGAAGGGAAGGGGTAGATGAGCTTGGTTGGGGTTATTACGGAGAATTCTTTCTTGGGTGACTGGCTGAGACTTACCCACGTGGTTGGGGTTTAACTGATCACTGTATTTGGGGTTGTGAAGGAATCTTCCCCTAGGGCAGATTGGCTAGGGCTCTGGGGGTTTTTTTCCTTCCTCTGTAGCACAGGGCATGGCTCACCTACCGGTGACTTCTCTGTCTTAAAGTCCTTAAATCATGATTTAAGGAGGTAAATAGCTCAGTCATAGGTTACAGGTGTATTGCTAGAGTGGGTGGGTGAGGTTTTGAGGCTTGCATTGTGCAGGAGGTCAGACTTAGATGATCATATCCATCCCTTCTGACCTTAGAGTCTATGAGTGAGTCTGTCTGTCTTACCATACCTGGAGCTCCCTTGTGTATAAACAAGCAGTAACAGACCGAGTGCCTTCACTGTAGGCAACTGTGCAGTATTATTCGGAGAGAGGGAGAGAGGTCATCTCATGTTCCCCAGTCTGTCTTCCCCAGGAAAATGACCTGGATATCATTGCGGACAGGTTGTCAAAGACATCACCTGAACATGCTGTTGCAGGGTAAAAGTAAACTCAATATAAGACTGCATAAGGAATGGAATAGAGAATAAAACAAGACTATATAATAATGCCATTGTAAATCAATGGTAAGCTCTCATCTGCTGTTCTTTGGACAGTATTGGTCACCCTGTCTCAAAGATGCAATTGCTGAATTGGAGGTGGAGGAGTTCAGACAATGATTGGCATGGAAAACTCATTTGAAAAGAAGGGTAAAAAAACTTAGGAGTGTTTATCGTACAAAGGAGACAAAAATAGGAAATGATAAATGCATATTAAAATGAATGGTAGAAAAAGTATCCTGGGAGTTTCCATTCTCATTGCCTCGTAATACAAGAACAAGGAGACATTCATTAAAATTGGAGGTGGCAAATTCAAAATGTGTAAAAGGCAATAATTTTTTCATAAAGTGTAATTGAATTGTGGAACTCACTGACTCCAGATATCACTGAGGCCAAGAATTTAGCAAGGTTCACAGAGGGATTGGACATGTCTATGGCTATCAGGAGATAAAATAATGTTTAAAAAAGGGTCCTGAAGAGCATTATTTTTTTGGGAGTTAAAGGAGTTTTTAATTATTAAGGGTGAAGATAAAACTTTTGTGAGGGAGGTTGTCTTTTACTTGCTTACTGAGGGTTTTTTGGACTTTCCTATGATGGGGGCCTCTGTTGGAAACAGGATGCTAGACTAGATGGACTCTAGTCCAGCATGACAATATCATTGCTTTAATCTTTCTACAGAACCCAACAGACAATGATGGAGTGTTAGTCACAGAGTGTTGGTGTCATGTGCTCTCTGCATGATGCTCTACTCTAATAAATGGACTACAATATTTGCATTAGTTACTGTTTATGAATGGATTTAAGATGTAGACCCCTGTAGAGTACATTGCAGTATTCCATTCTAGACAAGACAAAGGCATGGAACACAATAACAAGTTCTGCATCTTAAGTAAGGGGAGGAAGTAGGGCTATTCTTCCCTGACAAATTAAAAATTATTATTGGTGGAAATAAATACTCAGTATAGATTATGGTGATGCAAAATGTATTTGAACATCAAGTCTCCATACCTTAGAACCAAAATGATTATATTGTCAAACTGGTTATTTTCTTTTTTATGAAAAGAATTGGATTTACTGAGTTTTAATTAATTTTCATTTTATTGGGTAGCAAATGCTTTATGCATTGTTTACCCCATTTTGATTTTTTTAAAAAAATATATAAAATATAGATGGATTAGTAACCAAACAGGTGTGATGGAGGGGGAATTTTTCACAAGATTTTGGATAAATATTGTTTGTGCGTCTCATTTTCTCTATGTGGTGTATGGTTAAGTATGTTGGGGGCAAAGTTTCTTTACTCTTTGCAGAGATCCAGGTGTGACTGACACCTGGCTCTCTGAGGACTGGTCCTAAGCCATGAAGATTCCCAGAAGACAATTGCCTGGATGCTTGCCACCTAGCAACCAACAACCATGGATGACCCACTCTTCACAGGAAGCCAGATAGAGAAGAAGGTGTTGGGAGAAGGGCCCGATGATGATGTTTGGCTTGGAAGCAGGACTGAGGAGGGGCCAAATGGGTTTGTAACTGTGGGTTGTGAGAAACAAGAGAAATTTCTGGACTGGGACTAAGGAGAGTGCTCTGGGGCTCTGGTCCCATCCACTTGGACTTTGCCGTAACTTTCTGTTGCTTATTTTAGCTGAGGATATTTTATGCTTTGTCCCAGAGATCTAATAAATCCTTCTGTTTTTACAACACTGGCTCAGAGTTGCTTCAGATTAAGGAAATTGGGGGCACTTTGTTCCTTTTGGGTGTGTAAATCTTGCTTTGGTGTCCAGCAGGGGTGTCGCTGGCACCTGGAACATGAGGCCTGTGCCCTGAGTCTTGGTGCCAGTGCCTTGAGTGCCCAAGGCAGCCCCTTTCTTCCCAAGCCCCAGCCCTGGGGTGACTGTAGTGGCACCTGCTTCTCCTGGCCCTGGCCCCAACTGGGGATCTAGGCCAGGCCACCTGCAGTAGCACCCGCCTCTCCTGGCCCTGGACCAGGCTGGCAGCCTGATGCTGGATGGGGCCCGGGTGCCAGATCGTGGCCAGGGGCGTGGCCTGGGCCCTTGCCCTGGGTCTTTCCCCAGGGCAGCAAAGTTCATGGTGTCCAGTCCAGGTGGACCCACTGAGGAGAGTTCACAATGTGGAACTGGGGTGCTGAAGGCTCCAGTGTTTGATCCCAGGATGCACCTAAGCTGAGGGGCTTACTCCAGTGAACAGGGGTTATAGTAATCAGGAATGTATTGGAACACAGTTCCTGGGCCAACAAATTTGTGGGGCTATATGGGCAATAGGGAAAGGGTCCAGAGATTAGGAGGGTTTTAGGGCCTGTCAAATTGTACTTTAACCACTGCCAGGGAGAGACTGTGGTGCTAAGGGGGCCAACCACATTGAAAGGGGTCCTCCCAGGGACTTTTTCAGGGATACGTGAGAGCACTTGACCTGTGGCTCCATGTTAACAGATGACTTAGTTAATGGTGCTTGATGCTTTTATTTATGATTGATTGATTCCCTAAATACTTAGATGTGCATGCAAGGTGGTTAGTTTTGCTGAAGTAAATGGAAAGAGTCTCAAGCTTAAGTATATTGCTGAACTGGGGTTATTTGAAGTAACTCATTTGAATGTTTATTTGAATTTCAATACTTATTTGAACTGCATTGAGTTGAGGCGCAACTCCAACCTACTTGACAGAGACCAAGACTCCAACTGAATTTCTACTAACTTTCCACCTCTCTCCAAACAGTGCTCTCAAAGAATTTTCCTCAGGATTAAGAAGGGATAGTCTGGATGTCATTTTTAGAGTTTTAGGCTTCCCTAGAGACACTAATGTGTTACTAGCTGTTAAGAGACCAGCTCTTCATAACTTTTACAATCTGTGCTTTGTTCCCAGGGTTAACCACCTTCCCGTACAGCCTCTAAAAACCAAAAGCACGACTAATTAATAAAATGTACTCAAATTTCTTCTTTGCTTGAGACAATATCTGTTAACTGGAATGCTTGGTATTCCATTGAAGAAGACATAATACCTAATAATTCATCTATACTATGATTATTAGGATAAATTTTGAGATAAAGAATGTGTGTATAATGGAAACTTCAAAAGCTGCAAATCTAAAATGATAAATGATCCATAATGCAATGTATTAGTTTACTTAGCTTAGATTTTAATGTTTGTAAAATGAACACAGTAATATATCTATATGCCCAAACCACATTATCAAACATATTTGCTAAAACATAAGACATAAATTGCAGTTAAATTTAGTAATGTATGTTAGCATGCTTGAATGTTTCTTTGTGATTAAATGTGAACAATTGCTCCTTTAAGGTAAAGGTCTGTGTATGTGTGATTAATCAGATTGAAATGACAGTACGGACAGCTCATGCCATGCCTAGTTATCAGAATGATTGATTTTAGTCTATGCTGCTGGATGAAAAAATATCTGTTAATAACTACAGCAGCAAAACTCCTGATGCCACTGATAGCACAAATCACTTTTCACATTTGGTATTATCTGGCTCATTTACAGATATAGGGCGTACAAACTGATCTGCTGGAACGCAAAATTATAACATAAAAAAAGACACACAGATTTATGCAAGAATGATGACTGCAAAGTGTATTGCATCGGTACTATAAGAAGCTGAAAATTGCTGCTGTTGTAGATGTCATAGGCATGTTATTTTCTGTGGTATGCACAGTGGATGTGCTGTCAGGCTTTCATGATGCAGACTGTTATGTGCTTTACCTCTCTGCCTGCTAGAAATAGCTGATCTCTGAACCTGGCTGTTGTTGTGTTCTTAAAATATTCTTTAAAAAATTTGGTTGATTATAGACTCATAGAAGATTAGGGTTGGAAAAAACTTCAGGAGGTCATCTAGTTTCACCTCCTGCTCAAAGCAGGATCAACCCCAACTAAAACATCCCATTCAGGGGTTAGTCAAGCTGGGTCTTAAAAACATCAAAAGATGGAGGTTCCAAAGTTATAAAGCTTTGGTTGTTTCCGTATCTCAAAGGAATATTGTGAGAATAATTTCATTAAGAATTGTGACAAGTTCCAAAGAGGTAGCCAAGTTAGTCTAGTTCAACAAAACAAACAAGAAGTCCTGCGGCACTTTTAAAGACCACATGAGCATTTGTGGGAGAAAATCCCACTTTGTCAGATGCCTTGAAGATGGGGAAGGTTGAAGATGTTGAGTTCCTGCATCTTCAAAGCATCTGACAAAGTGGGATTTTCTCCCACGAAAGCTATTGTGATAAATAAATTTGTAGTCTTTAAAAGTGCCACAAGACTTTGTGGGTTAAGAATTATGAAGTACTTTTACTATATAAAAGCTAGGTGGTGGTGTTAGAAGTTATGAAAGATTCTGAAGTAAATGAGTATATATTGCAGTACAAGAACAAAATTGTTTACAATTGGTATATTAATTGCCACTTAAAGATTAGGAACTAGGTCAAACCTTATGGGGTAAATTTAAAACCTTTTCCAAACTGATAAGTGAAGGATACATGCACACATGATACCTATATGAAACACTTATGGGGGCATATGTAAAACAAAAGCCTAATGCTGTCTGCCCAGAAATTAATACCAGGTAGGTGGGAAGTTCCATGAAGTATTGTGACCATCACAAGTGCAAGGGGTGGTAGAACACACAATAGCAGACAACAGACAAACAGAGAGGATGGGGAGGGAGGAGAGGGGCAAAAAGGAAGAAAGCCAAGAAGTCATCTGGGAGCACAGTGTAATCTTGGAAAAAAGTTAGAAAAAGACATCTTTTTGACCTGGTAGCTAAAGAGAATTGGTGGTGCAAGCTAAAAAAATTTCTCCTTTTGTTGTTGGTTCTTTGTACATTTTATATAAGTAAACAAAACTTCCTGTAAGAAATGCATGATGATCACTGATTTCTTTTTCAGTAGAAACCTCACTAGAACTTTAAACTTTGTCTAGCCACTCCATTTGAGAAGAGGCAATTATAATATTTATCACAGCGTGATTCATTTTGAAAGAGCCAGGTGATTTATCTGCCTTGCCTGCATTTTAGAGTTAGTGAAGTTGAGGAATAGAGGGTAAACCGTAAGCAGTGCTGGATTTAAGTAGGGGCTATAGAGGCTGCAGCCCATGGCCTGGGAAAAAGAGTACCCTAGCCCCACAGCAGTGGCAGCACATGCAGCCAAAGTGCTACCAGCTTGCATCATGCCCCAAGGCCAGCCCTATCTCCTGGCAGATCGGTCTACCCTGGCCACTCCAATCAGCCCTAGAGCACTGCTGTGCCACAGTGCCAAGTACCACCCTGCTCCTAGGCTGGCAGTGGCTGGTGCATTGTCCCGAAGCAGCGGTTGGGGGATGGGCAGCCAAGACACTAGGCACCAGGCTGTGCAGGAGCCACCATCTGTCCCAGCCTCGGTATTCTCTGGGCGCTTTCCCCTACCCTGAGCACGAAGAGGGAATTGCAGGGACCAGAGACTGTCATGATCCCCTGACCCTTTCTGGAAAGCACCCGCTACCCCCAACAGATGAGTGTGGGACAGACACACAAGCGTTCTTCATGTGGCTTTGCTGTCGACGGGAGATGGGAGGGACACCACTTGAAATGTGACCCCTCCATACCAGAGATGCAACTGCCTTGTCCCCAGAGGCCCCACAAAATTAACAGCCTGAGGCCCATAAGGCAGTAATCTGGTTCTGATTGTAAGAAAATTTCACATCTATAGCTAGTAGACCCAGTTAGTACATAATTCACTTGTGGTGGAAAATGGGAAATTGAACCTTTGACTTGCAGCTCAAGTAACATAGATCAGTAAACCAGGACTTCTCAACTGGTGGGGTTGCCCTGCAGAAGTTTGCCAAGGAGGCCATTTGTCTTTAGTAAAGGGGTCAATAAGTGAAGTCCTAAGGTCAGTCGGTTTCAGTGGGCATGTGAGCAGCAGTGGCAAGAAGCAGTTTTCTGCCTTTCTGGCTGCTACATCTGCTCCAGCCTTAATCCTTTCCACTGCAGTTAACTGCATACTTCTAATCACAGAACACTGAGCTGCAGAGAAGGGGGAGCAGTGCCCCAGAAATGTGTTCAGGGTTGCAGGAAGTGCCAACAAGCCTCTGCACCCGGTGTCCCCATAAACTCAAAACTTTCAAGCAAGTATATTAATTCCAATCCCCTGTCCCCAGTCAGCACCACTAATCCACACCAGTTGCTCATGCCCCAACCAATGCTCAGTACCTCCTACCCAGCACTACTCAGCAATAGTCCTCCTGACCATGTATGAGCCCCAACACCCCACTCAGAACCCCCAAATAAGCTGCCATAATCATTTGTAACCACAGATCTAGCAAACATCTTTTGTGGGAGGTGAGCACAGTAATGTTTGCAGACTCTGAGCCTTTGATTCTCTTGGTATGATGCATCTACTAAATTTACAAGTGTGTTTCTGTCCCCAATTCCTCTTTCAAACAGTCCTTTATGCCTGCTCTTTAGCTTTATCTTGAAAGTTGGGGGGGGGACGGGACAAAAACTGCTTCTGTCATCTTGAGATCATATCTAATATGATGTTTCTTGTTTGTGAGGACAAAAATATTGCATACATTATTATTATGTTGTTTGTACTGTAGTAGTGCCAAAGCTTTCAGTCAATACTGAGACTCCATGGTGGTAGGTGCTGTATAAACACAGGAGTACGCAGTTCCTGCCTCTGAGGGCTTCCTTTTATAAATTAACCTCAGGAGAACCAGTGTCAGAGATTAAATTATTCAGCTCTGACTTCGTGCAGTAGCATCCTCATTTCCGCTCAGATAACCTTCACTATCGTTTTACAGAGGCAAAATTCACGATGGCAAGTTTATGTATCATAACATGTTTCCACACTCCAAAATCTAATTAAATGTTTTTGTGGATTGCTAACATTTTAAAAATTCTATTGACCCCTTTGGGAGGAACTACAACTCAACAGAAAGCGATTTACCCACTTACTATAGCTATAAAAATCCTGAACTGAAATGACCAGATAATAGGGTACCTTTAAAATTTCCTGCTGCTAATGAGTAATCCTACTCACAACATGTTTTTGATCATCAAAGTGAAAGGACTGTTGGTATGATTGCCCTACCACTGAGGTGTATTACTCCTCCCTGGATACTACTAACCCATCCCTTGTCTCTTGGCCTCAGAAAAATACTTTTGGAGAGTAAACACCTTCTTTACTTGACACGTGTACAGAATTCTGTGCTAAACTGGTATATTCAGGACTGTATATTCAGTAAAAATGTCCTTCAAGTTCACTTAATCTTTGTTTTATATCTTGTGTTGCTGTCTTCATTGGTTTGTTTTGTTTATGATAAAGCAGCATTCTTTGCAAACGTGGCAAGAGATAGTGGGGCTTATCATAGGCTACAGGGATATATTTTTGTGGTCGCACCTTAGCATAATATTACTAGCACATCACTACACCATTTTATGTGCAGGAAAATTGAGGCAGAGGATTCAGAAGTGATGGATTGGTTAGGAAACCAAAGAAATGTGCTGGATTCTGTCAGTTGGGATCAGATGACTATAATATACAGTCTTAATGTTGTTTTTCCCATATGATTGCATGTTTTGGTTACATTACTGACTTCTGATACATTTAAAACCTCTAGAAATGGTTTTCCCTATCTTCTGATTTTTTTTTCAGGAAATTACTTCAGTCTCTAAAGATATGAATTTATATATATTTTTTTCTACAAGCTGTTGAGATAAGAAGAAACCTTTTTTGTCCAAAGCTTATACTCCTTAAACTTGATTTTGTTTCATTTTAGTCCTTTAATTCTTATTACGTCACTTTAGATAGCTGTATCTATTACTCTTGTGTTTCTTACTCTTTACACATCTGTTCTAATATTTGGTTTCCATATTGATACTTGTTGATAATAAGAGGTAGCCGCAAGAATGGGGAAGGCTAATCATGAGACAGCAGCAGTAAACGCAAATTTAGCTTGACACAAATGCCAACTAATAGTGGTATTTCACTCTACTGTTTGTATAATAACCCCATTAGTCATATCTACAGCAGTATCAATTCCTAGCCCAACACAGTAATGCTGATAAGAGAATTCTTGCCCCTTCAGTGTAGCACCCTTTTCACCTGCATGCATCCTTTTGAATGTGGAACAATTGAATTTAAATAGGTCAAAATTCACAATGCTGCTGAGGAAAGAGATTTCTAGATGGTAGTACAAGTGGAAATTGATTCAACTTGTCTCATCCCTCCAATGACATCTAGAGTTGCAGCCCAAGTACACTAGAATATATGGAATTTACACAAGTCTGAAGAATTACACAAGTCAAGAAGAAGCTAGGAAAGGATGTTTGATCCTTTTGGCAGTAATTTGTAACTACTGGTAAGAATTTAGCAGGCCATGTATTTTTGCTGCCAGTGGGTGTCACTCTGAGTCTCCTAAGAAGGTAGCTTAAATAAGGAAGATTTGACACTTTGCTGTTAATAGGTAACACATCACTGCTTTTATTATAAATTAATTATGTGCTTAACTTGTCACAGAAATGTGCAGTATTCTCAGAGAAATCTTACAGAATAAGTTTCTTGTTTTCAGAGAGTAAAATAAGAGAAGGACATTTGCCGTGACAAAACCTTCCATAAAGGAGGGTAACTTCATCAGAGCTGCAATCCAAGCAATTTTGGATCTTAGAAATGCATTTGTTTTCAGCATTTTCAAGCACACTATGGTTATTTTTCTGTATGATATGTATTTTAGACAGTATTTTTGACCATCTATTTCATGCTTCACTGACTGCAAAGGTTTAAAATTGTATCCCATATTGGAGCAGTAGGTACAAATTTGTCATATGTATAACTTTTGTCACTGTTAATAGATCTGTATTTTTGTTGGTTTATTTTGGGTCCATGATTTTAATTATTTTTCTGTCATGAACAATATGATGAAAAGAAACAGAGAGATCAGGGAGGAACATTGTTTCAAAAATAACTGCATCAGGCTTTGAGAACTACCATGGAAAGAGAAGGGAGAAATAACATTCACAGGCAAAGATTAGTGCAATCATGCCATGTGTTCTTATTCCTTTAGCAGAAGATATTTCTAATTTTCTGTTTTTTATAGCATATAACCAATATGAAGTTCACATGCTGATTCTCGGTCTCTCTTTAATGACATCCCTTATTCTCAAAAAATCATTTAGAATGGATGTAATTCTGGATTCATTGCTGGGTTTGTTTGCTGATGCCAGTTTCATAAGCAAAAACATTTTACTCTGGTGCTGCAGCAATGGATCCTTTTTGAATTTCAAGAAAGTATTGACATTTGTAAACTTCAGTCTGTATTTTATTCCAAAAACCATTCATACTTCCTGTAATCGCTAATAGGCGCTGTAGTAAGAAATCTCTGGAAAAGCAATTAAAATGAGGATAAAATTGAAGAGGAGATTAAGTTCTCATTAGGTGTTCAAAGTTCAACATGTCTTTTATTAATCTTTACCCATTATAAAGCAAACCAACTTCCTATATGAATGTCTTAAATTTACAGAGTTTTGTCATGCTTGCCTAATTCTAGAAAAATCTGTTCCTGATGATGATGTTTTGATGACATGTTTAAGAATTACAGTACCTCAGATTTCATTATTAATTTGACCCACATGTTGGACAACTTACTCTTGCCTTGAAAAACAATTTTGTTATTTGTGATGGAGATACCTTATGAACAAAGAATCACGAGATCTTGGTAAGTTATAGTGAGATACTCTTGAGTCCTGGGCAGCAAAAGGTTGAGACTCACTGGATTAGGCTATGCCTCTCTACCAATATCATGGACCTGGAAGGGACCCTGAGAGGTCATGCCTTTATATTGCTATCACAGATACATCTTTTCCAGGAAGTTCATAATGATGTGATGAAACTTGAGATTTAGATTGTTTTGGCACAGTCTGTCTAATAAATAACAGGAGTAGAGAGGATCAGAAATAGATTGGTTTTAGCAAACTTCCACTGAAATGTGGGCAAGTTTCTGTTGGGAATATACCAGGTTTCCTGCCAGCTCCCTTCATACCTATCTCTGGGAATCTGTTTTTCCAGGGTCAATGGCTCTGGGGCAGTCCTGTCTTGTAGACTATCCCAGGATGGTAGAACCTCAGGGTTTTTAGACTCCCTGCCAGAGAACTGAGGGTCTGGTAACCCTGGAGACTGACTCTAACCAGAGCTGTTAGGATGTGGGTTCTTATCTCTGAAGTGGGGAGCCAGGGAACCCTGAAGGTATGCCTACACTGTAGCTTGGAGCAAGTCTCCCAGCATGGGTTCTCAGACTTAGGTCAGTGGGGCTTGCGCAAGGTTGCTAAAAATAGCAACATGTATGTTATGGCTTGGGTAAAGCTTGTTCTCTTAAACTCACATGAATACCTAGGCTGTTCTGCTATTTTTATCATGCTAGCTTGAGCCCGGCTAGCTCAAATCTGTACTTTGGCTGGGAGGATCACTCCTGGTGGCAACGTAGACATATTCCGTGTTTTGGGAGGCACTGGTGAGCCAGGAGCTCAGAACTTTCTGTTTACAGCTCAATTTAATTTTATGAAATCTTCTAATTTTTCAGATTACTTTTCCTCTAAAAGGGACAATCCAAATGCATGCATTTAAAAATAAAGATTTCTACTTTTTGTTCCAAAACAGAACAACTTTTTTCAGAATTTTGGAATTCCCCTTCAAATCCAGTTTGACTTCTGACCAGCTCTAAACAAGAGTGATTTTTCCATCCAGTTCTCCTGCCAATAGTCTGTTGTTTCCTTCCCAAAGATTGAATGTTTCTTGGGTCTGGAAGGATAGTTGGAAATTACCATATGAGATTTTCTTGTGTGATTTTTGGATATTCTCTCTCTTTTTTCCCTAAATGTGTCACAAATACATCAGCTTTTACAGGGTTTTTCAGTTGCTCATCCAAGGAAGTACAAGGGTGTATAAAAGCTATTACTTAGGAGAAAGAGAAGGGGAATGGAGGAAAGGAAGTGAACTAAACTATTTAAAACCAAAATGTTTTTGGTTGAAAGGATGGTCATCACCTAGTCTGTTTTTATTTTATACAAATCATTATGCCCATCCTTAATAATTGTAGAATCTATTCTTGTAATTTAACTTTTTGAGTCTTAATCTGGTAATGTTCATTGCTACCATATTCTCTCAAGGTCTACATCAGAATTAGAGCCTAAAAAAAAGTCAGCATAGTTCCAGTCCCAACATATTATAAAGATTCCCAGAAAAGCAAGATCAGAGGGTTTATTCCTGAATTTTTGAATTTACTGGAGTGGTAGTACAATAAATTTTAAAAAGTAGCTTCCTAGATAATGATTCATAAAAAACCTGTTTTTAGTTAGGTTTTATCTTTGAATGTATAGAGCAAGTCTGTGTCATGCTGGAGTAATTTCTTTTGATTTCTCCTTTCACATTCCATCTACTCCCTACTCTGAACCCCAAGGTACAAATATTTAAATAAAGTAGCAGATTTAATTAAATCCTAATTTTAAAAAAACTTGTATGCTAGTCTTTATGAAATAATACTTCTAAAACAATAAAAATATTGCAAATAGCTATACCTTTTCAGACAGCTGAGCTAATTATGATGCTGTTGATCAGCATGTACTTTAGGTGTGTATTGTGGGGAAGGAAATTCATATTTGAATCTATTGCTGGATGCAGTCAGCATCTTACACTGAAGTTCTGAACTCTGTGGAGGGCAGTGAATCAGGGCAATGAGATAAGGAGTGGAAACTGTCAGTTAATTTACCACAGTGTTGCATCCTTGCTTTAGTCAATTATAAAGCAAAATTTTTAGAGCTCGACTGCTCCACACCAGGTGTTTGGCGCCCCACAACACCCCGGATCGGAGATTTTTTAGCTAGCAGTGGCTCTGCAGCAGGGAAGCCGTGGCGGTGTCTCCTTCCCGCCAGTGTGACGTCAGTGTGACAGCTTCCCTGCTGCCGGTCTCCTGTCAGTTCCTTTCAACCGCCCCGGACTCCTGACGAAGTCCGCACTGGCTCTCCTCATAGACCTCAAGAACGAGAACAAGAAATAAAAAGAAAACAAAACAATAGCTTAAACTGAAACTGACTGTACACAAATTTCTACAGAGTCGCATAAGCGCTATGCCCAACGCATCAGGGTTCAAGCACTGTGATTCATGCCACGAGGCAATGCCTGCCTCAGATGGGCATAATTCATGTATTAAATGTCTTGGAGAAGGGCATCTTTCTCACAAGTGCCCAGAATGTAAACAACTCACTAGCAGAGCAAGAAAGGAGCGGGACCGCAGGTTGAAGCTCTTGTTCTTAGAAAGCTCCCTGCGCCGTCCTCAGACCCTGATGCCTCTCCTCAGCGTGAAGAGGGAGTGCATAAACGGAGGTCTACAGCTTCTTCCCCAGTCCCCAAAAAGAAGCCCAAGGGGACTGAAGCAGCTCAGGACCACCCGACCACTGAGGCAGATGACTCCCGTGTGGCGGGCGTGTTAAAAAAGCGGCAAAAAATCAAACAGGCAGCGCCACGGGCGTTAACGGTGCCGCCACCTGTCATGCTTCCAATGGCTAATCAGGTGCTTATGGCGCTGTTTCTACTGACACCAACCGCGGCACCAGGCTTGCTGCTGTCGAATCCGATACCGTTGGCAGCACCGGGAGCAGTACAAGGTTCGGCACTGTCCCTGATTCCCTGCGCTCCTCAGCCTCAGACAGTTTTACCACAGGGTGCTGTCATGCTGCTGCTGACTCTCACACCCCTGTCAACTGGGATAGATGCTGTTTTGCAGCCTCCAGGTACCAAACACCAGAGGAAATCTAAGCACACGGAGCTGATGGAGGATCTTATGGTGCACTCAGCCCGTGTCCCCTCTTTTTTGCTCTGATTCTTCGGAGTCTTCAACATCTATGTCACCATCAAAGGGATCTGCTTCGTCCGTGTCTTCAAGTCCAGAACACGGGCACACTTCACAGCAGTTACCTCAGGCAGTAGCCCAAAATGCTAATCTAGCTATGCCTTGGGCAATCCCCCCCCCAGATGATGTACCCTTATCAGGGGCTAACTTATTTACCATGGCAGCCCTACAACATGCCAGTTAGCAGGCAGTAATACCACGGCTGTGCAACTGACTCTGCAACCCCCATCTGTAGTCCTTCCAGCATTGACACAAGCTGCACCCATTTCAACAGACAAGTTGAAAAAGGAGTCTGTCACAGAATAAGAATGATGACCACAAACAATTTAGAGACTTATTTAAGACGGCTGTGGAGTCTCTGGATATTTCCCTACAGGAGACCCAGACCACTCAACACAAACTGTATCGCATCTTACAGTCATCTGAATCACAGAAACTGGCCCTTCCGATGGATGAAGGCATCATACAGCTGGCGGACGAAATATGGAGGACACCAGCCTCAGCACCTCCTTCAAACAAAAGGGCTGATAAAAAATATTTTATAATCTCTAAAGGAAATGAGTTTTTATTTTCGCACCCTCAACCCAATTTTTTGGTAGAGGAGGCGGTGAGTCAAAGAGCTAAGCAGCCTTCTTCTAAGTCCCATTCTATTAATAGAGATGACAAGAAACTGGACTTTTTTGGGGAAAAAAAAAGTATATACATCGGCCGCATTACAAATGCACATTGCGAATTACACTGGCTTGTTAGCGAATTATAACCACGACGTATACGCCAAACTGAACGAATTTTCAAATTTTATTGACCAGACTAAAGAAGAACAGTTTTTGCTCCTCTGATCGCTGAAGGCTTGTTGGTGTCGAGGATTGCCCTTCAAGCTTCCCTAGACGCGGCTGACGTCACAGCTAGAACACTAGGAATGGCCATCGTGATGCATCGTGCTTCATGGCTTCAAGCAGCGGACTTGCCCAAACAAATGCAGCATACCATTGAGGACCTGCCATTTGACAAAGAGAAGTTATTTGAGAAAACAACAGATGATGTCATGCATGGCCTTAAAGACTCCAGGGCCACATTGAAGACTTTAGGCATTTATATCCCACAATCTCGCCGTCGAGCATATAAGGCTCAACCCACCAATTTCAGGTATGTCCAACAGGTGTCTAATCGCAGAATGGACACCTATAGAAATAGACCTAGGCAACAAAGGAGGGGCAGACAACAGACCTACGCCCAACAATCCTCCCAGCCAACTAACGTCAAACAGCAGTTTTAACGGCCAGGTCGAGGGAGTGTTCAACCAGTCGCTATGCCAGATGCAATCACCATCCTCCAACCCCACGTTTCGCAACAGATTACAACCATTCCTCTCACACTGGAGAGAGAGAACATCGGACAAATGGGTTGTAGAGATCATTCAACACGGTTACTCTCTCCCTTTCATTTCCAGACCCAACCACCACCCCCCCACCCGTCCCTCTTCAGGGACCCCAATCACGTACAGCTTCTTCAGTCAGAGATTCAACACCTGCTCGATCTAGGAGCCATAGAAGAGGTACCCAGAGAACAATGGGGAAAGGGGATCTATTCCCCATATTTTCTAATAGAAAAGAAAACGGGAGGTTGGAGACCAATACTAGATCTTTGACGTCTCAATACACACACAATGGTGAAATGCTTCAAGATGGTGACCCTCAGTGACACATTCCTGGCCCTTCAACGATCCGACTGAATGGCCTCCCTTGACCTGAAAGACGTACTTCCACGTCTCCATTCAACCAGCACACAGGAGGTTTCTGAGATTCCTGTTTCTTCACAACTATCATCAGTATACAGTCCTGCCTAGCCACGGTGCCCAGAGTGTTTTTCCAAACTCATGGCCCCGGTGGTTGTGTTCTTAAGGAGAAGGCACATAAAAATTTTTCCATACCTAGATGATTTTCTCATCAAGGCCCCTACACAAACCCTTACGACTCAGGCAGTACGAGTAACAATAATATTGTTTCAAGAGTTGGGCCTAAGCATAAACTTCAACAAGTCCACCTTGGTACCGACGCAAGAACTTCAGTTTATAGGGGCACGACTTTGCTCACCGATATCACGGGCCTTTCTCCCAATGGACAGGTTCAGCAGACTACAGCAGATAGCAGACACCGTTCAGGGAGCAACCATCATCTCGGCTCACATGGCAATGCGTATGTTGGGACATATGACAACGTCAACCTACCTCGTAGAGAACGCAAGACTTCGTATGCGTCCGTTCCAACTGTGGTTCCTCTCCCACGTCAGACGTCACAATCACCTAACTAGAACACTGCTCACAGTGCCGAGCGCTGTCAAAGATTCTCTGTCTTGGTGGACAGATCACACCAACCTGTTACAGGGAGTCCCCTTTCAGCAACTGCAAATCACAGTAACTACCAATGCCTCATTACTTGGATGGGGAGCTCATTGCCACGACCTTACAGCACAGGGCAGGTGGTCCACAACAGAGAGAAGCCTACACATCAATCTGCTCGAACTGAGAGCGGTTTTCAAAGCGTGCCAACAGTTTCCCCCCATAATTGCTCACAGCGTGGCAATGGTGAGAACCGACAACAGGTCCACCATGTTCTACATAAATCGGCAAGGGGGTACCAAATCTCCCATACTCTGCATAGAAGTGATGAATCTATGGGACTGGTGCATTCAACATGGCATCTCCCTGCGGGCAGAGTATCTCCCGGGCAAAGAGAACATTATAGCAGATACCCTGAGTCTGCCATTTATAAACCGTCGTGAATGGGAGATCCGACAGGACATCGTTCACAGTATTTTCGAGTTATGGGGTCATCCTGTGCTCGATCTGTTTGCTACAGCACGCAACAAGAAATGCAGCTGGTATTGCTCTCGGGCAGGAAGAGGTCCAGGGTCAGAGGGCGATGCCTTTCTCCTTCATTGGGGAGGAGCGCTGCTTTATGCCTTCATGCCCATTCCAATGATAGCACGGACCTTATACAAAATCGCACAGGACAGAGCAGCAGTAATAATGATAGCACCGGTCTGGCCCCGCCAGACCTGGTACTCCATGCTCATCAAAATGTCCACAGTACCTCCCATCACCTTACCACAGGTACAAGACTTACTATCACAAGACAACAGAACCCGCAAACATGCTTACGTGAACAAGCTGCACTTAACAGCATGGAACCTTAATGGTTTGAAAATATGGAACTCCAGTGTTCCGATAGAGTAAGGGATGTGCTACTGAATAGCAGAAAACCCTCCACAAGATGTACTTACCTTCACAAATGGACACGGTTCTCCAACTGGGGCACACAGTGATCGTTATCTCCATCGGAAGCTCCCATACCAATGATCCTTGAATACCTCTTACACCTAAAAGAAACAAAGATATCAGTCAATACCATTAAAGTGCACCTCGAAGCAATTTTGACTTTTCACATACCTATAGACGGTTCATCAGTCTTCGCTCACAGAGTCGTCAAAAGATTTATGTTGGGCCTTAATAATTTATTCCCACACATTCAACCGCCAGCAACACCATAGGATCTCACGCTGGTACTTAAAACATTGATGCGGCCGCCGTTTGAACCTCTCTCCTCTGCCTCTCTCTTGCAGTTATCCATGAAAGTAGCAATTACGTCAGCAAGAAGGGTTAGTGAAATGGCAGTGGTTATGGCCAATCCACCATATACAGTTTTCTGTAAGGACAAAGTATCCTTACGTCTCCATCTTAAGTTTCTTCCAAAAGCCTCATCTGCATTCCACGTCAATCAGGTCATTCACTTACCTGTCTTCCATCCAAAACTGCACGCAACACCACATCACAGAGTCCTTCACACCTTGGACTTTAGAAGGGCGCTAGCCTACTACCTTGACCGAACCAAGGCATTCAGACGGACAACGAAGCTATTCGTGTCTACCACTGAGTGATCTCTTGGTCAGCCCATCTCTAAATGACAGCTGTCCAACTGGATCTTGTCATGCATACGCACAGCCTATGCTATAAACCAGAAGACGCTGCCCGACACAATCCGCTCTCACTCAACAAGATCCATGGCATCTTCAGTGCTGTTCCTTGCGAAGGTTCCGCTACATACAATTTGTCAAGCAGCCACCTGGGCTTCAAATGACACATTCGCAAGACATTATGCATTAGAACGATTTTCAGATAATGATACTGCTTTCGGTCGCACAGCACTACAAACAATGGACAATGGACAGTCCGAAGTGCCCACCGCCACATTCCATTGACTGCTACGTAATCACCTAGTGTGGAGCAGTTGGGAGCGATACTCGATGAAGAAATGGAGGTTACTCACCTTCGTTCAGTAGCCGAAGTTCTTCGAGATGCGCGCTCCCGACATGCTCCACAACCCACCCTCCTCCCCTCTACTTCAGAGATTTTCTTTTTGTTTCAGGTGACCTCCGGGATAGAAAGGAACTGACAGGAGACCGGCAGCAGGGAACCTGTCACGCTGACGTCACACTGGCGGGAAGGAGACACCACTGTGGCTTCCCTGCTGCAGAGCCACTGCTAGCTAAAAAATCTCCGATCCGGGGTGTTGTGGGGCGCCAAACACCTGGTGTGGAGCATGTCAGGAGCACGCATCTCGAAGAACTTCAGCTACTGCATGAAGGTGAGTAACCTCCATTTCTGGAAGGGATGCAGTACTCTGGAAAACTTGAAGACCATTGGTTTAGATCTGCGGTCTCAAACATTCAGCTCACAGGCTGCGTGCAGCCTCCAAAGCTGTTTCCTGCGGCCCACGATGGCACTATTATTACCAATATTTGCAATATTGTTGTATGAAAAGGTTTCAGTAGTGTGGTCCTCGGGCTAATGTACTAGTCCTCATGCAGCCCTCATGATGTCTTGAGTTTGAGATGCCTAGTTTAGATGGTGTTATTTGGTAATGCATGGTGCTTGGTTTATATAAAATACAATTATGATCAATTTGTGGCATGTCATTATTAGTGGTAGGTAGATTTCTGGTATCTCCTTTTTAAATTTACTCTATTTTATGAATGTAAGTCCTCTGCGTATAACTAAAGCAATCTGACCTCGTAAGTGAAAGGATACAGAAATTAGTAACCATAAAAAAAAACTGTTTTAAAATGCTGCTAAAAAATTCCAAATTAAAATATGGAAATAAAAATATGGAATAAAATACATGATGGAGTGCTATAACATAACGGTTTTATCAGCACTCATTTGAAATGACCTGCATAACACATCCTTATCTTTAATTATACAGGGATTTGAAATGGTCAATGAGGCCTTTATACAATGACATGATAATGTATTCAATATTTATCTCTACCTATGTGGCATATAATGGGGAAGTGTCTGCATGCATATACCCACATGTATTTTTCTAATTGCCAGTCAAATGCATTTAAAAAGATGGCAACAAATTAATAATAATAATAGGTACAGGAATTTGTGAAAATGAACTAAAACAGGACTGATTATCAGGCCTAGTCAAAAAGCTGGTATTACTTTTCCCACACAAAGAAATCTTGACACAAAATGCTTTCTTTCATTAAAATATATAGCCTGCAGTAGAATTGTTTAGAAATTAGAAGGAAGAAAAGCAAATATTTTTCGTCCAAGTTCCCACTTTTTGTCAGAAGAGTGTTTTTTAGGAGTGTTTTTTAATCTGACCAACTGTTTATTGAGCATTCTTGGGGAACTGCTAATCAATATCACTTCTGTGTGGCATTAGAAACAGTAAAATACAGATGACATGATACAGTGAAATGTGAAGGTCATTAACTAATAATTAATTGGGAAAAACTACTCTGAATTGCTTGGTAGTATTGTTTCAATTTAGACCTCAGCTGGCAGCAGTAGCCACTGATGCAGTATAAGCTTGATGGAGAGTGCAAAGGCCTTGCTTGCTCTATGCTCTCCTTTCTGGGACTATGACTAGATGTTGATTCACAAATGTTGTGCACAGGAGCATCGCTTCCCCAGGGAAGGACCCAGGGCACTGGCCCATGCCACACCCTCAGCCCTGGTTCTGCCCTGGGGCCCGACCTGGCCTCAGGCACCTGCTGCCGCCAGCCTGGCCCTGGATCCCCAGCAGGGAGTGGCAGCCACAGCCGCGGGCAGCCCAGCTTTGGACAGGACTGGAAGTGGCCACCATCACCAAGGGTAGCTGGGCCCTGGATCTCCGTCTGGAGACCGGGAAAGGCAGGGATTACGCCAGGACTTGGGGCACTGGTTCTGGGATTCTGGGCACAAGCCCCAAGTGCCAGGCCCCAGTGACACCCCTGGTTGCGCTTTCTTGCTGGAGGTAGAAGAAATACAAAGAGCCACAATCTGCACCAAATGTAGAGGCAGACCTTGTGATCCTGTCATGTTAGTGCCTAGGACCTTTATCGAAGAAAACTGGGTTTTAGAAACCTCTTATGGGCCCTTTCAAAACCACAAACGACATTGTGAACCAGAATTTGGACTCAACTATGACATAGACTCTCTCCCACATACCTTTTTTTTTAAACTTATCCATGCCATGCAGCACAGGCTCTTGAATGAAAAAGCGTGGCACGCGGAAGACAGCCAGAGGAAAGCAGCCAGCCTAGGAGTTTTAAATCTCCATCCCTGAGCACGCCCACGGGGAGTTCCAGCCTGTACCTAGCCATTGGAGCAGCTATTTGGATGCTCAGCCCAGGCAGAGCTTAAAGCAAGGGGAACAAGCCTTAGCCTGTACCTAGCTGTCAGAACAGCCACGTAAAGTGGTTCAGGGATGGAGGCTGGCCCAGGGGAGCCAGCTTCAGGGCCTGGGGGGTTAGGAGGGGGTCAGGACCGTGGGGAGAAGTGGTGTCATTGTTGGAGAGGACAGGGAGAAGCACGGCAGGATCAGAGAGGGTGGGAAGAAGCTAAGATTTAGTGAACGGGTAGGCCTACTTTTCATGGTAACCTTAAGTAATTATTAGAATCTGACATTAGTAGGATCAATATTTACCCTCTTTTTAGAATAAAATGAAAGTGTGCAATGAATTTTAAACTTAGTAATTTTGGAGTATGTAAAAGATGGATATATGCTTCAGTGCAGCTCTTGGAGGTTTAATAATCAACTTGTGTGGCTCTTGAGTTCCATAAGTTTGGCCGCCCCTCTAACTGGTCCCTTCTGACCTTAGAGTCCATGAGCACAAACCAAGGGAAAGGGAGAAAATAAGGAGGGGTGAAGCAGCAATTACCAAGTGCTGGAAGTGACGTGGGTGGGGGTATGTGGAACAGTGCTTCAGCTATTGCCAGCAGAAGTACCTTTCACTATCCTTGAAGGGTGACTACGTTGATTCTAGGCCCCTTCCCAAGCTGCTTCCAATGAGGGGATGAGCAACTGCATTATACAGCCTGAGCTTCCTGGCCTTGAAGTGGTTAAAAATATTTACATATTATAACATACATTCTAAGTATTATATAATGTGGTTATAATATAATTAAATATATAATATATGATATATATTATATAAATATTTTAACCTCTTCAAGGCCAGGAAGTTCAGATTGTTTCAGGCCAACATGCCACCAACATTAGTAGTTTCCAGTGGTACATTTGTGTACAATTTTAAATCTTCATTTTTTTTTTACACTACTACTCTGTGCCAAACAGTATTGCCTTTCAGATATTGCTGTAACTGATGGTAGATTTTATTGCAAATAAATTACTCCAATTATTGTATCTAATTGTCTAGAAATCAGCAACAATATAAGTTGATGCACATGCCTTTGTGTCACACACATACTAATTTAAAATTTTTACTGAAAATCCAGTGGCTGCCAGTTCTTTTCTTGGAACATAAAATGAGTGTTTGTAGGAAAGAGGTGACAGTTTTGTGAATGACTTTAAAAAGAAAGATATATCTAAATTTTTTATGGAACCATGTCGCTTTTTGGAGTTGCTGCTGAATTTTAACATTACTAATTTATTTCCTGATAGACAATCATTGTGATGTAGTTTAAGCTTTCGTACAAGCTGTCAGGCATGAACATAGTTTAGATAAATTCTACCTCTAAAATTTATGTACAAACAAATCTGAGCATTTGACAGCATTTTTCATGTTTTTCAATAATTTTTGTTTCCTCAGTAATTTGTATTTTTGTAAACTCCCCCCCACCCCCAAGTATGGTTACTGTGCTGTACGTTTTGTTCAGTTTTGGCCACTGTTGTCACTGTTTAGGTCTTATGGCTGTGTTGGGGGGATTTCATACCATAATCTGTAAGCTGGCTCCTTGGCCCTTTTTGGTAGGAATATGGACATGGTAAAGTGCTTGGTGCTTGACTAAATGATTTCCCATCCAAAAATGCTCATTCAGCTTAACTGAACAATTTTATGGAAGCATGCCAGTTTTGATTAAATTTTTGTTAGAAAAGGGTTCTTGGATTCAGGCTGGAATTTCTGGTGAGAGATGGAGGTGAGGTGAATCTTTGGTGTGGTTTTTTTTTGTTTGTTTGTTTTGTCAGACATTTCATAAAATCTGATTCATCCTGATACATTACTGGAAAATTCTGAAAATCTACAATTTTCATGGGTCCGGAAACCCATTTCCTACACAGATATATTTTGTACTTTATCTATGAGACTGTAAACATCTCCTTTGAGGAGGCCAGAGTGTTGATTGTTCTAAAGCAAATTTTCAGCCTTTGCTGAAAATTTTATCCCTTAACACTGATGATATCTAACTATATTAAGCAGTGTCTAATTTTGAGGGTTAAGATTATGCAGAAGTCTGTGGCAGAACATTTCTGAACACCTTGATGTTTCTAAGTCTTTACACCAATGATAGACAGGCTGTGGCCTGTCTGATGGCCCAAAGATGTCTTCATTTCTTGATTGATTTTTTCACAAGGTGATGGATAGAGATCAGGAGTCCTTGCTGTAGATTGTGAAAAATTGTATTGCCCTAAAGCCTGGGATAAATAGATCTGCCGTCTGGTAAAAGTTCCAAGTTCCTTGTCCTCTAAACAAGGTCAATAGAGAAGGCTAGGTATGGGTTGAGTGGCAGTTTGGTAAAGTAGTATTTAGTAGCTTGAAAGAGGAGGGACTGAGCAAAATCAAGTTTTCAAAAGTATGTTTCATCCCAAACCCACCACCACCATGACCCAATATAATTCTAGTCTTTCATCAGTAATCCCAGACACAAAGTCCTTCTAGAAAAGAAATAAATTCATAAATATGTTTACATTAGCAATGTGGCTCATGCTCAAATACCAATGGATATGCCTAGATAACTTTCATATACATATATAATTTATAATTAATTCATAATGTTTGTTTGCTCTTCCTATTAAACTACCTCTACAGTGTTGTCCTTCAGACATAGCAATTGTAAATACTTTAGATACTACTTTCAGTTGATAAATATAACAACTGATGATGGTGACCATGATTCGAAACATATGAATAATACCATTGATTTTAGTCAAACTGTTAATGGGTTTAAATTTAAGCACACGTGTAAGTACCTTTTTGATGTAACTTCTTGAATCAGCACCAACAGCATCTCTCAAATGAGTACATTTAGGTTCCAGAATCAAGTATTTTTTAAAAAAAATTAAATTATAATATAAAAATCTATTGGATGGGATTATGCTTTTTTTCAGTACAAATGTAGATAAGATTTGGGATTCAGGTTTAGGGTAAAGTCATTTTCAATAAGGCTGTGTCAAAATATCTTACATTGTTAGGAAAACCAATTCATAAACCACCAGATGCATTGAAAATAAATATTTCAGATGAAATCCTAGTCCTACTGTCATCAGAGAGTATACTGACTTCAGGAGAGTCATTTTTATTCTTGGATCATTTTTCTAACTTTTATCTCCTCCCCCTCTCTCTCTCTCTCTCACACACACACACACACACACACACACACACACACACACACACACACAAGCAAGCAGTTAACATGCTGAAGAAATGGTTGACAACTGATCTGGGAACAAAGGTGAGGGAGGTGTCTGCATCATGGGAGTCCTTGGCCATGGTGCATCAGGGGAGATGTAGTCCAGTTGGGAAGCACAGCTCCTATAAGAGAACTGGGAGATGAGGACGCTAACCTACCACATCTATGAGACTCTGCAACAGGAAATCCAAATTAAAATATTTTGATATTCAGGTGCAATGGGGACATTTGGTGTTTTGATCAAAAATTGAAAAGTTTCTATAGAATCAAGATATCTTTCACCAAAAGATTGTTAGTTGAAAACCAAAATATCCATGAAAATACATTTCAACAGAAAATGTTCAACCAACTTTAATAATCGGCCCTGAATAGGGGATATCAGGTTTCTCTACTGCTGCTTTCTTCTTTTCACATGTGCTTTTATTTTTCACTGTTTTCTCTCCCCCACCCCCCATCCACTTGATTCATATACTTTCTCCTTTCTTTGAGGGCCTTTTACACTCTTTCTGGTTAATACTCTCTCACTTTTTGTCTCCCTCCTTTGCATTTTTTAGTATATGTATGCTGCTTATGTGGCTTCTATACTAGTAGGCCCACTTGCTTCCTGACTGCTGCTCTGTTCCTTTTGTCTGAATCGTACGGAACAGTAGAATCTGATTACAGAGAACAGTGTGATATGAAACATTCAGAAAAATGTCCATAAAGCAGAATGTCTCATAAAAGTAACACACTTGTGAAATTAAATTCTTGTGGATGCTTTGAAATCATATTTGATTTTAGGATTTTAATAAATGTGAAGGGAACACTGTGTCTGCACTGCAGGTTGTCGTCCCCATTGCCTACTTGCTCCTAGTACAAAAACCAATTCTGCATGCATTTTCCTATGGTGGTATTTTAAATACCTTTGTGATCTAGCTTAATTTTGTTTTAACAGTGACTAAAACTCAGTTTGCTAAAAGGAATTCATAGTGAAATGTTTCTCGTTGTAGACTAGAGAAAACAACAGTAGGTTGGAAATTTTGTTCCTACATGCAGTCTGTCAAGTTTGGGTTTTTGGACAGAAACATTGTGCTTTATTTAAAGCCTGAGTGATTCTCAAAGAATTGTTTAACCTATAACATAAGTGATGTTATAACCTAAAATCAGGAAATCTTGTTTTCTGAAATGGATAAAGGTACAGTAGTCATACCTCATGAGAATATTTCTAACCCTGGATGCAGTGAAAGCAATGCTGAGCACACCTACTATTTGAGTAGTTTTTGCATGCTCTGTTGAGGCATAATATTGAGATGACAGATTTCAAGCCCCAACTGGGGTCACTCCACCAATCCATCTCTCTGTAATAACAATAAAATACAGGAAGTGTCCATGTTCTCTTAATGGGGTCAGGGCAACAACATTTCTGAAATAAAATGATGTGAAGAAAAGATATTTTTCACTTCTTCAGTTATGTGGCACAGACTTCTTATGCCAAAATAATTTCTTATCTCTTTATTTTAGTTAAAGCATTTATAGAGTTTGTATTATTCTGGTTTGGTCTCATTAAAGCTTTAGTGTAATATGTACAACAGGCAAAATTAAGGACTTTTTTACTCTTGAATCTTAGCAGCTATATCTTTGTTTTCTCTCTTTCCTTTCTGCTTGTTTTTTGACAAAGATGGAGCCAAAGAGAGAGAAGACCTAAATTAATAAAATTTTTCCTCTGTTTTTATGGAACAAACACTTTCTGTGCTTAATGGAAAACCATTTAAAAAGTCATTAATTGCTCAAACCATGAAATCTAGTACTTACTTCCTATTTGTGAAGTATAGGGAAATTCTGTGGTGTCTTAAATACCACAATTTGGTAGTCATTGACTTTTAAGTGGCAGGCTTACTATTCATTACCTATTTTTATGTAATAAAACCCATCTCTGCCTCAGATTTCCCACAATAACAATTGTTATTAATAAAGAATCCTACAAAATGTAATATAAGCCTGAATGCTTCCCTGTCATTTGGTGTGAAAAGTGATAATCAGTCAACATTTAACTGTAATTGAGATGCACTCAGATACTATTATGATGAATATGCTATAAATACCTAGTTAGGTAGGTTGGCTTTGGCAGATTTATCTATTGCCTGCTAAAAAGTTGTTGTTGAACCCCACAATAGTTGTATTCTATTCATGGATTCTGGAGGATTTCCAAGGTACCTCAGCAAAGCTCCAGTGTAGCATGTAGAATTATAATACATGCAATTCTTCAGTCACCACTGCAACTTTTGAAATAATATAACATATAAGTTAGAGTTTAGATCAGAAAGTGCACTAGACCGTTCTACCAACACATGTGTTCCATTTGTGATGATGTGAGTTTTGGCTTTCTCCTTTTATTAAAATATTCAGGAAGGTGATGTCTTCTCTTGACTTGCCAGTCATTTCTTGATTTTTGTGTTTGAATAAAGATAAGAAAAACCAGGAGAAGAGCTGGATTTAAATGTTGCATAGGTCTGAAGTTAGGTGTTGTCAACCCAGTCTGTGGTTAATGGTTGTTTACATCACAGGAACGAAAATGAAAAACTGGTGTGGTTCATACCTTTTTGATTAATATTTTTTAATAAAAAATACATTTTCTTGTCAGTCAGAAGTCAGGAAATGAAAACATTAAGGTTCTCCTAGTAACTTTAACTTAGCCACTTGCATTATTTTTCTGTTTCTTTTGTTGTGGTTTTTTTTTTAAATTTAGGTTAATATTATGTTGTCTCTTTGTTGGTCTTTAGGAGGCATGAACTATGTCTTTCTGTGTGCATGGAAAGTACCCAGTGCATTTTGGGCATTATCATAATCTTAATAATAAAAGTATAGGGTGTGCAACCTAACTAAGTTAAATTAATATAAGATCATGTTTTACATCCTGACTTCTGAATGTTGAGTAGAGGAATAACCTTAAACTAAATTTTAGTGTGTCACTGAATATTCTGTAGTACACTAAAGAAAACACCAACTACAGATCTCTCCAATGCAAAGTCTAAAGAGCAAAAAGATAAGCAGTTAAATAATCAAGCATATATCTACACTTCACTCATCAGATCTCCTTGTCAGTCTGTTGCCTCCTTTCTACCACTCACTGCCATAAATATAATATACCAATCCACAGTACCAGCTGCAGTTTTTAATTTCTACATTAAAATTATTACTGCATTTAGAATACTCACTAAAAATATTAATTTCCCATTTTTTGTTCTTGGTGTATGTAGCTCAATTATTTAAAATTTCTCTATAAAATAAAATACAGCAGCTAAAACCTTTGAACAGTATGTTGTGTATGGTGGTTGTTCAGTGAATGCTTTCTCTTTTTAGAACAAAATTAGTGTAGATGGATAAGCATAATGAGTAAGGAAATGTTTCAAAACACCCCTCCCTGGAGTTTTGAATGCATGTATGGATTTTTCTTTTAATTTTTTAAAAAGGTTTGCTACATTTTATTGAGTTCCAGAATTTCCCCCCAAAACACATGTTCTACATTTTCCAGCCCTCTTCTGGATGCTCCCAATTTATTAAGTCTGTTGCTCTTCTAAGATGGTCAATGTACAATGGTTTGCTAACATAAATTGAGTTACTCACATAGTATACTTTACTGAAAACTAATTTACTGTTGTCTTTAAAGAATAAAACACATTTAACTACAAAGGATTTAAATGAATACATTTATAAGACATTAAAGTCAGAAGTGGTTACAAGAGAAATAAAGGTAAAATACTTGAATGCTAAAACTTAACAAACTAGACTTGGTTGAAAATAAAATTCTTATTGCTTGCTTCTAGAGCAGAACTGACCAAATTTCAGGTCAAGATCTCTCCTAAAGTCAAACAAGCTAGTTTCTTTTGTCATCTTAAGTGAAAGTATCAGATACAGATAGGAAACAATAACTCTGGGTGTTTTTGCCCTTCATATTTATAGTTCAGTTACCTGTTGAAATACATGTTCCCAAGTGTTATCCCAAGATAAAATTCATTCCTGTTGTGAGGATGGAGGCAAACAACCTGATGGTAAAAAAAGGTTCTATGCTGCTGTTTGCTGAGATGAAAACCTTTTTGTTCCTAACCACCGCTCACCCCCATCCCACCCCCCCAAAAAAGCCCTTGCAAAAGAATGGCTGCAATCACCTTTGATACATGGTTAGAGGCATCCGCTTTTCTCTTGGCTTTGAGAAACTGGTTTACCCCACTCCTCAGACTTGTCTGGAAAATATGCTTCAGTCATGATTTCAGTTATGTTCAGAACTTATATATAAAGTTCTACATACATTTCACTATATTATTGACCAGAAAGTTATTAGGAATATTTTTATATCAATATTATTACAGTGTTGTGTAGGATGTAAATATAGTCCTGCATTCCATCATAGTGGGTCACCACATGGGAAAGAGCAGCAGAGTTTGTTTCCCATTTTGCATGGGTAGGAAGAACAAATGTGGTGTCTTGGGCCTTCCTACGGTGGCTGAACCAGCATAGAGGATGGAGTAATCCATTACTAGCCCCTCATTACCTAAGAGGAACCAGTCAGGGAATGAGGATTCTGCTTCAGTGGTGGCAGTTACTGCCTCTTGATCAGGAAAGATTATTACAATCTATCCCTAGGTTTGTCATGTTGAACAGTTTCTAGTTTAGGGTTTACAACAAAAAATGAGACAGAAATGGCAGGATTTTCATAAGGTCAAAGCCGAAAGTTCCACTTGGCACTTTAGAGAAAGGAGACCATCTAAAACTGTCACTTGTCCTCCTCCAGTTCTTCATTTTTTTGCCTTGCTAGATTCCATTCTTCATCCTTCACACTAAAGCTGTGTCTGGTTTTCTCTCTCCTCCTGCCCCCTGACCACCAACACGTAGCATTCAGCTTGATATAATGGTGGTGGCAGTTTTTGGTTTGCAGTGATTTGGATTCTAGCAGTGACCTATCAAAAATTAGCTTATAGGTGTCGTCAGAAAGATCCCATCAGTTGATCAGATGATGTCTTTGGACAATCAGCATCCTTGGTATTAATATAGTAATGTGCATTTGCCGAATGTCAAATGTATTTACCTATTTTGATGTAAGAAGTGAGACTTTAGTTGATTAAAGGAGTGTTCTTCAATGACAATATTAAATATTGAAATGGGGATTTTAAGTAGTGGAATGTATTTGAATTGCTTGTACAGTATTGGTATTAAAATCACAATAGAACATATGAGCCCCATATTGTGATGCGCTTATATGGTTGGGGGCACTGAGCTTTGTTTCAGACTCTTCAGCTCACTCAGTCATGGAAATGTGTCACAAAGTATGAACTATCATGTATTAAAGCTTAATTATGTCATAATTTTACCCTTCAACTGTTCTCCCTTAATCTTCTCATACAAAAAATCAGCTCTTTCCTATTTTGCCAGCAATGAATGCACCAATGCCAAAGGAGGTAATGATTGCAATTTAATGAAAGAATACAATAAGTAATGTGATAATTAAGTTATGTTATGGATGTTGGTTATAAATTACCTTGTCTCATCTAAGCAGTTGGTGTTTTTGTTGTCTTGTCTTACTGCATCATTTTTTCACAATATTGAAAGCTTGGTCATGTGCAGAGATGTTCTTATCTAAGGATACCAGCTGTTTACTGGATGTGGAAACTAGTCATTCCTTTCTCAATCATGTCTGTCAGATAGAGACAGAAATATGTGTATGACTGAAATGATTTGTTTTCTTAATGACAAATGTAGTTTAGTTAGAAAATTGATTATAAAAATAGAAACCAAGCTTTGAAAAGCAATTTAAAGATATGGTATCCGTCTGTTATGATCATTTTAGGGCTAATGAGTATATTTCACTTGTGTAGTTAATCTTTTCAAAGTCTAACAACAGTGCTAATGTGGAGAAGCCAATGTGTAGGGTAGGATAAACATTTTGCTGATTTGCACCCAAATTATACACTAACTATTTATTCTATTATTTGACTTGAAGGAGTATGCAGAATGCATATGTAACATGCAACTCAGGCAATCTAGTTTAGCAGACACAAGTATCAAAACAGAATGGCAGTAAGCTTATTTATACATCCGGAGCCTGACACAGTAACAACAACTTGTTTCAAAATAACGAACTGTGCTGAGAAATACATATGATGCAGTGCCCTGGAAGCCAGGACCTCTTGAGCTGGAAATGATTTTGGGTCCTTCTTTGAAATACCAACTTCAAGATGCCTTCAAGTTCAAAGCCAAGAAATCTAGTACACTGAAGAGGGTCTCTCTAGTCTGTGAGGGTACAGATGGGGATTGGACTCTGTTCCATGCCATTTTCTCATTCCTAAGGGGTGAGAGAGAAGAAATGGCACCATCACTCTCAGCCATGCCTGATCAGCTCAAGTGCTGATCTTTAATATTTTAAACAGGTTGCGAGAGAAATTAAATTGGAGAATGTACTTCTCTGTGTCTCAGACAGGGAGCAATATTAAAAATGTCTAGCCAGTCACTCCAATACCTTACATCTATCATCAGAAATGAGGTGGGAATTCTGCTGTTGGCTCAGGACCTCCTCCTCTAATGACAAACTGCATGTTTTTAGTTTCAAGGATCACAAAACAGAACTTCCAGTTCTTTCAGGAGCCATGGGATCAAGCATACATCAGTACCTAAGCCATCCTCAGTTCTAATAACATATTATTGGTTCAGCAGAGATTCTAAACATTCTGCATCAAACAACCTGGTACCATCCATGGATTCCAGTCTACCCTCTGTAAATAAACTGGCATCCCACACCACTACACTGGGTTTACCAGAAGTTATCAACATTTTCAGTACTGACATTGCCCCCCAGATATACAACTGAAGCATCAATGTTCTCATTATCAGATCCATCTTTCAAGCAGGCTCCACTGGAACACTTAGCACCATCAATACCAATGCTGATTGCAAAGTCTTCAGACTCAGCATAGGTACCTTTATTACTGCCAGAGTTCAGGTACTCCAGAGACCTGTTTGCTTCAGATGAGCTAAAGTCCCTGTTGCTAATAGGTACCACACGTTTATTGATACCAAGATCTGCTGAGTCATTGAGACTGCCTCTCTTTCTGGTAACACTGATCTCCATGATATCTAGCACATCAAGCAGGTAACCATGTTCAAGTTCACTGTCCAACCCATCTGTGATTCTCACAGCTCTGTCCAAGGATCTTCTATGTTCCACAGAAGGGACATTTCCCCTGTCACTTAGCCTCAAAGGGAACGTCCAAGGGAGAAACAATCTTGTTCCCCTTCTCATTGGTTTGAGTAATGCTGGATGTCCCCTCCTCAACCTTGTGGTCATGCTCAGCAGCTGTATTGAGATCCATGATCTGTCTGTCACCAGCAGTTCTTGAGAGCCACTAGCTACTTGCAGGTGGAGCATACAGAAAGACACTCATCTGTTCCATCATTATTTCATCAACAGCCTAAGCTTCAGGAGAAAACTTTTGAGGAAAAAGAGACCAGAGTGGAGAAGGAGATGACACTTCAAATGAATATCTCATGGTTATCACCAGGAGAGGCTACTTTGGGAGATGCTTTCAAGCAGTTTCAGGAGTTAATGAAGAGTATCATTGACTTGCCTTCAATTTCTTCAGAGAAGGCTCAAGAAGTGCAACATAAACTTTTAGATACCTTACATTTGTCAGGTGCTGCATGAGTAGTGTAATCAGTTAATGAAGTTCTACAGGAATCTGCCAAGACCATCTGATAGTGTCCTATCCTAGCACCCTTTATGTAAAAATAGGCAGGCAAAATTATTACATTCCACCTAAGAATTCAGAGCTTTTTTTCTTCCACCCACCACAAAGCTCTTTAACTGTGGAGGAGGTCAACAAGCATAGCAGACAGCACTGTGCGAAGAACCATCTATCTATTCAGTCACAAGAGTTAATTCTTCAATAACCCTGAGATTCTCAATTGCAAATTTTCTCACACTGATGGACAAGTATAGTCACATCATTTACTCAACATCTTCTGCAGGAAAACCTGAAAAAAAACATGAAGCCCATCATAGCTGAAAGTCATCTCTTCAAAAGATAGGAACTCATTGCAAGCTTCCTTAGGTGCAGCTAACACTGACTCAGTCAGTTTCCACCTCATCTAATGCATTAAGCATCTAGGCTGAAGTTTTCTCATTTTCCTACTGAGTTTCAAAATGCCATAGAGGATCCCTTTTGATGGACTTAAACTCTTTTTTGGAATCCACAGATGAATCTGTATATACTTTAAAGGGCCACACTCAGGTCACCAGGAATACATATGTCTGCAAATAAAAGAAAATGTAGTACATCTCACAGATACCAACCCCTTTTTCTACTGGTCATAGAGCTACAGAATCATCTAGCAAGAGGCCAAGGTATCAAAAGAAGAAACTTGCAACAGCTATTACCATCATCCAAGTGGCATCTTTGACCAAGTAACAATTTTGATATCTTGGTTGAGAGACTGGAATGGCCCCACTTCAAGAAACTTCAACCAAAATAACCTACCCATCTTTCATTCTTTTGATATCTGCTTTCTCAGTTCTGATCTCAATAGGAACACATTTATGCCTGATAAATGGATTTTGGAGGTAATAATGTCAGTAACACCATCACCCCCTCACCTCCATTTAACATCTTTTTTTCAGGGCCCAATCTCAAACATTTGCTGAGGTAAGAAGTCATCTCTCTTCTTAACACAGGGGCCATAAAATAAATTCACTCCAGAACAGGGGAAGAGCTTTTCTATTACAAGTGTTTTGGTTCCAAAAAAGAACAGGATATGAAGACTGACTTTTAGATCTCAGGCTCCAGAACATCTCTGAGTCCACAGAAGTTCACAATGTTGATTTTTGTCACTATAATTCTGTTGCTCGATTTCTGGGATTGGTTCTTGACTCTCAGGGCATGTGTTTTCATGTCACAAGTCAGCTCCTCCCCAAAAGTGCGTAGGATCAGGTATGTTTTACACCCCCTTGCATTTATTTTCATTCCATTCTGTAAGTTCACCCATCTTTGAAGCATCTGATGAAGTGGGATTTTCTCCCATGAAAGCTCATGCAAAAAATAAATCTGTTAGTCTTTAAGTGCCACATGACTCCTTGTTTTTTTTTTTTGTTTTTTTTTTTTTGCTGGACTAGACTAACATGGCTATCCCTTTGAAAATTGACAGTATATAATCCCTCTGCCTACTGTGATTTGTCCCTGTCTGCAAAATGAATGCATACTTGCCTATCTCACAGAGGTGTTGAAGATTAATTATTATAGCTAATTAGTGCTAAATAATTTTAAGATCAACTGCATCCTAAAAAGATCAAGTTTAAGATTTGAATACATAGTTTAATGTGGTAAAGTTTAATATTAATTACTGTAGGTATTCACAAAGCATCACCTAAATTTAATATTGGATTTAACAGAAATAATACTCTAAACACTTGCAGGAGAATAATTTTGTTTTTTTAAGGATTTCTTTCTTCAAAAAAAAATAAAAAATTAAAATAAAAAGCAGCAGTCACCAATGAAAAGGTAACAGAGCTTTGGTCATACTCAAAATTTTCTTGAGTGACATTGCCTTTGAAATGCAATTCCAGCTTACCTGCCTGAAGAATATATTGCTATTATTATATTAATACATGTGAAATGTAGTTCTTATAGTATATTTTCTTAAGTTATTTCCTTCAGGTTCTAATAATATTTAGCATCATATTTGGAATCATACTCTTGTTTGGTAATCTTTTAAGTATTATTTTTATAAGTAATACCTAAGACTGCAATAACAGAAATGGACTGAAGTGGTTTTTTTTGAATTTTTTTCTTTTGTCATACCTTGTACATTTGACAGTGCTTTATGTATCATAAATTTCATGGGTTCCCTGTACTATCTGTTGGACCCTGCTCAAGAAAGGAGGTTTGGATGTCAGTGGTGCTCCACGTGCATGTGGTGGAGTACCCTCATGGACCTTCTTACAGAAATCAGGGCCTTATTCAGGACTTACTCAAGTCTTGTCTCCACTTAACTTTTTTTTTTTTTTGACATATATAGATGTACAGTCACTGTTATAATTATAGTGGTGGCTGATGTGCACACATCACCATCTCTCTGCTGAGAGCTCACAGCCTCCCTGTGGGCTGCACCACCCACTCCCTGGTTTGCAGCCATGCATGGAGGCTTCTCCCCTCCCTGGCTCCAAGCTGCACGTGGTCGCTTCTAGGCAGGAATCAGTGAAGAAGCTCCCAGACTTCTAGCTCCAGCTCCCAGCCAGGAGCAAGGCAAGAAGCCTCGGCTGCTACAAGCTGTGGTGGCTTGTTCCTGGTCCCAGCTGAGAGCAGGGTGAGAAGCCAGGGCTTCTGGTCAGTGTTCTCAGCTGGGAGCTGGGATAATAAGTTAGGGAGCTTCTCCACCACTCCCTGCTGTGGCATCCTTATCAGTTATACCGCTAAGCTGTGAAATTGACATAACAGTCCTTTCCAGCTAGGACAGAGAACCAGCTACTCTGGATTTCAGCAGCCCAGTCTTCTCCCTCCACTCCCGGCTGGAACTGGGACTGCCTAGGCTTCCGCTTTATTGTCAGAGTCATGAAATCCCTTGTTTACAGACAGTCCCCCAATCTTATGCAGATACTCACCAGCAACTATAGACCATACAACAGAAACACTAAGGCAAGCACCTATCTCTGCAACAAACCCCATTGCCATCTCTGCCCATGTATGTACATAAATGACCCAATTATAGGACCTAACCAAACCGGCTGTTTTCTTCAGGGGTTCAGTCACCTGCTCATCTCCCAATGTGATATATGATGACATGTGACATGACAGTTACAATGCTTCAACAGAAACACTTTAAAATAAAAATGAGAGTCCTGTGGCATCTGATGAAGTATGTAGCAGCCCATGAAAGCTTATGCCTGAAGAAATTTGTTAGGCTTTAAGGTGCCACAGGACTCTTGTTGTTTCTGCCATACATGGACTAACACGGCTACCACTATGGAACTATAAAGCAAGACTCCAAAGGGAAACTGCAGAATTAGAATGTATATGCATGTTTGACACCATTAAATTAGGTCTGAATAGAGGTTTGAGCTGGCTCATTCTTTACAAAAGGTGATTTTCCCCTCTTTTAATGTTCCCACATTCTTATCTGTTGTTCCAAACTGCCTGAATCAAAACAACTTGCTTGATTTGCTGTAGCATGAACTGATCTTGTGACTTATCTTTCTCTGCATTTATATATTCCCCTATGTAATCTGGTTTCCATTTCATGTCTGATGAAGTGGAATTTTACCCACAAAATCTGAGGCGATAAATAAATTTGTTAGTCTTTTAAAAATGCCACAGGATTTCTTGCTTGTTTTGGTGAAATTATGCTGAATATGCTGACAAAAGCCCTACATCTCTCATCAAGGCAGTTCTGTTCTGTTGAAAAAACAGGTCACTTTTGTTTGTGTGGAAGGTGGTTGAGGGGTGGTTGCAGTGCGCACCAGTCCAGGTTTTTTAGAAGGAAGCTGACTTTAAAAAAACAAAACACTCTAATGTGACTTTCACAGTAACAGGAAAGAGAAAAACTATTTTTATAATTCAAACATAAGATTAGAAAGCTGTGCAATCTAGAGGGCTATTGCAGCTGGTCATGAAGGACCTGAAACTACTAACTAACCAACCTATGTTTTTAGCTGATTAGATTTCAAGGTGAATATGTGCATCTATGTAGATTTCTTTGAGTTCCTTGATTGTATTTCTAAAGCACAAAAATACAGCTGAGTTCCAAATATAGCTGTTTTTTTCATTTACTGTGCAGCCAACTTTTGAATTATCATCTACCTTGCAAACTCTGAAAGTTGTAGAAGACTGTAGTGTGAGGACATAAACACAGGCCATGTTTTAAGCAACAGCTAGGGAACTCCTTAATCAAGAAGTTCCTACATTTTATTAAATGACCCATTGCAACACTCCCTAGTTCTCTCTCTCAAGTGTAGACTGTGGAGGACTGTAGCACAGCGCGACCACGCTTGCCCTGCTTCCACTTTTGCTGCATTCGCAAAGTCTGTCAGAGACCCTTCAGTTTTGTAATAACTTGTTTATTTATAAGTTGTGCTCCCACCACTTTTTCCCATACACAGCTTGCTCCTTGGCCTCTATACGCGGGAGGGAATAGCCACCACTCTGCTTCTACCACTGGGCCTGCTTCCTCTCAGCTGTTTATGCAGCCCCAGGCTAATTGGATTGGCAGCTGTTGCAGGTTCTCTAATTAAGTGCTTGTTCTCTCCAATTTCCAAAGGGATAGCCGGGTTAGTCTAGTCCAGCACACAAAAAAAGAAGGAAAGAGAAAACCCAAAAAGAAGGAGTCGTGTGGCACTTAGACTAACATTTATTTTTCGCATGAGCTTTCATCAGGGATTTTCTCCCACAAAAGCTCATGCGAAAAATAAATCTGTTAGTCTTTAAGTGCCACACGACTCCTTGTTTTTTTGTTCTCTCCAGCCAGCTCCAATTTACCTCCATAAACGGGAGCTGACTTAGTAGTCCTGTCACAGGAACCACGAACTCTGTTACCATTCCACATCTTCCTTTCTGTATAATTAAATATTAAAACTTAAATTATAAGTCAAAATATATATGCACAACAATTCAGGATAAATGTCAAGTTTCTTAAAACTACTTATGCTATTTTATCCCCTTATCAGTGGGATTTATATAGTGCAGAGCAGTATTCTAAAGATTAGTTCCCCTCAAAGATCTAATCAGTCTTTGATACTGTGTTCTAACCTCTGAGTTTGTGTATGTAGTTTCCTTGGGAAAGGGGCTCACTTCCTGGCAGCAAAAACAGATTAAGGGGCGGGGGCTGCCCACTTTCGTGAGCCCCAGGTCCCACCCCCCACCACAGTGGTCAGCCTGGGGATGGGGCAGGGCTCGACCATGCCCACTCAGCAAATCCCCCTCACTGCCTCAGCTGTGTGGGGCCAGCATACGGTCCCTGGTGACCAGGGCAGGGCAGGCTGGCGCATGGTGGTAGCAGCAGCCAAGGGAGCCTGGCCAGCACTGTGCTGGCCTGAGTGTGGCTGGATGGGGGGGGGGGGGGGAAGGAGGCAGAGGGTAGAGAAGGGCTGCAGGACCCCTCTTTAGGCTGGGGTCTGGGACTGCAGCTCCTAATGCCTATGCCTTAATCTGGCCCTGCCTGATAGGGTACCTGCAGATTCTGGATCCTCTCTTTGTTGTACTGGGAAATTTTGAAAATGAATTTCATTCCTTCAGAAAAGTCTTACTGGAGTCTCCACTGAGTAGGAACCGGTAGTGTCTCTCCAGTTCAAACTAAAAGCTTTGTGCAAATGTTAGGAATGTTGCAGAGGTGAACTGAGGCCCATTACCAGAGATGAGGATTTCAGCTATTCCATGTCTTGTGAATACCGACTTTAGCTTCTAGTTGACCTGTGCCAGTGAAGTTTGCATAAGTAATAGGTTACAACAGGGGTCTCAAACTCAAATCTCCACAAGGGCCACGTGAGGACTAGTATATTAGCCTGAGGGCTGCACCACTGAAACCTTTTCATATAACGGTATTGCAAATATCGGTAACATTAGTGTTGTTGCAGGCCACAGGAAATAGTTTTAAGGGCCTCATGTGGCCCATGGGCTGTGTGTTTGAGACCCCTGGGTTACAATATGTATGTGTGTTCCATCTAGGAAAACAAATTGGTTTCCAGCCTCTGCCAAGGTCTATCAGGTAGGTGTGCAGAGAACAATGATTCTGGCACGCTTTTTACTTTTATGCATCTTACTCTTCTTTAAGATCCAAATTTGCAGACTGGCCACCATACAGATTGTGGTACTGATACCCTGCACTTGTATACACGTTAGTTCCAAAGGGGCAGCGCTATTAGTCTAGTTCAGCAAAACAAACAAGGAGTCCTATGGCACTTAAAAGACTAACAAATTTATTTATTGCATAAGCTTTTGTGGCAGAAAATCATACTTCATCAGATGCTTTGAAGAGGGGGGAACTTACAGAATGGGGGGAAAATAAATGCAGGGGAGTGTAAGAAATGGGGTCAGGTCATACTGTAACAGCAAATCCAAGGAGGAGTTAAGATTCAAACACTGGGAAACACCACACAGAGGAAGGTGAAGTCAAATCACTTGTTGTAATGGGAAAGGAATCCATAGTTATGATTTAATCCTGCTTCCACACAATTGAATCTGCATATTAAATCAAGCTCACATTGATTAATGCATTACAATTTCTCTATTAGGTAGTCTTTGTATTGGCTGGCAACCCTTTTAGGGGAGCTGTCAAACCTTGTATTGAATGTATTATTTGATGAAGAGCTTTCCACCCTTTCTCTGGTTTCCCCAGGAATGATAAAAATATCCAGTATATTGTTACTATACTCCAACCCCGGTAAAATTTTATCTGTTATTTACAGACCTCCATTCTGGGATTTATCATCTTTTTGTGTAATTTCAGTGACTCACTGCTGCCCCACTAACAGTTTTAAATTTAAGGTTTCAACTATTCATGTTCATGCTTTTATACCAAAGTATGGTCTGTTCTGTGGAGGCTGTAGTTCCTATAAGTATAGACTCATTGTCATCTCATGATTACACTGCCACTTGGATTATTTCCACAACTCTTTGACATTCATGCTATTGCAAAATGTCCTATTTTGTGGCGTCTCTTGCATTCTTTTGCCTGACATTCTTGCCAGCTGGGACTTGGTGCCAAATTTTCCAAGGTTCCCTTCTGTTAAGTTTCTTTGATCTCCCACATTCTAGTTGTGCAGTGTTGTTGTACTGTAAATTTGGTCCAACTGCTCTGTTCATATTTGTGTCTTTTCTCCTTACTATGTCAACATTATGTGATCTCAGCTCTTCTACAAGCAAGCATGTAAGTGTGTGTGCTGATTTCTTGCATTCTCACTTTTGCTAATGTGAGATCTGAATCTGACTGAAGCTGTTCCTTATGCCAACAACTGTCTAGTCTCTTATTAGTTCTTCTTTAACATTGCACTTTTGCAATATTCAGCAAGACTTTTAACTGCAGTAGTAAAATCTCATTTGCTTTCCCCTTGTTCCTGGCACTTACTATTTAATTCGACCCTTATGTATACTGGTACCCTTGTGTTTTCTGTGGTAAACCAGAAGCCATCCAGAATTGCTTAGATCTACAGATCCAGCAAGACCAGCTGCCTGAATTACCGAAATCAACTTCTCTTGCAGGTTGTTTGTGCTATGGTTGTGCTAAGCCTCCTTTGTGCTGCTGCTTTCACTGGTCTCAACCCTGATTTTCCAGTTTCCCTTGACAGTCTGAGTGTTTCTTTTCTTTCCTTTGCTTCTTTTGAGAAAAGAAATCACACACTCCTGACATCATATCATGTGAGGGCAAAATATAAACAAAACAAAAATTATCCCAAAGAGCCATGAGTTAAGCAGCAAGTTGATAATTCTCACACCAGGAAGATCCCATGGTTTATGAAGCTCCATGCTGCAACACATTTTGGTCCTTTCTGGTAATGGTGGAAGACCAAGGACCCTAACCACTCCAGACGCTCTGTGTGCCAGCTATCCAAAGAATTTGATAACCTGCTGCTGGAATCTCTAATAACCCTTTCTATAGGGAGCAATGTTGTTCTGTAGTTTTGACACTATCCATCTTGCCACAGAGGTGTTGTAGCCCCGGGATTGTTCCTTTTTCTGATCCCCACAGAGATGAAGAACTAACTACAGGCTTAGGGCACCAAGGTTAAATAGCATTTTGAACTTAAGGTTTCTGCACCTCACCCACTATTATCACTTTGTCGTTTCTTGTTTGCTACAAAGAGGTGCCATCCTTCTGCTGTCCTTGAATTGCACTGGATAGGGCAGCCTCCCACCCACATACCTGATTTGTATGGAGAGTAGTGGTTGATCTTAGTCTCATGGAGCCTTTTTTCGCCCCCTGTACCTGGTGGATAGGAACAGTAATCTAGAAGGCCTGATATCTTTGGGTGACATCTCCTTTAAAACTCTTCCATGACTTTTCATCAAACAGAGGAACTGAAAATATGCTAATCCTGAGGTGGACTCAGAACTGCAGATATGATTGCTATTAGTTGGATTACCATGTAGGACTAACATTGTTTGTTTATGGTGCTATGGTGCCTAAAGAATCAGTGCCCCTTTGTACTTGGCGCCCTATAACAAAGGGGTCACTTGTGATGTAAGAAAATATTACAGGCTCTAATGAGCTTGGAAAATGTCACCCTTAGGTACAGTATGACCGTGAAATGTTGTGTCTAGAAAAGTGTTCTTCCCTTTTAGAATAAGGAATAGCTTGTGACTATAAGATTCAGCGGCTTAAGGGACCAGAAGCTATAGGTGTGTGTGGTGTGGTTTTTTTTTTTTTTTTTGTGCAGAAGCTACTTGTAATTTTTCTATCATCGTCAGCCTTTTATAAGAAGTGATGAGGTGGCTCTGGGGGGTGTGTGTGTGTGTGTGTGTGTGTGGTTCTTAAATGAGATTGAGAATTTAGACCTAGATTCTATTTTCTGCTTATGGATACCTTGTTGCCTTTGATGCAGCACAAAAAAGCCTTAAATCATCCATAGTTTCCTAATGAAGAATTTCTCCTGTACAGGGGAATTTTCTTTTTGTTGGTACAATGTTTTCCTTCACAGTGTAAGGGGGGAGGAGGAGGAGATGGTATACTAAGGATGGCCTAAAGCCATGCTGGGGCTCAAAGTGAAGCTGGAGGGTAGAGAAAAGCATATTGAGGAGTTTGCCATCTCATTGCTGTCTCCTTTGCTTGAAGGCACCTGCACACACAATTGGTCAATTCAGTCAGTAGTTAGGAATCCTCTTGGATCCTTGGTGATACTAAGTTCTTACATAGCAGCATCTGTGAATAGCGCTTTCTACCACCTCTGGGTGGCTGGCATATTCTGTCACATCCTTGTAGATGATGACCTACACTCAGTTATACATACCTTTGTCATCTCTCAGGGGCAGCTATGCATACTGCAAGTGTGCAGTCTATCTGGGCACGAAGGCCTCAGTGCTTAGAAAACTCCAGCTAGTGCAGAATACTAGAGAGCTTCTCCTCAGCAACACAGGCTAATGTGAACATATCAAACCCATCCTTTGCTCTCTGTATTGGCTTTCTGTGGATTATCAAATCAAGTTAGAAGCCTAGCTCATTATCTTTGAGGCACTCCACGGCCTGGACCCAGGATAGTTTATATAACTTTGAAAGCTCCAGGATGAAGACTGTGGTCTACAGTTTTGGTGTTCTGGAACAATGAAATATTCTACCATACAGGTAAAGCTCATCTCTGCATGAAACAGAACTTTTCTTGTTGGCTGTTTCAAGACTGTGGCATGATCTCCCATAGGAACTGAGGACCATAACAAATTTCTCTCTCTTCTGATCCATGTGCAAGGCACATTGCTTGGTTATTGTCATCTTTAATGCAAATTCTTAGCAAAAGGAATATACATACATATATACACATGCGCACACACAAAACAAGAAACTCCACTGCACACTTCTCTCCCCCTGGTGGAGGGGTGAGAGAACAGCCTGTGACAGATGTTGGCACTCAGATGCTATGGTGATGACCATAGCATTAGATCCCATATAGAATGGAAGAGTGTATGATAGAGCTGATCTCTGCTACACCCAGTTCTCTGCTATGGTAAGTGGTATTGTAATGAGTTTAAGTTAGAGCAGGACTCCACCTGCTTTAACTTGTTCAGGAGCTGGGCTCTGGGTCTCTGAAGCCATCTTTCTCCATTGTATCTAAACTGCAGGTGGATGTTGCTGAAAATTAAGGATTTCAAATGCAAAACTACAAACAGAAGCAGAACCCTAGAAAAATCAAATTTTAATGGGGGGGGGGGTGGAGGGGAAATAGGGCAGTTTTGTTGTAGCCCTTTATTTCTGCTAATGCTAAGCTCTCACATAGCAGCCTCGCTGCCTAATGTTTCCAGGAAATAAGCCCTTGAGCAAACAAATACTTGTGTATGCATGTCACTTGGCCATAATAGGTCATCTACCTGTTTTAGAATGCAGTTGTGGTAAATATAGATAGTTCAGTGCACAGTTAGGATAAATGCTCATGTAGAAGTAACCATGCATTTTTCCATGAAAAAGTGTACCTCTTGTCAATGAAGATGTCTCTTTGTGATGTGTTCTGGGTTTCTGCTAGGCAGTCAGTTTATAAAACTGTACTACTTGTTCCACCCACACTCAGAAGAAGAAGAAAACTTTCTGCAGAAGCTTATGAGTTGACACATAGGTATTATGGCGATGGGCAGATTATAAATGCCTAGATGGGGTTTTTGCTTAGTTCCCTTCTAGCTGAAATCTATGCTGTAGGAAAATACTTCACTCATTAAAAAAGAGCATTCTGAATACAGTTGCTACATAATGCAGTCATGAAATTTCACTGTCTGTTCCCATCAGCTTTCAGTTTTTAAAAATAAATATGTCTGCGTCTCCAAGAAATACAACTGGCATAGGCAGCTAGCATGGATCAGAGCTGGCATACTTCTTGATACATCTGATGCTTTCATTCATTAATAAATGTTTCCAATAAATAACATATCACACTTTCAGATATCCATATTTTAACAAGATGGAATGAAAGTAGAAACAAGGCAGAAAAAATTGTCTGCTAACTTGGGCCCAAATAATATAGGTGTTTAACCATGCTCTTTAGGAACCTGGCATTGGAGGATGTAGTGAAGAGCCAATAAGACACAATAATTAGTTCATGTTAGTGGCACATTGCATTGCTATATTTATTATGTTACTTTCTTTTTAGTTAGAATGTAAGAGACTATTACTTTATAAGTTCCACTTATTGCACAACAGAAAAGACAAATCCTTCATCATGACCTGAAAGCTGTTCTCAAAGGCTTTTTACCTTCCAAGATCTTAGTGATGGGCATTGATTCTTCTAGAGATACAGACTTTGATGATACTTCAAGCAAGGAATTGCATTCCTTACTCCACTTGAGGAGTTAGTAATATTGCCAACTGCCAGAAAAACAAAGTCCTGAATCCTGGAAGCGGTGGATAAATAGAAGATGTGATTTTCTTTGGAACTGTAAAATTTTGGTTAGTTATGCACATTTTATTGAGGTAAGATCTTCAACTTTTATGAGTTTTTGAAAGATTATGGTTTACTTTTCAAAATAGTTTGTAGGATGCTTTTGCATTTTGAATGGGTGCAGTTGTGGCCCAGATGGCATGGTTTCTACAGCAGCTTCTTCCATGAGGGAAGGAGTAGTCTGGGAAACAACACAAAGATCCAAAAAGATCGCAGGAAATCTGCTAGTTAGAAGGCTGAGGCCTCTACTCATTCTGGGGAGTAGCAGAATCAGGAAAAGATTAAGAGAGAGCATGAGTTGAAATTGGTGCGTTATTTTAACGTCTGATTCAGATTTTTGCTTTTCCTCCTTGGGAAGAATTTGGCCCCATTTATTTTATGATAATTCAGTAGAATGTGTGCATTATAGTAAAAAAGAAAGTATTAAGGGTCAGCATATGAAGAGCCTTTCATTTCTGATGCAGGCTGTGTTCATAAAGTGAAGAAATGAATTATTCCTACAATAATGGCTCCCAACTTTTTCTTTATGCATACCACCACATCATCATCACCGAAAACTTTTATGGACTACCACATAAGCAAGCCATGTTTTTAACTTAACCTATGGTTTATGGGATTCAAATTTGTATATCAAGGGGTAGTAAAAATGCATTTATTACACAAGGATGTTTATGAAGCAAATTACATTGTCACATCTGATATGGTACATAGGAGGTATACAGGATTATATTATTATTACATTATCTTTTCCCCTCCCCCACAGACCACCAGCAGTACCTTCATGGACCACCAGTGGTCAGGTCCATGAACCACAGGTTGGGAGCCATTGTCTTATAGTATACTGTGTTCCTTATCACCTCCACCCCCTGCTAGTGAGCTACTGCATCAAATAACTGGATCATTTGGCATAGCAAATGATTTTCCTAAAAATCTATTTTAATGGATAACAGATACTCCATACCTCTGGATCTCAAAGCATGAGCCACTGTTTTTTGAGCTAACAGACAGGTAGGATTGGACCTTGGAAGTCAGGATCTAAAAATGTGAGCCTGTACTCTGAGATAAAAATCTTGGTTTTGTCATCTCAAAGGCTATGCGGACTCTCAAATGTCTACATGGTCTAGTCACTAGAAAGAATAGAGGGCCGTACTGAGTAAGTATGAGTTACATCTATTTTTCAATTTACACAAAGAGGAGGGAATGTTTTAAGCAACCATATGACAGAAGAGGTCATGTTCATGGAAAGAAGTGTGATTAAACACATAACTACTACCTAAGAATTTCATTATTTAGTGAGTTCCATGGTGTTTGAGGTTTTTTGCATAGTCAAGGTGCAGAAATATCTACGGGAGCATAACATTCTTTTCGAAGTGGGCTTTTAGTAAGGAATCTATTCTAAGTTCTCTGTTTACTCCCCACTACAGCAACAATTTTTATTTGCTGCTTCTTTTGATAATGTTAATTTCATATGAGTTTCCTGGATTAAAAAGAGCAATGAGCAAAAAGTCTTGACTAAGCACCCAGAAAGTCAGATATTTTTGTGAATCTTATATGTATCTTGAAGTGTGTAAAGTCAGGCTGAAAAATCTCATGGGACCTTGATTTCTTTGTGAATTCTGGTACTTTATTGCTTCCAGTTGAACTGGAAATGCCATGAGATTTGTCTCTCTTGAAGGGAATCAGGACTTCTATCTCTGATCATAGCTGAACCAGGAAGTACACAGGTGTGTGAATATGAATTATATTTTTTGTTTTAAAAAAAGATCTGAACTTTTCAAAGCTTAAAAAATGTTCAGTTTCATCTGGCTCCTGTGTTATACAAGTTAATTTGCTCATTTTTACAGTTTTGGGATAAAGCCATTAAAATGCTCTTTTTGCTGATTTATTTTTAAACAAGAGTTCTTCCTTGGAAGCTAGCTGTAAAATGAGTCAAACTTCTGTTAAGGGGACAGCATTTAGCTTGTGGCTGTGTGGATTGTTTATAGTCTTAACCTTTAATTGATATGAGACAGAAAATTTGTAATCCTTACAGGAAGGATAGGAATCTAGTTACCTGTGTTGGCATGAGTTACCTTTCATAGTTTAGGAAGAGAGACTGAGAAACCTAAACACAGGCAGTACTTTTGTTCTAAACATTGAGAGTCAGAGAATCGCCTGACACTAATTTGCATACAGTACTTCAGTGGTCCATAAAATGATACTCATGGAGGTTGCTGTGGAAAATGATTATAAAGTTAGGGGCAAATTCTGCCATCCTTCATCTCAGTGTGTGGTGCTTTGCTCTGTGAATAGTTTGTGTGACTGTTTTGTGCAGTAAGATGCTACTCAGGCTAAGTAAGGGTGCAGAGTCTGACCAATCATCTATCTCTAGTCAAGATCTTCATTGAGAAACCATACAAACTTAATGCTTCACTTACATGGTAAAACCCACTTAGTGCCAGCAACCTGTGTTGGCAGTAAATACTAACATACTTTATGTTCAAAGTTATTGCTTGTTTAATAGATTTGAATACCCACCTGTAGCTTTTTATATGTATCAACCCAAGCCAGATGCACAATCTACCTCATTAAATAGATGACATTAAAAATTGAGGTTTGAAAGTGCATCACTAGATAGATAATACATTGAGTTTGCATTTTTTTCAAAACAGTTTCCTGTATTTCCCTTTTTAAACTTGGAGCATGTTTTAGTAACTGCATGTTGTTTGATTTTTTTATATTTGTTCATGTAAATTTTGTATTAATTTTTATTTTCATATTTAATTGGCAATCTCATTATTTTTATAGGCAACTAGAAATTATTTTCAGTGGTAAGAGTTTATTTGTAATGCAGTTATCACTTCATGATATGAGTTTGGTATTTCCAATAAGCAAGACAGTCTTCAACTCAGAAGAACACATTCTCACAGGATTACAGCAATATATGGCTAGGATTAACCATGTACCCTCTTATTATTAAATGAGATTCAACAGAACAGTAGTGAAATACTTTACATTTTCTAATCTAAAGACTCAATTTTAATAGGGCAGATAACTGCTTAAAATTGTATACTTAATCAAGGTAAGTATTGTAGAGGAGACATGTATATCATCTGTTTATTGAGGGGTTATACAGAAAATACTCTTCGTGTTTGTTGCTAAACTTATTTTTTGCAGTAAAGACCATGGCATACTTTGCCAAAAACAATGTAATTATTTTTACAGAACCCTTTTGAAGAGAATAAACTGTTACAAAAGTGAGAGAAAAAAAATATCACTGGTATAAACATTGTCTGCAGATGAGACTAAAATAACTGAAGTGAAATTGCTTTCATTTATGACTAACAAGCTCAGGCATTTTGCATGATCTAAGCTATAGTAAAGCTTTTAGAAAAGAGATTATTTTTTGTATGATGAGTGCCTTAATAGAAATATCATAGTTTATGGTAAAATAGAACAGCAGTACTACTCAAGTTAATTATATTTATTCTGATGAAGTAATATTCTACCAGACTATTCTATAGAAGTGGGGGGGGGGAGGGGAGGAATTACAGAAACCTTTTGCCAACGTGTATCTGTTTCAATTATTTCTGACAGTATGTATTCCATGTGTGCTTTAGCTACAATACCTTTATATCGACAGTTGGTAGCACAAGCCTTTTAAAGCACAAAGGGTAGCAACACTTCAACCAATCTGTGATTAAAAAAAAAAAAGAAAAAATGAAATCACTATGGAAACTGCAAGAAGAATCTAAAAGCTTTCTTTATAAAGTAAATGTCTGATGTTTTTGACTGAGGGGGCACAAAATTCATAAATCTGTATGATGCTATCATTTCTGATTTGTTATCGCAGCAAATGCCAAGTCTAAGCAGTCCGACCTTCGCTTTATTAAGAGTTTTCTTTTCAGAAGTAGTTACTATTCAACAATGGAAGGACTGGAGTGCTGCAAGGGGGAAAAACTAATTTGTTTAAAATGTTCTTTTTATTTATTTTTTTTTTAATTCACACAGACCTGAAGGCTTATGGAGTCAGAAACACTGAGATTTTTAGTAATGCAGCAACTGAGGGAGCTGAATGCAATTCAGAACACTTATGGTTCCTTCCTATTACGTGCCTGTCTTTGATCTCAAATAGAAAATCTCTGACCCTCTTCCTCCAATCCAGAAGCAAATAAATACTAAAGAAAAGAAGCTCCCTTTTCTCTCAGCACGCACAGTCTCTGAGACTGAAAAATGAAGGTGACTGCTGTTATGAACCTGTTTGGACACCAGACAGCAACAAATACCTATCTCAGTGCCGGAGTTGAAGAGCACTGCAGATAGACAGAGATCCTCAGATAGTGCAGAATATCTTAGCTTACGCAGGCCACTGTTTTCATTTCAAAGCAGAACTAGTTATGCTTTCTCTGTACCTGCAACTGAAAAATGAGAGGCGCAAAAGGAACTGTGGTATATCTTCTCGATCCAAAACTTCTCATGTCACAGAAAATACCCTGAAATCTTAAGCAGGATAAAATTCTCGGTAAGTAGATCTCTACCATTACACTTTCTTACTATAAAGGTGAAGGATATTTTTCTGCCTTGTGTGCCTGGTATCAGTAAGACTTAAGTTTTGCTGGCAGGGAGAGGAAAGGAGGGATGGTGAGAGGGTGTACTTCTTTTAAGATTATATCAGATTGATAGTAAATCTTTGTTTTTTCCAGTACTAATGTCCATATGTGTTTGTGTGTTTCCATGCTCTTTAAGACAATTTATAAATGCTACTAACCTGGTGTTTTGAGGCACCTATGAACAGTAGTTCTCCTGGCTAAATGAAGGTAAACGCTTTAGTACCCATATTATATATTCAAACCTACTATATATATCTCAGTAAGGTTGTACTCAAACTGAGAATGACTGGAGAAGCACAAAGGTTGGTCAGACCACATGTTTCAACCCTTCAAAACACATGGTGGGTATTTTAACTTCTATAGAGTCAGTTTAAAATATTGAAGTTAAATGTATAACGAGTATGATTTCAAATTATTTTGCAGTAAAATTGATGTAAAAGAGCATAGAAAAAAATCTCAAGTGCATTCAGATTTTAAGGTGCATTGGTGAATGCTAGTGTGGCGTATTACATTATGGCTAGTAAAACTTAGTCGATTAGTAACGGGGAAGCACAATAAAATTTCTTGCAAAAGCTGGTAAATCTTTCTGTAATAAATATAAATCCTAAGAATTGGCTTCATTGATGCTTTTTATGTATACAATGAAAACTAATTATCTGTGAAGAAAATTTGATTTGGTGGAATGAAATTAAATTGCTTTTTAAAAGACTTCCTTAAACAGCACTAGCTACGGAGAAGTCCAGTCATTTTTCGCTCTGAATTGTAATGCCTTTGCATTTGCTATATTAATAAATCACGTTTCATCTGACTTTTAACAAAAGATTCTGAGGAGGAGAACTGCACACGGCAGAATGAAGCAACAAGAGCACCTCTGACTATTCTTTCCTTCATCAAGCTACTGTATACATGGCCTTTCAAGATCAGCAACTCGCATGGAACAGCACTTACTGTGGTAGGTCAAAATTGGCTATTAGTCAATGACAGTAATGACTGAATCATCAAATTACAATGTGTAATGTATTACTTAAACTTACTGTATTTAAGGTTTGAGGGAAAAATTGCATATTGTCCTTTTGATGTTTACCACTTCTGAGTTATTTTTATGAAAATGTTATTTCTCCTTATGCTGTTTAGGATTATGTATTTATTGACTAACTGTGGAAATGAGTAAGCCTAGAAATGACATGCACTTGTATGGAAAAGAAACTGTTTCATTTACCAAATAAAGCTGCAAATATGTCCTGGTAGCAGTTTTAGGCACAGTGCTGAATGAGGTATTTAAACTGATTTTTTTGATGTGCCTGAGAACAAGATGTAAAATATATCGTCTGCAAGTAAAGAATCCTAAACCTTGCAAAGACATCTTTATTTTTTTAAAGGCATGATACACTTACAAAAGTCCTTACATTAAAAAAAAAAAAAAATCTCGCTCAGAAAAAGGATGTCAACTGGAATGAATCTTTCCCAACAGATCATGTATCAAAAGTATAATGTGTTGATATAGGAATATGAACTGATGAAATATCTCTGTGACACTAGTGTGATACACTGTTTATGTAGAGCCGTTGTAATAGTCTTGACAAGTTCTAATCCTTGACATTTGCTTTCACAAAAAGTCTAGTTGATAATACAGTACCCTAATTATGTGTCTATGAAAACAGTTCAGACAAAAGATACTATGTGATGTTTAGCACTGTATTATTAAAAAAAGGTTATTTAATTAGTAACCTATCAGAAGTGTCTCTTTGGAGAGTTCAATTACATTTCTTTTTTTTAAATACCTGTTTTTTATAACAATGTACAAATATAATTTTAGCATATTTTTATTCATCAGGTGGTCTTCTATATTACATGTTGCACTTGCCAAAATGCTAAGCAAAATAGGCTCTGACTCCACTTTAATATTTACATATTTTAGTTTAGTTGTTGGTATTCACTTTTAAAAGTTTTCTGCAACAATGATGATTGTTTACCTATATTTTAAACAAATGTGTGTGTTTTGCAACAACTTTAAAAGGAAAATAAATGGGTGAAAAGGAGTTCTGCTTTGAATTAAGAAATCAAAATCAAGATGATATGTTAAATGTGAATTATATTATTTGAGAATATTTTTCATTTATTTTGTAAAGCAGACTACTAGCAAATGTTAAGTTGATTAACTGTTTTTGTCTGCAGGGAAGTTCACTTTTTACCCCTAATTTGTGTACAGATTGACACAAAAGGTTAATTAAGGTTATATGCTATCAGGCTTAATATACATTTCTGCATATATAATATTTACATATTAATATTATGAACAAATAATGAAGTTAACTTTAGTATAATAATGTTGATTTTTTTATTCTGTTATATTTCGTATGAATAATTTCTTAGGTACATGACTATTTACTGCAGAACCATTAAACCACTGAATCCTTGAGGGATAATGGATATCTGATACTGGTAGGTGGCTTTGTGTCTGAATTTGTATGCACTCAGAGTAGCTGAAAGAGAGTACTGTAGCAGTGTATTCTCAGGTAAAAATCTCAGACATGAGTATCTTATGTAATATACAGTAGGACTACTGTGTTCGTTACCATTGTCTTTTGGGAAATATAATTCAGATTTTTCATATCAAGTCGCACGGATTTGAGGGTAAATGGTCAATATTATGCCCAGGGAATTATAGGTATGTAGCTTCTGATTTTTAATGGCAGTTGTGCACCTAATTCCCTGTCTATATAATTAATTATTCTCACTTTAGAAAAATATAGCACATTAAACATTATTTCTCATTGTTCTTTTGCACAAAGTTATTCTTATTGGAAACTACTATAGCTAGATGAACTCTACCTTTCCTATGTGATTTTTTCATTGGTACCCCAGAGTTTGTGTTATAGCAAACTGCATATTATTGGGTGTTTGTGATTGATTTGGCTGGAATTAAGACCCTTTGTCTATATCTAAAGTGGCTTTAAGGAAGTGTAGTATATCTTCTGTAAGAAAATGCTCTCTTCTTTCCCTCATTGTGTAAAGCGTGTTCTTTTTTTTAAAGGACATAGTGAGGAGAGTTCTTCCTATAATATCATTAAAATGGGAAGGATGTTATGTGTTTTCAGGAAATGTAGACTGATCTATCTAGTTTATTTTCCTATAATGCATCCAGCACTGTGATATCTTAGTATTGAAAATTTTTCTTTTCACATCCCTCCTGCATTCTTTCAGTTATATTTTTGACATGTATGTCTGTATAAGCAAAGATCCAATTGTTTAAAACCTACTCTAACAGTTCAGCAAGACTTGTTGAGGCTCCAGTTATTGGAAGTAGTATGGTAGATTTGGTTTAAAAGGAAATATTTAAGGCTAATGTGCTTGGATAGGTATTGACATCAAATGTGACCACGCTCTGACATGTCACATGATCAACAGCCAGAGTTTTAAGTACTGTTTTTACAATACAGTGTTAGTGGTCTTCATTTTGCTCTTCCCAGAAGGAGCATTCACACTGCACAGAAAAGAAATTGTCACATTATGGTATATATAATCCAGCTGTTCTTTGGAATAACAGTTAATGTAAATCAGCGTAGCTCAGTTGAAGTCAATGGAGCCACACTGATTTTACGTCACATTGAGGATCGTAGTCCTTTATCATTCCTCAGCAGTTATTTTTCATCTTTTCCTTTTAATATCTAAGGTTTGTTTGTTACAAACTTGCATGAGATATAAAGGGGAATCATCAATACTCACTAACATGTATAATGTCCTTTTCCACATGGGGAAAATGCTTGCTTTTAACACATGTATGAAATAAAACATTCCTTACATACCACTGCAAATAATTAAATTGTTGACATAGATGAGGTTCTTCCAACACTTTCTTAATACACCTGTTTTGAAAACTAAAATGAGACATTTGGGAGTAAACCATCAGCAGAGCCAGAGAATGCACAGTCCTGAACATTTAATATGCATTTTGTACTGCCAAGTGTTTTCTGCCCTGCAAGTTGAGTTCCATTGAATGACATTGATTTCCTATTGAAAAGACACTCCTCCCTTTTTGCTGGACAGGAGGAATCTTAAAAGGCCATTTGACCCTTATCATTAATGGGGACACATGATAAAATCCTCACTCATGTATAAAATACTTCTCTAAAGCTTTAAAATAAAAAAAGACACCTGACCATTTTGCAAAGATGTTTCTTAAAACTTGTGCAGTGTACTTTTGTGTAGCACACTTGGGAAATCTCAGTACTTACTTATGTCACAGACAGTAACATGTAATACAAATCCATGTTTTTCAAGTGATATCTCTAATTTTAATTTTTGTGAGCAGTGGTAAAAATTATTTGTCCTATAGTTCATATTTTATCTTGGAGTGAAAAACTTTCTTTTCTGCTCCCTGCCCTTCAGAACATTTAACTTACAAACAAAAGTGACAAACTCCTCTCCCCAAAGGTACTGATTCACTCATGCCTGCATGAATATAATGTTTAAAATAAAATTAAGATTGGCTTAGACAGGAAAAAAAAAAAAAAAAAAAGGGAAATTGACTTTAAAGGCTAAAATACTGACCTGACCTAAATCCTTTTAGTGCATGCTGGGGATGTCGAATCACTAGTTGTTCACGGACAGTTGCACTGTCTGCTGTAGGCCCAAGCTGGTGCATAGAAGCCAGAATATTAACCTTACTTTATGAGTCTGTAAATTTGCTTAATTTTTATCTTTAAAACTAAACTATTAACTTATTTTATATGATGTCTATTGTTAAAAACCGAAGTGACAGAACTGGAGGGGGACTAGGAAGGTTAGCACTCTATTCTGAAATGAAGTAATTGATTATCTAGATAACTCTTTTGAACACTGGTTCCTTTTGGGATTCCTACAGTTACCTCAGTTTAAAACTGGGACTTGACTTCCACTTGAAAATATTCTGTGTGTTAAAGATAACACACACAGCACTATGTCACACTGGCACTAGACAATTCACTTTTATAAAAATTAGAACATTGTGTAACATCTGTAATGCATTGTGGTGATTATCCAGAACTATTTCATTTAGCCTTAAATTATAAATAGTCCATAAAGCACAGTGCATCAGTTATCAACATGGTATGATCTGAATTCCCTGTTACTACTGGAGTCTAGTACTGCTGTGCCACATCTCACATGCTCAATTGGATTTCAGTGCAAGGGTGTCTGAACTAACAGCAGTATTTTTAGAATTTAAATGGAAATGTTTCTATGTGTAAGAAACCAACCTAATTTCTCAACCCAAGTACAATTATTTACAGTTCATTTTCCTCTATGGAGACATAAGAAGATCTTTGTATTTTCCCATAAAATAAAGCACTAGTAAATAAAGAGTTAAAGTAAAGGCACGCTCACTGGTTTGTTGAGATCTGTCAGAGTCTGAGTGGCTGGCTACATATCTGTCTCAGGAACAATAGCTACCTGTATTCTGCACGGACTGGTGGGCAGGCACTAGCAATCTGGAGAAGGTCTGCCTCTGGTAAAGGTTTCTTAGTGAGAATCCCTAATGACAGTCCCACTTTTCATGGGGAGATAAAAAAAAAAAATCCTGTCTACTCTCTTGACGAAGGACAGAGCTTTGATCATTTTCATTCAGCCTTGACTTGGCCTGTGGTTTAGGTTCCCAGCCTACAAGTCTGTAGGCGCGTGCTCTCTCTCTCTCTCTCTCTCTCTCTCTCTCTCTCACTCACACACACACACACACACACACACACACACACGCGCGCATCCTCCTTTCCCCCTCTACTTGCTCCCCCCCCCACCCGCACACCCTTTGCTGGTCTATGCAGGCAGATTAGTGTCACAGCTGTAACTGAGGCACAAAGCAATAAACATAGCCGAACCAATCTCCATGGTGGCAAGAGGGGGCACTGGAGGTGACAACAATGAGAAGGATGTTGTCTTCTGACAAGTTGTAGGTAAGAGAATATTTATACATCACTCAAGTATTTTATATCCTTCTAGAAGAATTTGAAATTATGTTTAAAATGTGCCTTGTTATAAAAATATTTTTCTTTACTGCTGTATCCAGGCTGTTACTAGCCTGTAAACCAGTAATTGCAGTGCTTTGTGTTAGTAGAGCGATTGCAGAAAATAGGCAAGGTTTCTTCACTAGCATGGTAGCTGTTACCGTTAGATGTTTAATGAATGAATCTTCTAATGTTCATCTTTTCAAAATTCACCATAAAACTTCATTTTAGGTAAGGTGAAATTTGTATTTAGCTGTAATAAATGTACATATGCAATAAAATGGTGTGTTGCTGGCAGGACACGTGCAATATTAAAACAGTGCTTCCTTAACCCTAATTTGTAATTATTTTTACACTGTTAACTGTACTGGGGTCAGAGAGTTTTAAAAATTAATGAGGTTCCCTGCTGAGTTCAAATAGTATTATCTACGTGAGTTGCTGCCACGGAAGAAGAATGAAATTACTCCAGCATATTTTTAATGTAGGTATAACCTTCTTACTTTAATATATTGCTTTTGGAACACTTTCCATTAAGCAGTACTTTATACACTCTACAGTGAAAAGGGGACAGCTATGCAGAGTTGAAATGACAAGTTGAGCATAAGAAAAATGTTTTTCATATAATGGCAAGATGAGAACATTTGATAGAATTGTTTTTAATTAAATTGATGTGGGTTATTACAGTTGTCGTCAATGATACTGTACATTTGTTAAATGTTTACAAATTAATGTTCCAAAGCCTGGCAAAAGAACAAAACCCAATATTTCATATTGAAATAAAAAAATTTAAATACCAGAATGCATAGCGTGTTTTAGAGAATGGGTAGAATAACTTAAAGAATAAAGTGAAGCAAGTCTCATATAAGAGGCAGTTGAGATAAATTGAAATAATGTACCATTGTTTGCAATCAATATTAACCAGATATTGTTTCAGCACTTAAAGGTAGAATTTGCAACTAAACCCCAAATGGGGTGCTGGGGCAATCTGTTTACTGTGCAATTTCCATATTGATATAACAAACTTTCTTACTGTGAGCTTTGAAGCATTGCTTATATTGATTGTAATCTACAATACATAGTTAAATGAAGGCAAAGTAGAAGGAAGTCTGAAGCAGAATATACAGTAATCAGTGCTAAAGATTCATTTTATTCATAGTCTTCCATTTATAAGACCGATTCTGAGCTTCCTGTGATATATTGTTATGTAAATCTGGTGCAGCAAGGGAAAGCAGCACTATAGAGATTCAATTTACTTTGAAAGTTGTTCATTATAGAAGGGATGAATGTTATTTATTTGATGTGATTCAAAGGCTAGAAATGACTTTTTCATTGTGAAGCCCATTGTGATGGGTGCGGGGTGATCTAATCTTTTTAATTTTGGCTTTCACACCAGTGGAGATGAAAAGAGATCTGAGCTCATTTATTGGTTGCTAAGTCCTACTGGAGGCCTAAGTACCATTTGTGGTTGCTATGGCCAAACTGACCTCAATCTATGCAGTTTTAGGGACTTAAGCAATCCTTTTTTTTTTATTTAGGAGCATGTACCTTGATTTATGTCCAAAATTGAGCCTGAATGTCTTTGTCTGCAAGTGATAAATGGTGCCATACAATTCATCAGTTCTTACAAGTAAACACTGCTGTCCCACTAAAAATATGTTTTGTTCTGAGTTAATGGTATGGAACAAGCCAGTCTCCACAAACAGCTATCTTTTATTGTAGAGAGCCACTGAAACTTGGAGCAAAGTGAAGGAAATTGGCATTCATCTTCTTATATTAGCATTTCATTTGTGCTATCTGATGATGAGACTCTACGTAGATTGACAATGAAAGGCTAGCATTCCATTTTCCTATCTGAATATATAATGGATAGATTCTGAATGTATTTATTCTGTGGGGGGGATAGTAAAAACTCAGGAATGCTTTTTCGGATAGTTTCAGAGGAGCAGACATGTTAGTCTATTTAAGCAAAACAAACAAGGAGGCCTGTGCCACTTTTAAAGACTAACAGATTTATTTATCACATAAGCTTTTGTGTTTGTCTACCACTTCATTATCACTAACTATTAAAGAACATGAAGTCAGATAAACTTTCAGGGAAATTTCCAGTTTGGGTCTTAAACAAGTACATTGAATTCAAATAGTGTCAGGTTTTTGTTACTACCAGAAATGTTCTCCTTGTGTGATATTTAATGGTGCTGGCGCCTTCATATGTTATAGAATCTCTTTCAAAAGAAACCGCTGTGATTAAGAGGTTATTGATTGCAGAGTGGTTTTTAGGAGACGAACAGTAATATTTTTCTTATATTAAAATTACTGGTTTGATTTGTCATTTGGTGTATGCATGCTAGGCTAATGTGATAATGATCACAGATTAGCAGAGGCAAAATCGTTTTGTGTTTATAGCATACTTCAGATGTAGAATAATGTTTCATAATGCTTTTCTTCAGTAATGAGTTAATAATTTTTGTTCTAAATTGACTACCGCAGATTACTGCTATTAGGAGAAACAAGCCGAATCAAGTGTTGTACCTGGTAGTTGACATTGTTAAAGAAAGCAAAACCTAATCAGTAATTATCCATTTTTAAGATAAATGTGAGTTTAGGGCCATTCCTCTCTTCTGTCATGTAATAACTTAAAATAAGAGTTTTAAGTCATTACTCTTTTAAAAAAAATCCCTTGTGTATAAATGTAAGGAAAAAAATTATAGCCTGCCTTAATAGAGAGAGTTATGAGTAAACCACTATACTTTGAGAGAAATTTGGGGCTCCAGTACATCCTGGCCCCACACCCTGCCATTTCACTTTATTTACACAGATGTTAAACATTTTTGGGGCCCTGTGTTTGGGACCCCGACACAAAGGTTTCCCCTTTCACCTCCTCTCAGCAGCCCTGACAGTCGCCTAAACAGCTGCTTCAATAGAATAAATTTAGTTCTCCAAACAAGTTGAGAATTTCTGTTTATAAAAATATTTGTCTTCAAGATGCTGTTTTTCAAACAGAAGTAGTGAATGGTGTTCTTTTCAAGTTACTAAAATCTGATGCATATTTTTGTCGGGTAGCTTAATTGTTCTCAGTAACAGGCTAGAATGGGAGTTAGAGTTTTGACTGAACACATTGAACTATTGTTTAGTCTTCCTAACAGAGCTTGAGAATTTACTGCAGTGGCAGGCAGCGTCTCAATAGATTAATTGCAACTGGAATCAATTCCTGAGGAAATGGAATTTGAAAGGTGGAGTTTTACAACAGCATTGAGCTGCTTTTCAATATTGGATTGACAGCAGAATTTGGCAAGACATTCCTTGGGGTTAGTAGTTTACAGTGGTGCTACTGCTTCAGTGTTTCTAAGAGTAGCATTGTAGTAGTAGTTAATGCTAAAAATGGTCTAAAAGACAGGAGATGGAAAATAAACTGGCTAATCATTTTGTTTGGGGGGGGTAGTTTAATCTTAAAACTCAGGTTTTCATTTATTGGATGTTCACGACTGAAAATCAGTACTACATAGTTCAAGCCAACTTGCTGAAATGTTTACATTCAAACAGTACAAAGCACAGAGGCCTTAATGACATTTTAATGACTTTCACTTAAAATCTAATAAAAGGAGAATGTAATGGAAAAACACAGTTTAAGTTACTAATCTGTAATATTCTTATCTTCAGAATAGGAATGGGAACATCTTCCTTTCTAGTTTACAGCATGCCCACATTGGCATTTCAGTATTCATAATCTGTTTCTTCAAAAAGAAAAATAGTGAGTTTGTTAGTGTTAAGTAAAATTCATATTCATGGTGTCCACAGTAATTTAACAGAGATTAGGATAGTTGCATGGAATACTTCAGGTGTATATTTGTGATCATTCCCAAACCAAGTTGTATGTCAACTGTACTCCTCTTGTAGGTAACTGTTACTCACAGGAGTAAGATTTGCAGCATCAGGCCCACATGTTTTTATTATTGCTGTAATTTTTGTGATATCTTAATTTTCCTATATTTTTTAAATACAAGCATTTATTGATACCTCAGCTTCAAAGTTCAGGATTTCTATGTAGAAGTTTAAAGTTGGGGGAATTCTGCCTGCTTGCTTAACTGATGTCAAATATAGCTGTATCGATTAAGTAGAGGAGATGCTGTTTCTGTGTCAGTTGTCACCCTTCCATTGTAGACTGTGTGCATCATTTCCACCAGTGACTCTTTCTCGCTGTAAATCAGTGGAGAGTGAGTTATTTCTGTGTTTAGGACTCCCTTGAGTTTATGAACCAGTCATATTTATTTGGAGCTATCATTTTATTACCTGTAGCAGTATACTGACTTTCTATTTTGGAAATGTAATGCAGTTAAGGTATGTTTCAAAGGTGCAGATAGTTGCAGGAAAATTGGAAATATTTTTAAAACCTCATAAAATCAGTCCTTCTCCATTAATAATCATTGTTCTTTTCTCTCTCTGACTAAATTAAGTGGGTTATGAAGGGCCCAATTTTGAAATATCTGGGTGTAGCACTGGAGAAAACTATATTTATTGTATATATACACATGTACGCACTTATAAACATATTTAACTTTTAGCTTAGACAGATGAATTTTTCTGGATACACCCACTGCTCTCTGCCTTGAAAATTTGGCTGAGTTGTATTTTTAAAAGAGGAATTTAAGAATATACAAATAACAGAAGTGTTATTAAAAATATCACTTGTATAGTGTAGCTCACACTTCTCATCTTACACACACATGAATTATTGGGTGCTTTTATCTTCCTTAGACTCCTCCCAGAGTAAGCTTCATCACAGAAAGCCAGCTTATATGTAAGAAAAACAGTTAATGTAAAACAAATTTCTTCTACAAACATACTGGAGCATGCTAATCTCTGGCCTGGATTCTTTTACACTGTAATTGGATATTTTTTCAGGGGATTGGATGGCTTAAGTCACTGGCTTTCAAACCATGGATTAGGACCTGATACTGGGTCATGGCGCCCCCTGCTGCTGCCACCAAAAGACTGGAATGCATTGCTGAAAGACATAATTGTTTGATCGTGGGCATAAATGATTTTTTTTTTTTCCAACTGGGTCCCAAGGAAAAAGGTTTGAAACCCACTGACTCAAGTTATTGGTATTTCACTTGTAGATAAATTCTTGAATGTGACTAAGGTTGGTGATAAAGATTTGTTATCATTGATAGCTGTTGGGCCACAGCATCACCAGTCTGGTTCTTGTCACCTTCTGTTCCTGATTCCTGTAGATCCTTTCTGTACTGCTATCACAGGTTTTATCACAGAGATTTTAGTTGGCTTCCAAGCCAGTCTCACTGTTATCACTCTGCCTCTCCGTTCCCCAGAGCGAAATGCTACTCACAAGGTTCACTGCGTAAAATCTCTCTCAGTTCAATAGCCGTACCATATTGCTCTTAATTTAACAGAACTCCACCACATTCATTAGTGGAGTTCTGGAAAACACAGTATGACATCATGTCAGTGAAGACTGTGTCCTAACACACACCTACCTGCGGCAGAAAGAAGGATGCATAGACAACCTTAGTTCTGGCATTTCCTAGCTTGAATACAATGGCAGCAATCCTTGGTGAATCTGCTTCTCTGCTTGCCCTTATTTTGGGGAGGAGAGGGGGTTGAAGTATAAAAGCTGCTAAAATGCTTTGTAAGGGCACATATTGTCCTTGGGATTATAAATTGAGTAAATATATAATCTTATTTGTCAAAAAGCACAGATGATGAGCAATATGACACTGTTCTGCATCTTTCCTCACCTGATTCAGTATGTGCTGGGGGTGAGCAGGAAACCTGTTTTGGCTAGTGACCTGATGAATGATTTCCTCAAGTGTTGCATGACTGCTAACTATTCAAATGTCACATGCTCTGGGATTGTGTCCACAAAAGAAAAAGAAGAAATAATGCTGACTATTTGCCTTCTGGAGTTTATAAGTTCTTTGATCCAGAGATGTTCATCTTAATACCTCCCAAATCCATCTGGGCTTAGCCCACAGTTCCTTAGCCTGAAGGTATCTTTAACTGGAGATGTGCAAATTGAATAAACTCCTTACAATACTTGATGCCTTCAGATTGTGCAGGGAGAGGTGAATTTCAAAGACTTTCTTGCAGTTCAGTCTGTGTATATCCAGGTGCCTGCCCTCAAACCTCATTGTGGTCTCTAGTGTCAGGCAGCAGCAGCACACTCCCGCTCTCTTTGTGTTTCCCATCTTGGAGAAGATCTGATCGAGCCCACCCAGCCCCCACCTTCAGTGTACTGAGTTCATTTATCACATTAAAATATAGATCTATCCACAGTTCAGTCTTTTGGATGAGAATTTCTTTCCTTGTTCACACCCTACGTATATCAATGTGCCTGATGCATGTTTTGTTGTTTGCTATTACCTATTCAAATTGTGAGAACACTAGTAAAATGGATTTGTTGAAATTTCCAGTCTCTCTTCTTTTTACCTCTTATAGTTTTTCCTCCAGGCTGTCAAGGCATTTCCTTTAGCTTCCTTTGCTCTCTTATCGTGTGAGCTGATCATGGTTTCAAACCTCTCCTCAAGAGAGGTAAGAGAAGTCTGCAGTTTTTCATTTCTCAGTCATAATTCCTGAAGCACTTCTTCTACAAAATAATCTTTATCTTCAATAGCAGTTGGCATCTTCGTCTGGGCCTGCAGCAGCAGAAAACGGCAGTGATGTGTTCACTGCTGATGGCATAGACTTGAATATAAATAAATCAATTTTCTCAGTTTTATTCATGCCTTTTGGCATTTTAAAATGCTTGAATCAACTTCTTAGAAATTACACTATTCTGAGAGCAAAGGGAGGAGATCTCTCCTGGACCAGTAAATCATGCATGTGTGTTTTTGGGAGAGCATCTATCCAATCATATGTATTTTTATAGCCCTTATTACTGCAGGATCTGAACACCTCACAGTCTTTAATCCATTTATTCTGACAAGACTCCTGTGAGGTAGGGAACTACTATTATCCCCATTTTACTTTTGCCCCTAGAACATTCTTCCTTCTAGGACTAATGAAAGGTGTTAACTTGAAGTCCTCCATTCACAGAACAGGTTCAGAACAGGAAGCTGTAGGGTGAATTTTTCTGTCTTCCCAGTAATATGCCTCGAACCTGGCCCAAAGGAACCACCTTTAAAAGACGAGGATAATTCAGACTGCATCATGCTATTTGATTCTAAAAAACAAGGGTGTCACCTAAGCCATTTGTGATGTAGACCCCACTCTTCTCACCAAGACTAAGACAAATAAGGACGTCCTTCAGGTTTGGTTACTCAGCTACAGTCACACTTTGTTGGTGATTTAATGACAGTTACTTTTATATTTGTCACCATGAGATGGTTGTTTCACATCTGCTTTACATGCAGAAGGTCCTGGGTTCGCACCCCAGGTGGCTGGACTAGATGATCTCCTGAGGTCCCTTCCAACCCTATGATTCTATTCTATTCTAAATATATTCTTTGGGTCAACTCTAAAGGCAGCACATGAACTGCAGCTGGTGGAGTATGAAGGAGAGTGAACATCTGTGTGCAGCCCCACTTCCTCAACACAAATTTCTCTCTCTCTCTCCCCACTCCCCAAACCCCTTTGACAAAAATGATTCTACTGGAAAATTGTCCACTAGTATCAGCTCACTGAGATAAAATGCCTTAAATTGGAGGGTCTTTGTAGGGGTAACTGCTGTGGCTAGATACTACAATAATGAGTGCTTTAGAAAGGTATTTTACAATAATAGTAAGTGCTATTGCAAAGCTCCTGGGCATGTCTGGCTAATCAGATTGCTCAAGAGCATGAATGTTCTTATGTCTCTGTCTATAATTGATCATTGTACTCTTCAGGGGATAGGAGCAATAGTTTAAAAAAAATCCCTTTTCATATTGCTCTGGCTTAGGGAGCCAGGGAGCAGCTGGCTTTGTTGTGCTGACTTCCAAGATCACTATGCCTTCCTATAATAACATATCTGCCCCCTATTTCTGTAAGTTTTGGAAGGGAAAGATGTCATCTCTTCCCTCTCTGTCACTCACTCCAGTTGGTTCCTGCAGCTCAGTGGAAAGCAGAGAGCAGCTGGTGTGCCAAGGACTCAAGAGGTGACCCATGTTCTGAGCACCATCCAGCCCCACTCTGCCCACAGAGTGGGAGGGAGGCTCATTAGTTGACTTCTTGTCTGCACAGCCTCTCCTTGTGCTGGGAGGACAGCAATGCAGCCGTCAACACAGACTGCAGCAGCCGTGGTCTCCAAGACTACAGCCAGGGCAGGTTTGGAAATGACCGAATATGAAGACTCCAGAACAGTCCTGGGGAGATTGGGAATGCTGCTGCTATGGTTTCTATGGAAACTGAAGTGGGTGATGGAAGCTAGCAAAGGCACCTAACAGGAGCACAGACTCAGCTGCTGGATGCTAATATGGAATTATGGACTTTTAAAAACAACCATTTACTTTATTCCCCCCCACCATCCAATCTCTGTTTCCACAGGAAGGGATCAGAAAGTCAGTGGGGTTGCCAGCAGCAATGAATGAAAACTCTCGCTTGTCGCTTCTGTCAGTTCTCTGTCTTGTGAGACCTGCAAGTGGCAGTTTGCTAAAACCAGCTGTGGGCTTATAAAGTTAGTAGTATTTGTAATTTTGGAGGGAGTAATTTAAAGGTGCTTCTCCCCAGCTATTTTTTCCACTTTTTTGAATGGAATGACTTCAGTGGCTGTAAAGAGCTAACGTGTCATCCTTGAAGTGACACCAGGTACCAGCATGGTCAGAATATTTTTCACAGATTGTGAAATCTCTTCTTGTATAATACGAGCATTTTAACAGTGCATAGACATACATAAACACACATTCTCAGTGGAAACCCAGATATAGCCATGCTCATAACTGTGCGTGTGGCTTGATGGAAAACAAAGAATATGGTTAATTTGTTATTCCTTTTAATTTGTTTTATTCCTTTTCATCCTTGGTGATATCATCCTTGCATTAGCATGTCTTGGTCTCTTAGACCCAATTTCATAGTGCTTCAAGTTAATTTTTCTGGATAGCTAATGGGAAGGTCACTACGCACTGGTAAAAAGAGAATGCATTACTAAACTTCAGTTTATTTAATTCTTTTTTTTTAATTTATTTTTTACAGTTGGGGGCCTATAGTAGAAAAACCTCCTGTTATAAAATTAAGAAAATGAGTGTAGATTAAATTCAGCACCCTGACGGCTGAATTAAGTGTAGCAGCTGTTTCGAGTTTGGTAGATTTCTGCTATTATTATTTTGCTAGTTGATTGTTCGTTGCTCAGTCTATTTTTGTTTACTTTTAGAATGTGGGTTCATTGAATTATGATGTGGTATCCTAATGATAAGCCTTTAATAATTTAGTGATTTAAATAAAGATTCTGAAACAGGAAATCAGGAGACTCAGAAGAGGGAAACCACAAACTTTCTTTCCCTCCCCATAACAAATATAGCAATAGCTTAGTATTAAGTTTGTTACTGCATAGTCTACCAATGGAAGCCCTCAAACATAATGAAAAAAGCAACTGACTGATTCAACACTGTGTGCCACTCATCAGTTTCCCTTCGCAGTCTCACCTTCTTTACATCAGCCATAGTCCACGTACAAGCAGCCTGATCTGCTGCCTTGGTGTGCCAGAGGGGGCTAAGCACAATATGTCCCCAGAGTTTCACTATCTGTGTCTCACATATGCAGTCATTCCTGCTCACCCCACCTGTGGCCATGCAGAGGCACATATCTTCTCCGCGAGATCACTCTCATACCATCCGCTTCCCAGCCTGCTGGGTTATATGCACAGCATGGCTATCTAGGAATAGGACTCATGAGAAAATGTTGACAAAAATGAAAATTAAAATTTTTGCCCCCCCAAAAAAAAAATAGCCAGTGTAGACTTGATAATTCTGTTCACTGATCATGCCAAACTCAGTTAGGTTCAAAGGAATCACTTTTTTTTTTTTAAGAGAAAGTGTCTGTGATCCAACATCGTATCTGAGTGTGTATATGTGAGAGAGGGAGGGAGAAATGTCTGGAAATAATGCAGTTCTGGATATTTAGCTAGAGAAGCCCTAAGTAATGTAAGAAAAATGCCAAAACTTCAAAACTGGGGCATTAAAAATATTTTTTCATGACAACTTAGTAAATGTAAAATTTTACATGGAAAACACAGTTATCCTCTGAGGAATTACTTGGCCAAGTGTAGAGATCTTCAGTGTATTCACTGAAGTGTGAAACAAAGGGATTTTAGTTTTGCTTTTAAGTGTAAGTTTTAGTGGAACCTTTGCTATGGAAACTGTCAACACGTCCAATGATACAGATAATTACTTAAATTTTTATTTTTTGAAAAAAGGCTGGAGTGAATAAAAATGCAGCTTTAATAAAGCATTTTTAGTGTCTAGCATTTTTCAGAAAAAGAAAAAATGAATTCTGTTTACTATGTTAGTTCTACATCTTAACTTTGATTTACTCTGCCTTTCTAGTGCTGATTATAATATATTTATGCTTCCAGTTCTACATACTGATTTGTCCTCCCTGAGGCATGGAAAATTTGACATGCAGTTTTTGAAATATTGTACTTATAGCTGTAGAAAAGCTTCTAAAACTGTAAACATCATTAGCTGCTAAATAACACATCAATTGCTATAGCGTACTGTGTTTGCATACACACAGGTATGATTGTAGAGTACTCGGAATAACATTGAGTGTAGTTATAGTGAGCTATTACAGTAGGTAAAAGTACCTCAGAATCGTATATCTTATTCTTTGTGAAGACAGCCACCTTGCAGACTGTCAACAAAAGGACTTCCTTTTTATTTTGAGAGGGTCTTTTTGTTCAGAAGAGCTTGCATGCAACTGAAGCCGGCCTTATGAAAGTACTTAGTTACAGCTAACTTTTCTCAGAATTTTTCAGTGAGACTGAGGCTTCCAAGCTCTTGATCCTCCAAAGTATTTAGGTGCCTAACTTCCAGTCTCAGGGGAGATTGATAGAAGTACCTAAACCTTTCTGATCTATATACCTCTCTAGATTTCCTTATAATAGCACCTATTGCTTCAATATTTGAGCACACCCATGAGCAAAACTGCAGCCTTTTATTTCTTAATGTGATTCACTCCCACAGGGATAGTTTTAAAATATGTCTTTATATATGAAGTGTGATGGTGTTGCAATGTCCACATATAACAGGCGTGGCCAAACTGCTACTCGGGAGCCATACGCGGCTCTTGGATGAAAAAGTGTGGCTCCTGGAAGGACGTCTGCAAATCAGTTTCAGAAAGCAGCCACAGCTTAGGAGTTCAGGAGGGGATTGGGACAGTGGGGAGAAGCACAGCATGGTTAGGGATGGCAAGGAGAAGAGCAGCATGGTCAGGATTTTAAAAAAAACCTGCCAATAGCCTGCAGTCCTCTACATCGAGCAGTAGCTAAGTTTTTACTGTATAGGCCTAATTTGCATGGTAACCTTAAGGAATTATTAGAATCTGACATTAGTAGGATCAATATTTTCCCTCTTTTTAAGATAAAATTAAAGTGTGTAATGAAATTTAAACTTAGTTATTTTGGAGTAGGTATAAAAGTATACTATACGCCTCAGTGTGGCTCTCAAAGGTTTATCAACTTGTATGGCTCTGGAGTTCCATAAGTTTGGCCACCCCTGACATATAAGAATGCTATTGCATTACTATCCATTTAAAAACATGAGTTTTGGAATGCAGCAAGGTGGTTAGTCATTATTATTTTGACTGGGAGTAGATTCCAAAGCAGGTGTAGACTCCTGCTCCTTTGGAAGTTATGTCTTCCATGGATCTCAGCTTCCTTCTGCTGCTCAATGGTGTCATTTGTTCCAGTGAAACATGTCCATCATGGGAGGCAATGATTATGCTGAATGAGAGAAGAGGTGTTTTAGATATCTAGGATGAATCCTTTGCATCCTTCAACATAATTTCTGTTGTGCTGGAGTCATGTATGGTGCTACACACATAGTAATCAGTCAGACTCAATAACTCTTCTGTGTCGAGAGTGAGCTTTACACAGAAATGTATTATAGAACCACCTGGGTTGGAGATGGAAATAACTTATTAGGTGGCCTACTCTGGTTCCCACTGGCAATGCATTTTAGTGGATTTCTAGCCTTCAGTTTTTAATATTTCTGGAAATGGAGTCTTTTACCTGATTCCACAGCTTAATAGAACTATTGGTCCAAAAATAGTCCTTAAACAGAGCTTTAATTTTCATTTTCTTAGTTTCGTCCCATTATTAGTTACAACTCCTTGTGTCACTCTAAATAATTTTTCACTAATCTCTTCAAATATTTATAGACTATTATGGTCTGCCCAGTCATTTAGGCAAGTGGTGTGTATTTAGCTCCTTTAATCTCCCCTTATAATTAAACCCAGCCAATTTTTTCCCTGCATTCCTTCCTCATGGGGGAAGTTATGTGGGGATACTTTGCTTCTCAGGAGGCAGTACCACTTCTGAAAAAGTTCTGGAGGTTCATGACCTCCTTGAGGCCTGCGTATATGGAAATGGTTTGGGGCAAGATAGACACCTGAATTTTTTAAAATCATAAAAACCAAGTGACTAGTAAGATTAGTATACCTAATTAGTAGTTACAACATTTACGGTTGTTACTGTGGTTAATTTGAAGCAAACAAGGAGTCCTCTGGAACTTTTAAAGCCTAGCAAATTTCTTTAGTAGATAAGCTTTTGTGGGAGAAAAATCCCACTTTGTCCAACTCTTTGAAGATGGGACTTTGGCCCATCTTATTTTTGCAATAAATAAATTTGTTAGCTTTTAAAAGGACCACAGGACTCCTTCTTTGTTTTGCTTAAGTAGATTAACATGGCTACAACTTTGGAACATAGTTAATTTGGTTAGAGTAATATCTAATGTATAGTAATATATAATGTATTCTGTCATTCAATTCAGGAAAAAGGTTAAAGTCCCATATCTCTTTTGTGGGCCTGCGGGGTGGAAAGGGGACTATCAAACACATGATTTCCCCTGTACAATGCTACGGCAGTGGATAAAATGGGGAAAGAGACAGACTAGGAAGTGGATGAAATAATCCAGTTTCTCACAGTATCAGCTGTTCAGGGACAGGGTACCTCTACTGTAGAGGAGGCAGAGGACCATTTCAGTTCTTGAGAGACTTCTATTTCACTTTTTAACTGCATGTTATTTTAAAACAGCATATCAAAAGAACTGACCAGGTCTTTTCAGTATTCCTCTCCCATGGTTTAAGTGAAGAGAAAATGCATGGATTTGAGTATAGAATAATAGTGATCCAGGAGCCAGAATCCCTTCCATGAATTTTTCACTTACTGAACAACTTTGCATCTCTCAGGCATGGAATGATTTGATTTTAGTTTTTTTCATTATATAGTGTTTCCCCTGTATAGGTCAGACTAGTCCACAAGTGGGATAGACAAATTTCTAGATTTAATGTGCCCAGATAGTCTCTGCATCTTTTATGATGGGTTAAGTTCTTTAATTAATGCTGGTTTCTCCTGTTTAATTGTATAGCTGAAAATGTAGTTTCTCCTTATTCTTAGTAAGGATAATCTTTTTTATTGGATGAGATGAAGAAAATACTGAAAACCTCTTTGTCTGTAAAACTGCTCAGAAAGATTCAGACAGGAAAAAAAGTTTGTGGATTTTATTCCATTTTCTCAAAAAATATAAAATATACTATTGGCTTAAAAAATTGATACTTAACAAGCAATTGTAAACAATTACTTATCTTATTAATGACTAGTCTGATAAGGAAAAAAAGAAACAAAAGTTGTTTTGATCTTGAATGGCCAGTGAAGAATAATTATGATTACACACTGCTATTTATTAATTGAGAAATATATTTCTGAAAATCAGATTCCAGTATTGTCAGACAGATGTCTACAGGTGTGCAGCTAAGTTTATAAGTATTTAATGTGTCTTATGGACCAAAGTTTATATTGAATTTCCAAAGTGTTGAGCATCCTGAAGCTGCTAAGGATTCCAGTGAGATTGGCAGGATTTTAGGACTTCTGAGTGTTGGTGCTGAAAGTTCTGATACTAGGTCTGGGAACTGCTACTAAAGAGCCTCTGCTTGTGCAGAGTCCCAGTGACTTCAGGCACAGGCAGAGGGGGCCTTGAAAGAAGATTCCCTGTGCAGGAATGAGTCCTAACTATAGGTTTAAGTGCCCAGTTTCAGGCGCTTATGTTTAAAAATGATGGTCTGAATCTCTTGGTTGACACGCTGTTATGTTTTCATTATAGTTCTCTTTACTTTCTGCTATGGAGGTAGAAAATGCTGCTAAAAGAATCTGTCATGGCAGCAGTTTGGAGGAACAGAACAATAGAGGTGTTTTTTAGTTTATTTTAAGCCACTTGGGGGGGGGGATTCCCTTTGAGTAAATTCAGAGTGTTTAAAGATATTTTTAAGAGAAATACTCAAAGTTGGAGTCACCTCTTATAAAATTCATAACTTATTCTGTGAACTGTTAGTAAATGTCAGTCATTATAATCTTTCAAACCTAATTTATTAAAGCTTACTTAGCACAGGTATTCTTACATTTGTAGAAATGTGTTGGCTATAGCTGAAAAAAAATCTTCCAGTGTAGACCTGCTGCTTCTTGGTTCTACTGGTAATACAACCAAAATATGATTAACCTCTTCCGTTTGCCGAGATAAAAACAAGTAAATGAATGTGCCTTCATCCCTTTTTATGTTGTATGTCCTTAATGAAATACAATGCATTCTACTAGCATGTTTAAATAGGAACTTAGAACACACTAGAGTAACACTGGAAAGGGTGTGTGTGTGTGTGTGTGTGTGTTTAATTTAACCATTTTGGAGAAAACAGATGGTTTCTTTGCTTTTTTTCTTTAGATGTCCAATCTCCCTAAAATGTTTGATAGCAATTTAAACAGTTTTGAAATGTGATATGTTCATCACAGGTTGCTAATTGTTCCAGGTTTAGGGAATTATTTTTGCATGATACCTTTTATCACCAGTAATTCTACTTTTGGCACAGTGCCAGGGCACTATGCTCTAAGACAAATATAAACCCAAATTTCCTTTTAGTTTTGGAGTTCATGCAAATTTTGAATTCAGGGAGTATGAATATACGTACATCAACCCTGAAATAATGCTTCACATGAACACCTGGAAAACAAAATTGCTGAATTCTGCACAGCTCTTCCTTTATCCTTGCATTGTGCCTGGGTCTACTGACTTGATACCATATGAAACATTATCCATCATATGGAAACGTTTTTTAGTTTGAGGCAATCTTTAATATTATGTGTGAACTTATTTTTGAGTGAGAATGGTAAAACTTTCCTTATGTCAACACTTATTCACAATGTGGAGATTCATGCATTAAGTAAAAATGATTTCCATGATAAATGAGTGCAACTTCATTGAAGTCAAGAGTTATTCTTCCTTACTCCAATATTGAATTTGGGCCAAAAAATTTTCTGACTTACACTTTTGTGGAAATTTGGAGTAACTTTTGAATTTGTTGAAATTACTTTAGAATTGAACCAGTCTATCGGAATAGAAACTATCCCTTGTTTCTCAAAGGTTTACCTTAAAAGTGTTTTGTGATATTAAATGAGGGTGGAATTATGAGAAGGCTGTAATTGTCCTCACTGCAGATGTCAGTGTTGTGACATGCATGTATTTTATGTCATCTTTGTTCAGTGACCTGTAAAATTCTAGTATTGGTATGACACAAAGGCCATAATATGGTCCTTAAATTGAAATTCTGTCTTTGTATCTGCACTGTGTATCTGTTTGTGATGTGAATGTGATTCTGAGAGTGTAGAAGAAATAAAATTGTCTTTCATCCTTCCAGGTTTCCTCTATTCTTTAAAATACCAGTTGTTTGCCTGTGGGAGCAGATCAGTTAAATGGAATGTGCGTTGGTCAAAAATGAAGAAGAATGCACAAATACCAAAGGTCTTTGTATTCTGTAGTTCTCCCCAGCTGGATATGAAACCAGTTTTGGGTATCTGTTCCTGTTGACCTTTGATAGAATAATTTAGATGTTTGAGCCTTCTCAGACATGTAGCCAAAAGGGAGCTGTCTGGGTGCATGCATTTTTAAACATCTACAAACTGAATCAAAGACCAGAATGCAGAATTTAGAACTCAGAGAAACCTGTGAATTTATTATACTCCCTTCAGGATTTGGGGTAGCTCTGAGCCTATGAACATACAATTTTTCCTGCCTATTGTATTTTCTGCATTGAAAGTTATTTTTGATTCTGCACTGTTTCTCTTAAAATTTGTCTCAAGAATATGTAACAATGCCAGCAGCTTAGCAAGCATGTGGAGGTAGGATCTGAAAACACTGTTTTCAGAGCTAATGTAAATTTTGTTTTACCTTTTAAGTAGACCTCAACAGAAATTGGATAATTATAATACGTCTGATAACTTACATTTCCATAGTAGTTCCTGTTTGTCAAAACTTCAGTATCGTAGCTGATAGTGTGACAAAATAGTTTCTCTGTTTTAAATGTAAATAACATTTTTCTGATAATCTCATTGTTTTCATAGAATCTAAGGATTCTAGTAGAAATATTTAGAAGAATGAGAACAGGACTGGGAGTTAGGAACTGTTGAGTTAAAATCCAGGTTCTGTCACTTTGTGAGGTTGGGCAAGTCGGTTATTGCTCTGTAAGATGTTGATAGTAATAGCTTCCCAGATCACAGGGTTTTGTGAGAATTAATTAGCCAATGTTTATATAGTACTTCAAAGATAGAAAGCTATGATGTATAAGTACTAATTATTTTAAAATTGATTGAATATTCTGTGCTTCATTTACATAATATCTGTTCTCTCTTTAGTATATAATAATTCTTGCAATTCTCTTATAGTTTATTCCATTGAGTAAACAGCTTTAGAAGTAGCTGTTAGGCTTCTGGCATTTCAGCATAACATTGATTATTCCTCAGCTAATGTTTGATGGAAATGCTTAGTGGTGAAAGCATTACTTTTGAGTTGTCTGTCTACCTTGGAACCATGAGTTTGAATCCCAGAATGAACCATTCAGTCCTTCATCCTTCCAAGGTGCCTAACATAAGCTCTATTATGTTTTCTTTTTGATTGTCATCTGGGTAAGACCTTTGTAAATCAAGAGCCTAGCTACTATTTGTGAACATGAATGACCCTATTGCTCTTCTCAAGACAGTAGAAGTTAGCCTTTGGCCAGACTACTACTTTAGTCAAATTTAAGAAAACTGTCTTTATGATTAGGTCCCTTTCACCCCATGCTCCAAAGCACCTAGGTTTAAAACTTGACCCCCTTCTGGGGTTTGACTTTCATCAACAAAGTAAGGAATGTAAATTCCAACTCTGGCTGTGTCCATAGGCATGGCTGTTCTACTATTCCTCCACTAAGATTTGCTCTGTCTCAAACCCTACGTTCCTCTGCTCTTCCCTTATAGTCAAGTGTGTAGGTAACAAACTACACCTGCCACAGCGAATCAATAAGCATTTCTCTGCAGGGCCCAGCATCTACTGTCAGAGTAGGGATACACAATAATCTAGACACATTGTCAGATACCATGATAATTCCCTCTTCCCTTCTCCCCACAATCATAAAAATTGAATAAAATGTTATTTTGTCAAAGAAAAGTTTTGTACTGTGCCCCCTCAGGGATAACCTTTCTGGATGATGAAGCAGAGGGGAGAGAGAGTAGATCACTGGGGCAGTGACTAAAATGTAGGATGACCCAGTGGTAATTTCCCTCTTGATTACCTCCTACAATAATAAGGTGCTTTAGGAAGTCTAGGGTTTTATTGACCCAGGCTATGAATTGTTCTGCCTTGGTTAGCTAAAAGAAGGTTCCCAAACTATTTGGTATCCTAACATTGAAATATAATGGCATAGCAGTTCTTCCAATCCATTTAGACTTTACAGCTAGGCTAGGAGCTGTGGTTACCACATCTCTTCTTCTCTCCCCCTCCCCCCATCTGGAACAAAGAAATATTCAGTCTTTTTTTGGTGCTCCAGCAAGTTATCAGTTTGTGATGTTGGAACCTAGTCTGACAGATCTAAAGGGAGTTAATTTTTTTTAGCTGTACTCAGAACAGAAAATCAACGAACCTACATCAGCTGGAAGTAAAGCTTACCCTTCAGCCACACTTTTCATGGAGATAGGCTTCGAGGTTTGGTGTACCACAAAACTTCTTTCCGGGTGGGAGCCAGGAGGAGGGTTAGACAACCTTTGAATTTTTTTTTTTTAAGGTTGTTTCTCTGTTTGTTTTTTCCTTTAGGTCTGCAGCAGCACTAACGTGTTTAGTGGGGTATTGTTAAGAGACAATGACTTACCTGTACAAATTGTCCTCTGAAGATATGTATCATAATAGATCAGACTTCTCCCTTCAGAAGAGAGCTGATGCTTCAGTTGCCTGCTTCATCTTTATAATTCATAACCCTTTAATACATGTGGGAATAATATCACATCTTACTTTAAAAGGAACTGATGACTAATGCATGAGCAGGGTGCATTGCAATAGCAAGCAGGTCATGTCCCTTGTGGGACCAGAGCTTCAGAAAGTTAAGCTTATGGAATTCCCACCTTCGTTTTGTTGCTGGGAGGAGGAGGCTGGAGTGGGTGATCTTTTGTGTGTTTCCTCAAACAACAATTACACTTAACTAATATTCTCTCATAATTGTGACTTATGATTACCTTGAAATGTTTCTGAAATGTTTCACCATAAAGTTAACAGTTGATTATTTTGAAACTTGTAAAGTGTTCAAGACTTAAGGCAATGATAAAATGAAGAACTTTGTTTATAATTTGAAATGAAGCAGTGCTCACTCTGACAACAGTTTACCAAGGAAGTAGTAAGCCAAAACTTTAGCATGAGTTTGACTCTCATAAAATTAAAATGGCGCACGTTAAATGGTTTATAAGCAGCCGACCTGTGAGGTCTCCGAATAGAATTATGAACTGGGAATCACTGTCGACTGGATGTATTTCTAACAGGGTCCCGCAGGGATCTGTTCTTAGTGCTATGCTCTTTCACATTTTTATCAATAATGAGGAAGAAAACCTAAAATCATCACTGAAAAAGTTAGTGGGTTACAGAAAAATGGGGGGGGGTGATAAATAATTAAGCAAATGCTTAATACAGGGTTGTCGGAATCACTTGGTAAGGTAGGTGCACGTGAACAATATGCATTTTAATACAACGAAATGTGTACCTATAGGAACAAAGAATATAAGTAGTATTTACAGGATGGGAGAGACTATCATAAGAAACAATGGTTTTTGAAAAGGAGTTAGGAGTTACGGGGAAGCTGCACATGAGCTCTCCCAGTGTGATGCTGCAGCCGAAAGAGCTAATGAGATCTTTGGACACACAAACAGGAATCCCAGGCAGGAGCAGAGAGATTATTTCATCTATTTGGCGTTCAGGTGACCACTGCCACAGTACTGTGTTCAGTTCCGGCATTTACAATTTAAGAAGGATTTTGATAACTTGGAGAAGGTTCAGAGACAAGCCATGAGAAGAAAGAAGGAATTAGAAAGCATGTCCTTTAGTGATAGATTCAAGGAGCACAATCTATTTAATTGAACAAAGAGAAGGTAGAGAGAAGGACTAATGATAGTCTATAAGTCTCTACATGAGGAACACATTTAATAATGGGCTTTTCAGTCTAGAAGAGAAAGGTGTAACAATCCAGTGGCTGGATGCTTAAACTACACCAATTTAGCCTGTTATACTATAATTTTTTAATAATGAGTCTAATTAATTGCTGGAATAATTTACCAAGTGTCATGGTAGATGCTCCATCACTGACATATTTTTAAATCAAGATTCAATGTTCTCTGAAAGATCTGCTTGAGGAATTATTTGGTAAAGTTCCATGGTCTGTGTTATACAGGAGGTCAAGCTAGAGTGTTACAGAGGTCCCTTCTGGCCTTGGAATATATTAGTTTGTGGCTCTATATTGGATCTGTATTTGGCAGAATAGCTTGTCTTATGGTTTTATATCTGTCGTGTTAATACAGGGCTTGTCAGAGAATAACATGAACTGTGTCATTTCAAACTGAGATGTCACCAATATTGCAGAACACAATCTTTATACTTTTTCTCTCTCAAGATTTGCTGACAGAGCAGCAAAGTTACCAGAAATCATCTTTCTCTCTCACTGCATTTTCATTCTGCAGATACTATAGGCTTATTGAACAAGCCATCGACCCTTTGGTAGCGAGTCAGCTTAGTGCAGAATGGCCGCAGGGAAACTATTCAGACATCCCAGTAGAGAAAACTATACCAAGTGGAACAAATCCCTTCTGGATTTAATACAGGTGTGTGAAAAATGTGGGGAAGATGACTTATTGGTTTTACATTAATGTTTGAAAAGTACAGTGGAGAGGGAATATTTTAGTGGCTATTGCCATTGAGAAATGTACCATTATGTAAAATAATGGTTATAGCTTAACCTTCTCTGATGGACACTGTTAACTGAAGTTTTTGAAATGTAAAGTTTTCTGTCTGAGCACATTAATTTAGTATGTCCTGAAATATTTAAAAACTCCATTAATGTATTAGGTTTTCTTCTGCTTGCGGTTGATGTTTAGAAGTAGTAGTGTCTTTTGGTTGGGCACAAGAGCAACATGGAAATGCTCAGATCACCCTATTCCTTATTTCTCTTGGTACACACCTGTCCATTGCCCTCTTAGTTTCAATTTCCCTTTCATTTTTGCTACATCCATCACTGGTAAATTCTCTGTTGGAGTCTGGTGAGAAGAAAACACCAGCAAGAGAACAGCACATGTCAAAATAAACAAGCTGGAAAAAATAGAGGAAATGTTTCATTTGCAGTGCTCATAGAGGCCACTCATGTCAGTAATAATTACCAGAGAATTGCTAAGCCCAAATTGTAAATAACCTCAAAAAACTTTTGAGATGAAATTTAAAAACATAATAAAAGCAACACAGAATGTATTTGCCAGCTGGGTTCTAACCCTTTGTGGTGTACTCAGATCATGTTTTCAAATTTTTCTTTGTGATTATGTAGGCTAAAAGGTTACTTACTTAAACAATAATGATAATGAAAGCATAGATTCTCATGTAACCATGTGAATCCAGGCACTGCGTGTTTAAGAAAAATGCCAAATATTACAAAATTCAGCATAAGGTTGAGAGTCTCTGTAACACTTGGGTACAACACTTTCAGAGAGAAATCTTGAATAAGATTCTCAGAACCATGCTTGTATTTGCCTAACACTGCTTCCACTGAATTTAATGTGAGCTTTACCATGGACTTCAAATGGAGAAGAAAAAGGTTCTGTAAGAGGTGAGGCCAGCTGGCAAGGACAGAGTAAAAGAAGGGAGATATATAAGCCCCAGGATGTTGAAAGCTGTGTATCCTGCTGATTAATCAGGGTTACTGCAGGAAATTGGAAGCACCTGAGAGCAATCAGGAGTCAGCCAGGTACATGATAAAAGCCTCCCTGCCCCAAACAGAAGTTGCACAAGCTGGGGAAGGACCAGAAGGAGAGTGCTGTGCTGCAGGAGGCATTGAGAGAGAAACCAAAGACAGACGAACAGAGGTAAAAGACAGCAGAAAAGGAAGACTGGGTGAAAAACTGAAAAGGAGCAGAGGAGGGGTGAAAACAGACCAGGGGAAAGAATTGCTGGACTGGGACTTGGTTAGTAGTGCATAACTGCATCTCTTAGGGCCCCTAGGCTGGGACCCAGCGTAGATGGCAGGCCTGGGTCCCAAACCCCCTCCTCCTCCAGGCGTGACATCAGTGACAGTTCTAAGAGTGGGAAAATCAAGGAGGACTGAGACCCCTTGACCCACTGGCTGGGTAGAGCATGAGAGCCACCACAACAAGGTCCTTAATGTACACTTTTGGAAATCTCATCCAAGAGTTTCAGGTTTATTGCATCTCTTCATTGGCCAAAGTAGACTGGGTCTGTGCAAAAGAATAAATAGATGCATCAGCTATCAAAAATGGTTACATTCATAAACCAGTAGGAGAGTACTTCAGTCTCCCTGGATACTCCGCAGCAGATGTGAAAGTTGCCATACTCCAACAAAAAGAACTTCAAAAACAGACTTTACTGTGAAACTGCAGAGCTGGAACTCATGCAGACTTGACACAGTCAGACTGGGTCTGAACAGGGGCTTGGAATGGTTGTCTCATTACAAAAAGTAATTGTCCCTCTTCACACATTCTCTCCTAATCAGCTGTTGTGAATACGCCTCATCTACCTTAACTGAATTGACTTCATTGACACTTGCCCTCCCCATTCTATTCTTTCTCATTTTTGCAAGTGTATTTATATCCCCAACTTGTAGTTTCCACTTTATGCACCTGATGAAGTGGGGTGCAGCCCATGAAACTTATGCTTGAAGAAATTTGTTATTCTTTAAGGCGCCACAGGACTTTCATTGTTTGTGCCTCTTCTCTAATTCCTTGTTCATTGCCTTTCATAGAGAAAAACCTACATGCATATTCCCTTTTAACATGTGAATTTAGTGTTAATGAGAAGTAGATGCTTTATAATTCTAGAGGGTGATGTCCCCCACCTACAAAACACATGAATAATAGATAGAGAATTGTCAACGTTCCCTACTCTAACTTGTTGGTGGAGCTCGGATTTGATATAGAAGGACCTGCACTGGCCTGGAGAAAGTCTTCAGTGTCCATTCTCTTTCAGTCCTTTGCTGAAACAGTCTACAAAGGTGACAGTCAACACCAGTTTTGTGGTGGGGATCCATGTGAGGCATCCAGCTGTTTTTTGTGCTGCACAGTTGTAAAATATTTTGGTCATCCCAGTCTTGACTTCATTCCAGCCTGGAGTCTAGAAGTGAATAACTATAAGGACTCAGTTCTGTAAAATGCGGCTCACTCTCAGCTCTCCTTTAAATCAGAAGTTGTGAGAATGGGGAACCTCAAAGAAATGCTTGTTAGGATCAAAACCTAAATTTCATTATCTCTTCTGTAATCCATTCATTCACCTATTAGTGTTCTTCAGATTTTTTATTTTAACAAGACTACTATGAATGGGCAGTATCATTAAAACTTTAGGCTTTTCTTTTGCCATTTATACCATGCTCTTGAAGAATCAGGGAAGAAAGAATGATGTTCTCTCTAATATGAACATATTAATTTCCTAAAAGAACCTCTTTGTCTTTAGGTTATTAGATATCAGTGTGTTACTTTTGTGTTCCTGATTCATTAAGAGGTTTACATTATATTGATGTTATATTACAGGGGCATCAAGCTCATTCGTTATGGTAGGCAAGATTTGACTTAAATGTATTTCAAGTGGGCTATACGTACCATAAATTGAAATACTAGGGCAATCTCACAGCACAGAGCACTGTGTATATGAAACTGCTCTCAGTGAGTCTCTCAGGGGAGAGTGTGGTCTCTCAGAATACAGTTTCACGTACCTAGTTCTCTGCAATGTTGCAAGACCTGATGCACCCACAATATTGTGGAGTACTGGGTATGTGAGCTCTCTCTCTGTCAGGGAGAGAGTGTGGTTCTGCCAACTGCAGTCAGGGGCTGGATGGAAGAGTTTCATGGACTGTGTTCAGCCTGTGGGCCCCATGTTTGACACCTGTGTTATATCAACTCTTTGAACACTAAGACAGTGATTATTAGTCTAATACTGTGATATAATCTGAGATAAGACTTAGTTAATTATGATTAATTTTGAGATAATCTAAGCCACTTCAGAAACATATTGGGTGTTTGCTTAAAACTAAGTTTGAGTTGTTGTGCTTTGGACTCACATTCAGAGATTTGTGTAAGTAATACATTTAAGATTTAGAGAAGACTGTGCTCTCCATCTATTGTCAACAAATTCTTAAAGATTATACATGTTAGTTTTTGAGATGGTGCCATTTATTTAAGGCTTTTAATGATTGTATGATCTTTGTTGCTGTCTGTTACATAGGAAACACAAGATGTCAACACAGGTATGATAAAGAAATGAATATCGGATGACATTACATAGGACTGTGCACATCAAAGGAGACTTTGCATTGAAATAACTCCAGAGGTAAATAAAGAAAATTTTAATCTTTCATGCCTGAAGAAATAAAATACAAATTACAATTTAAGTTGAATAAAAATAGGAGAGTGAACAGGTTTGCTTGAAAGTGTGCTGTTCCTTTATTTTATTCTTGTAAGTTGGTCACATTATCAGTAATGCTGAGTGGATAACTGCTTTTGGTGGCAAACCAAAAAAAAAAATCCTTTTAATTTGACCTGAAATGATTTTTTTTAAAAAAACATTTCTTTAGCTTATTTCATTTTCGAGTGTTTTTATGCTTTTTTGTTTTGTTTTGTTTTAAAATAAATCTGCATATATTTCTAGAGAAACACCATTTCTAAATGAGAACTGATTTTTTTAAATAAATCATTTTTGCTTGAAAATTTAACCAGAATTTATGAATACTTTCAGTCAACTTGAAATCACATTTTGGTGAATAAACTAATCATCTAAAAGCTGTGCCCAGCTCTGATTGTAATGCATTGAATGAATGCAAACTGGGACAGAAACTTGTACACAGATTGTACCACGTAGGGTTTTTTGAAAGTTTCTCTGAGGGTCACCATTGTTTAATTTTTTCTAATAATTCTTCTACTCTTAATTTAAAAAAAAATTGGTATAGAGAATGTAGGTTTTGTATAAATGTCCTATTTTTTTTGGTTTTTTCTAATAATTTGATGGGTACTCTACTGAGTATATCATCGTCATCTTTAGCATTCTGAAAATATTAATGGAGAAAGATTTCTCTGCTATCAAAATGTAAATTATACATAAAATCAGTTGGAGAGCATTTTATACATCACTCATCTTGTTATATCCATGAAGATATTCAGTTTTCTTACAAGGTAAGAAACAAATTTTGGTTAAGTTACATACAGATGAAAATATATAACACCTTTTTATTCAAATTATAATTTTTTAATGAAACAAAGTGGGAGTATGAAAATGCTTTCCTTCAGAAAACAATATTAAGAATAACAAACACTGTACACATTGAGCACAAAGTGCTTTTCTAATCTCAAGAGATGCACATGCTGTTTGTTTTAATGCAAATATGTCAGCAAAGTCTTGTTTGCCCATTGAGCATTCTAGTTAGTTTGTAGCTTCCAGATATAGAAAATTATCTTATCAAATCTAAATAGGAATTAAACTAGTAATAGAATGGCTTAATTATGTGCAAGAGCAAAGTTCATACTACTAATGTAATGACTTCGGGGGTGGAATATAAAAGACACCTTTGAATAAATACATAACCTATTTATTGCTTCTCCTAAAGGTACCAGATGGATAGACTGGTTGATACTGAGAAGCTCTGTCAGATTTTAGCTTATAAGCTAGTAAATCACATGTCTTTAGTTGCCAAAAAAAAAATGCATTTATCCTGCAGGAAGAATGGTTGAAAGACTGTTGTTTCATTATTAATTAAAAACACAGAATCCCTGATGCCTCAGGATGATGTGAGACTCTGTAATGTCCCTTAGGAAATGGTTTTATTTTATTTATTTTTTTTCAGCTAGGTTTGCATTTCCTTATTTCCACAGGCAGCTTTTAATACTTTCAAGTATGGAGTACAAAACACATACAGCAGCTCTGCAGTTATAAATGATAGGAAGTATTCAAAGCTATGTGAATGCATTATCTCCATTTATATATTTGTTTTGTATCACATCTGCATAGGCTTACTGTGTAGCTTTGACGAGTAGCGCATAGTGCATGATGATGGACAGTAATGTTGTATGTCACACAAATGAAAAATAGTATATTATAAAATATTTAGAGGAAGAATCACACAAGATTAGAATTGTTCTTGTGAAAAAAATTGCTACTAGTCTATTCACAGAAGACTGAATACACCAAAGAATTAATAATGGATTAAATATGAAACTGATAAGGTGTATATAATGTGCCTAATAGTGACATTTGAAGGTGTTTTAAAGTCAAAACATGATGTAATGTTACCCAGATTATAATGTCATACTATCCATTTATTTAAGTAACATTTAGTGCTATAGAAGCAAAGCCTAAGAATAAAGGCTCGTGAGTTTGTCCAGTAATATTTAACAACAGGCAGTGGAGCAAGGAGACCTAACGAGTGTGAGCTATAAAGGAGAATGGGAGTCCCTACGCCTCAATATTTTTACCTTTCTGACTTTCACTTACAATCAATCTGTTTTCACTGTTGCTTCTCTCAAATGGACTATACTGAACTACATTATATTGTCTTCATGCTTACTGTTTAATATTACACAGCACTAATATTGTTCAGAAATATTAACATATTAGATCCTCATATTGTGTTAAGATTTTGTTGTCTATAAGAAAGTGCAATTAAAATAAAATTTCTATGTCATGATCATAATGTCCTGGGTAATTAGATAAGTTTTTCCCTAAAGGACACTTTTAACATCTTGCATTCTGTGTAATCCTGGGATATTTAAATGCATCCCAGTGTTGGTTTTTTTTAATTTAATATTTTAAAGTCATTGGTTTTGGGTGGGTTGCAGGAAGGGCAGTAGTTATGTAAATATTTGTTTTTACTACTAAGTCTACAATTTTACTAGTAATCAAGGTATTAAGACACAGCAATACTTGCAGAAACAACATAATTTAGAAAGTCTTCAATACAATAGTTAAAAGTTGGGAGTGTCGTTAGGAAAAAAAACATTAATACAATGAAATATATAATGTGCTGCTGTTCTGCTTTCTTGGGACACTGTTTGTTAGAAATTAAGCAAGTAAAACTTATTTACCTTAGATGAGGTTTTATGATCTAATTTACTTTTCCTTCTTTTTTTTTTTTTTTTTTTTTTTTTTTGCTGAGTGTTCTCTTTTTATACTTTATTCTGGTAGGAGGCTGACAAATGTTTTTATCCAGTTTCACTAATACAATTCAACTACTTTTTTTTTTTCAGAGCAAACATTGCAAGAGACTGTTCAAATTCTAATACAAAAGTTTTCAGTTTTTTAAATAGCATTTTTATTATCTTTTGTAACTTATTTAAGCATAAACTGTGGATTTTAACTATTTGGGTGTCCTTTTAAATGCCTCAGTTGTCAAAGGCTCCTATTTCCAAATAAAGCCTTTGAATAATCATTTTAAACCTTGCTCACATACTGGATAGGGTAGAATATTCCCAAGTGGATTCCAAGTCACTGAGATAAGTCCCATTTTCGAATGTGACTTAATTTATAGCTTCAGTGCACAGTTAACTGGGTGATTTGCATGTGGATCTCAGCACCTGAGTTCATTTAACTTGGATGTGACTGTCTTCAGGGCAAATCCTTACATGTGCTGCTGTGTTCTTACTGTTTCTGCATTTCTCTGTCTATAGGCGTTGGGTCATTGCATGTAAGTGTTCTAGGATTCTTTCCTAGTCATTTGTGGTAGAACTAGGGAGGAAGTTGTAGGAAGTCTCTGGAGGGCTATCAGCACTCAAATGATTCTAACAGCATCCTCACCTCAAAATGAATGGGTTCCAGCCTGAGTTAAAGCCCAGGCTCTATTTTAACCTATACTCTGAGCCTGGTAAGATAGTTCAGACTTAAAGTACCTCCAAATCTCAGTCAAAGATTTTTTGGGTTTGGATGTTTGAGAATGGCCTAAAATCTAGGTGAGAGCCCAGGTTAACTGTACAATTCAAGACATATCCTTAGGCTTCTAATTTATGTCTCCACAGCAATTAAGCATCCACTGCTGGCTTGTGTCAGCTGACTCAGCCTTGCTAAGGGGCTGTTTAATTGTGGAGTGGACATTTGAGCTTTGGCTGGGGGCTTGGACTGGAGCCCTGGCTCTGGGAACCCCTAGGCGGTAGAGTACTAGAACTCAGGCTCCAGTGTGAGCTCAAACATCTACACCGCAATTAAATAGCTCCTTAACCTGAACCCTGTGAGCTCCTGTCAGCTGCATGCATTTAATAGCAGTGGAGACATACAAAGGTAATGTAGATTTCACTGGCAGTCAATGAAACTGAGGTTCTGAAATGTCTTGGCCTCCTCTGAAAAAGGGATTTAAGCTCCTAAATCAGTTAGACATTTCAGAAAATTTTACCCCAGTCTTCTGTTACAAACCAGTTAAAATGTCTGTCTTTTGAAATATGATTTGACAGTAAATGCCCTGGTATCATTTAGAATAATTGAAAGTATTTAATCTAGTCGGGATGAACAAATTGAGTTGTAGTGTCATATGAAAGGTCAGTGGAGTGCCAAAAGACAAATGTTGATATCCCAGGTCTAAATTTAAGTAATCAACATAGTCTTTGGAATGACAAATCTAGGAATCCCAAAACTGGGAGCGACAAAAGGGGAAATATTTTTTGCCATCACCATTGTCCTTTCCCTCTTTTTTGTTCTTTCTAAACATCTGCCCCTGCTTTTCTCTGCAGTCTTCTGTCTTAGTCTAATGGGCTGTTGAAAATGCTCTTATGGAGGGCTGAATCCACCCTACAGCAGAGGCTCCTGTGCCATGGGGCTATGCCTGGTTCCTTTGTCCAACCCACTGGCTCTTGTTGCTTGCATAGTTGCGGGAGTCCATCTCAGCGTCAGTTGATGCACATGTCTACAGGTAGGTATGGTCTTCCAGTTTTGATGCCTTGTCCCTCCTGTGCCCTGGTCATAGGACTCTTATTCACTTCTCTTTCCTACCACCAGGACAGGATACCTTCTGCCCCAGGACTCTTGCTCCATCATAGCAAATCTTCTTGGGAAGTGCTACTTGGGAGCCAGGATCCAACAACTTTCCCAGGATGTCAGAATCCAGCTTTACCTGTTGGGAAATGGAATCTAGCATGCAGGCAAGGCTTCCCCCACGATGCACTTCCCTGTCCCATTCTTGGCCCTGACGCAAACTGATAGAGGACTTCACCTACCAAGCTAGGCAGGTGCATGGGTGGCAGTGTGGTTGAAAAATAGATTTGGGAGGGCTCAGTCCTTCCTAGTACTAGCCACTCAGAGCCTGTGGGTTCTCATCTGTGTCTGTGTGTGTGCGCACACGCTTTTCATTTTGTTTCAGTCGAGCAGCTGAACAATGGGACTATGGTGCTGCTGTCCTTTGATGCTAGCTATGAGTTAAACTGACTAATACTGTATAAACTTAAGCTGTTTTACTCACAGCATTTGAAATGAGTAAAGCATTTCAGAGCAAGAATCACTGCATTGTCTACCCCATCTACTAGCTCCAGGTGCCGTTTGGTAGGGTGGGAAAGGCAATGCAAAGCCTATCAGTGTTTTTAATTAGGAAGACCCTATGATCTTGGGATTTTCAGCCTAATCAATAGGCCTTTGAGGTTTTCATGAAAAGCTGTGGGCCTAGGGAGCTGTGGTGTGTGCCTCCTGCTTCCTTTACACTTAGATACTGTGAAGAAGTGTTTCCATAGACTGGAGCTGTAGCACTTTTATAGCAAGAACTTTCACATTGAGCCCCATGTGAAGGGGGTAAGCCTTAGATGTGGAGGAAAAAGCCTAGTGGTTTTTTTTATAGAATTCAACATTGTCTGTTTTAAAGAAGCAAATAAAAGGCTTCCAATTACATATAGGATTTTGCAAATCTACAAAAATGGTAAACAGCTAATCTCCAGTCCCAGAATCACATCACTAAGTGCACCCTCTGAGGCAGCAAGGAATTCTTGTTGTGTCTGGGTTGGTCCCTTGGAGTACACCACTGACATTGATAAGTTTTGAGTTAATGGGAGTACAATTGCCACAGTATCATGAAAAGTAAGACAGGCTCTTATTGAATTACTTTGTTTGATATCTTACAAGTGTAGCATGAAACAAATACAAGACCAGCCTATTTCTACTGCAGTACATATTTGCTGTGCACTTTTCTAACATCCTTGTAGCACACACTCATGAAGAGATAGTAACTAGGAAATTTAAATGTGTGATCCCAATTTTAAATTTTAGTGACTTTAGATAACTTCCTTGAATGACATTGACACTGGTTAAGATGATTGGATAGATGAAGAGATGAGCCTTGCAGTTTGCTATAGAGATTAGCAAATCCTGACTGTCAGAGCAAGAATAGGAGTAAATTTCAAAAGTGACGGCTCAGCTTGGAAATGCACTGCCAACAACCCTCTTTTTCCTTTTTAAACCAAGGAGGCTTCTATTCAGACACCTTTACACTCTGCAGTGGTGGCACTTCTGGGTTGATTTAAGATTAAGTTACAGGAAGAGCACATGAAGCTTCTGGAGAAGAGAAGAGAAGTTACAAGAAGAGAGAAGCTAGAGAAGAGAATTTAAAAGGAGAGCTCATTAAGTTTGAGTTGATTTAAATTTCTGGGATGATTTTAGATTAAACAACAAGATGAGTATATTGCAGTTATCTCACTTCCAGGTGACAAAGGCATGTATCGTGGTAGCAAGAAACTACATCTGGGCAGAGCGCAACCACTTCTCTGTGCAAGTGACAATGAAAAAAGATGAAAGTTCCTCTATATGTTAATCTAACGGCATTTTGGAATTTAACATAACCACCAGTTTATGAATTTTATTAACAAATGACTGAGAAACATCATCAATATGAATCAGATACACATGCCCAGTATAATGGGTATGGTATAATCTTTGCCATATCTACTGGCTGCTTCCCTCAAATTACCAGCATTACTTCAATTTTATTTGGATTGAATTTAAATAGTTGGTGGTGATTTCAACCAGCTGCTTCATCCATTTCCTAATCCCAACCAAACACTGAACCCTAGACAGTGAGAATCAGTGGCTAGTTCAGGAGAGGTTGATACATATGGTATCATTACCATTGTGATAACTCTGCAGCCCATACCTCCTCACTTGCTCTCCCAACAGGGGAGACAAGATGAAGCAGCATGGCAATACAGATGATATTTTCCTTGAAAATGAAGAGCAGTTGTATGAGGGCCATTTACTTGCAAGAATCTATCAGGAAGAGAGAGAGCTGCCACAGAGCAGTTGTGTCTATATTTGGTAATTTTACAGGTGAGTTATCAGAACTTTGTGATAAGTGCTATTGCATGCAGCTGATAGATCTAAAGACATCACGATGGACATCGAGTCTTCATACATACTCAGGATGTAGGATCATTCATTTACACCACTACTGCAATTTCAATCCTCTTATTCAAGGCAATGCTCAGAATGAGAAAGGGTCATGTGAGGCATCTAAATGCTCTGAGTCACCTCACCACTGTTTTTTCTGTAGTCTTAAACAAAAATGGAGGATTAGATAGCTGCTGATTGTTGGTCAGGTTATGAGCATAAAGTGAAGGAACTGACAGTCTTGACCAGTGATGGGTCCAATTCATTCCACACCAACCGTCAGAAAACAGGAGGCTCTAAAGGGAGTTTGTGGAATGGAAGACTTCTGACTGCTTCAGTTAACACCACTGGTTTAAATCCAACCAGGGACAATTTACCATTTGTTCTTTTCTGCATCAATGGAAGCAAATAATTTGACCTGCATCCATTTTGTTTTATTTATAAAGAATCCTAAAATTTCCTCACAAGGGGATGAATTGAAACTAGCAAATGAGCAAAAGGCAGTTTGGATTAACCAAGCTTCTCCTCCTTTCAAAGTAAATTTACCGACTGAGACAAATCGAGAACAGGTTTTTGTTTCTTTTGAGATGTATTCCATAGCACTGTTATTAACATAAAAAACACACAAAGTATTGGTTCTCTCAGTGCTGTAGCCTGACATGCCAGCAGCTTGAAGATCATGTCAAAGAAATTCCTTTTGGAGGAGAAAGGCTTGCAAAATCAGTATATAGATCTGTCTTAATATATTAAAACGTAAAGCAGTCAAGTGAAAACTGAGAGGTGCTTGATGAGGGTATTTCAGTATGTCCAGCTATCTGTTTGTATTGTTGCAGATGGAATCAAATCTGGTGTTGACCCTTTTCAGCTGAAAAGTGTATCATTACTTTGGGAAAACAAACTCTCCATTGCTCACACAGTTCGCTATAGAGAGCTGAGTATTGCTGTAATTTTGGAACCAGTGTTCCAGTTGAAGATCTGTATGGGACTTGACCTATACACTATGCTAGGTTAATGGCCTGTTTCGAGGATCTTACCCTCTCAAATTTGTTCACCTAGGAAATTATGGCTTATGTGGATTCTATTATTATTATGGCCTCATCTTTCAGCTTTTATGGTTACTATTAAGAGTGAGTCTACTGGACGTCTTGTACATGACTTGATATTGATATAAAAATCCTTTTATTTTTCTAGCTTGCCATGCAAAATATATTTAGATGTATACTCTCTTTACGTTAGTTGTCCTATTTTGGCCAGTTGCGGTTCACTATCTGTTCAGTTTTCCCTAACTCTCCCATGTACTGTCTGTGGAAGGAATTTCAGCATTTACCTGAAAATAATGAAATTGCCTAGCAATTGGGCCTTTCCAGATTAGAGAATTTGTTTGTGGAGATCATCACTGATGCTTTAGACTCCCCTTTCTGAGAACAGGAATATTTTATCTTTTGACAAGTAAAATTACTTGCCTGTTTGTTTTGTTGTTCTAAACTTATGACAAGATTCCTCATGCATCAGAGATTAATATATTCCAATAACTTATCTTTATGCTTATTCTCTACTAGTGAATTCTCTGCATCTTTAAGTCTTTAAATCTTGATTTGAGGACTTAATCGTCGGTCAGAGCAGGGGTCTCAAACTCAGATCACCTCGGGGGCCGGATGAGGACTAGGGTATTGGCACGAGGGCCACACCACTGAAACCTTTTCATAAAATGATGCAGAAGTACAGTAGAAAATGAAGAGTAATATATCGTATATCCCTGCGTATCAGCCGAGAATTTTGTGCCTGAAAATTGGCTTCAAAACAGGCTCTTGGCTTATATTTGAGAGAATACGGTAGACAGCCCCAGCCAGCCATTTCCCTGACCATGCGGCAGGCCAGAGCTCCAGTGTTGCTGGGTGGCCATCTTGGACAGTCGGCTGGGGCTGGGGCTGGAGGAAGGAAGGGACCCCGGCATTTAGAGCTCCCAAGGGTCAGCCTGGACATTGATTCAGGGAGGCCAGGGAAGCGGTGGCTGGGACCAGAGGTTGAGGAGGGGGTCGGGGAGTTGGGGAAAGTGATGGGATGGCTGGGGGGGTTCAGGGAGGCCAGGGAAGGACCGGCAGGGCTTGGGCATTTGCAGGGGGGAGGGTCGTGGAGTCCGGGGAAAGCGCCAGGAGGACCCAGGGTTTTTGGGGAGCCCAGGGAAGCAGCGACAGGGACCGGGGATTTCAGGGGGTGCCTGGCAGGCTGGGAAGAGCGGCAGCAGGGGTTGGGGGGTGATGGGGAAAGGGGTGGAAAGTGTGTTAGGGAACAGGAGAGCAACAGCAGAGAACTGAGAAGGGGGCAGCAGGAGGAGCAGGGGGGCAGCAGTGGGGAAGGGGCAGAGCAGGGGCAGCAGTGAGGGAAGGTCAGAGCAGGGTGGCAGGAGGAGGAGCAGGGGGTAGTAGCAGGAAACTGAGAAGTGAGCAGGGGTGTAGCAGTGAGAAAAGGGCAGAGCAGGAGGGCAGGAGTGAGGAATGGACAGTGGGGGGGGGCAAGGGAAAAGCAGCAGCAGAGATTTTGAGGTAGGGAAGTTGTCAGAAACTACAGAGGAAGCCAGCACCAGTGGGTGGGGGGTTAGGGGCCAAGACCAAAAGGAGACCGTGGCTTATACCTGGGTCACCAATTTTAGCTTCTTTTCTGGGCTCAGAATTGGGGGGTCGGCTTGTGCCCAGATTGGCTTATACCCGAGTATATACGGTAGTATGCTAATAAAAGTCAATTTATTAACTTTTTTGAAACTGTAACATGAAATCTGTGCTAATTCTGACAGTCTTTCAAAGCCAAAACACACGTTTCCTTTTAGAATTGCTTCCATTCAAGATGGCAAAATCATCAAAAAGACAAAGAGTAAACAAACACTTAAAATTTTACATTATAAATCAGTGGTTCCCAATCTTTTTTGGTTTGAGGGCAAAAAATATAGTTTTTCGAACGCTGAAGGACCACCGGTTAATTTAATTAAAATTAAATTAAAATTTAATTTATTGAATTCAAATTGATGTTAATTGAAATAAATTAATTGCAGTTTGATTTATTAAAATTGAATTACATTTAATTGAAATTAATTTTTTATAAAGGTTTTAGTTTTTTAAATAAAATTAAATGGTTTTAGAAGATGTTTGGGTTTTCTTTGTTTTAAAAAGAGGGGGCTACCTGTCCCCAAGCCAGGAGGGGAGGAGAGCAGCCACATCCCAGGACAGGCTGCAAACAGGTTGGTCAGAGCCCTCCACAGAACCATAAATAAGCAGCCCCCTGCCTTGCCCTGGGGGCAGTGCTGGGACCAGTGGTGGGGGAAACACCCTCCCCACCACCTGCTAAAATCTGGCCACACTGGGGTTGGCAGAGGGAAAACACCCCCCGCCTGCCTGCCCACTCAAATTTGGCTCTGGTGAGGCTGGCATAGGGGAAAACACTCCCCACCCACGCGAATTTAGCCATCCTGAGGTTGACAGAAGGGGAAACAACCCCCACCCACCTGCCCACTTGAATTTGGCTGAGTGGGGCCAACAGAGGAGAAAATATCCCCTGCCTGCCAGAATTTAGCAGCCCTGGGGCGGAGGGAAGAAAAAACATTACCCCACCCTCCTGGGGGAAACACCTCCTGTCTGTGCCAGGACTGGAAGTGGGGAAAGCCCTGGGGGGCTGTGCTGTGGCTTAGTGATAGGGCTTTCTGGTGCTCCCCCAGAATAGAGCACCCTGTGAGCCGTCCCCACAGGCTCAGGCCGGCTGCCCCCCGGGCCTGCTCAGCTTGCTTCAGCTGCTGGATCAGCTGGTGCATGTGAATAGGGCAGCTAAGGACCCAGGCAGCAGTTCACCTCCTCCCTCTCAGTGGCTGATAACTGAAGCTGCTTGGTCTCTGTCTGCAGAGAGGCTCAGCATTTGAAAACTCCAAGGTTGGAAAAGTGGGAGCCCCGGGATTCTGGGGGTTCTCAGGGGCCACAGGAGGAAACTCTGTGGGCCACATGCAGCCCACGGGGTGCGTGTTTGAGACCCCTAGGTTAGAGGCTTATTGCTGGAGTGGGTGGGTGAGGTCTTTAGGCCTGCGTTGTGCAGGAGGTCAGACTAGATGACCATACTGGTCCCTTCTGCCTTAGAGTTTGAGTCTGTGAGATTGCTTACTTATTTGGGGAACAAATTATGCTCACGGGACAGTAAGCTGTTTACCTCACACTTATCTGGTAGCCAGGCTCAGATGGAACATTTCTAAGCCTTGTCCATACACAAACACCTATAGATTTAGATTTCTGGTGAGAAAATATAGTTGTGCCAGTTTCAAGAATGAGTTCTCCATCTGGTTAAGTACATTAAAGTTATTTCTGTAGCTATGACCACCTACTTGTATTTATGTTTTTGCTTATTTCAATTGAGATTATTATGCAAGGATTTCTTACTATTATTATTTTCTTTTCATTGTATTTAATAATCACTTAGGCTTATGTCTAGTTTTATCATTACTGTAATCTAAATTAAAATCTCATCATCATTCTGAGACTGACAGAAGAGAGACCTTGCCGTAATTTATTTTCTATTCAAGTACAAAGTTAAATGCCTAAATAACAATAATATAAAAATACCTACCTCACTTGAAATCTAAATATAATCATACAGAATACTATCAATCTGGCCCTCCACTGATGCTACCTGCTGCTGTTGAATGCTTACTGTGACTTTACCCACAGACAAGATTTGTTCCTGGTCCACCTTCAAAGGAGGAGCAAAAAATAATCATCCAGAAAATAGCCTGATGAGGCTAGAAATTATCTACACTTGGACCTTTCTTCTGTATCTGCTTGAGTTCCAGGGCTATGTTTTTCTACATGATTGCTGTGGTGGGGTGGTTGTGAGACCATAGGGTTGCCACAGAGATTTCAGTGGAGGCAGGATAGATTTTGGGATCTCTGAGTTTTCTCTCTATATATATAATATATACCTCAGATTTAGCGCTCTCTCTATATCTCTGACAATATATATGATGAAATGTTTCTATATATAATATATAGGCCTGTGTTTGACTAAATTAACTGGAGAAAACCACTATCCTACTATTTATTTGATATAGTGAGAACAGTATTTCCTCGAGGATCAATCTCTCCTGCAAAGTGGATGGCTTTGTACTTAAAACTTTTGTTCAGCTATGTTTATGTTCTGCCATTCTTTTATGGATTGCCTGGTATTTAAATTAATTTTGGAGGCCACCATGGACATAGAGAGGTCTTCCTTTCCTTCTCATTCAGTACTTACGTAAAGTGACCTAGCAAATTATTAAATGAAATCACACAAATGGTGGCTGCTGTTGCAATAGGTTGCAATGGAATGAAGCATCCATGAGTTCAATAAGCTTCAAGCATATACATCTGATTTTTTCATTCAGCTTTGCCACTAAACATGCAGAGCTCACTAAGCATTCCAAAGGGCCAAAATACCACAGAAACTTCCTTTTATCACATGCTAAGTGCACAAGATCCAAAAGCAGGACTCCAGTGACTTCAGAGAAACAAAATCAAAAATAAATTTCTTCTATGATGGGCATTTTCTGTAAATGTTCAAAAAGAAATTTGAGAGGGTTTTGTTGTTTTTTTTTTTTGTTTTTTTAATTCTGAGACATTTTTGTAAATGTTTTGGAAGTAATCTAGGTTTTAATCTAGTTCTGTAAAGGTTAAAGAAAAAACTGAATTATGTCATTAGCCTTTTCTTTGCTAAACATTTTCAGACACCATGCCATGTAGACCTGCCCTGAGTAGAGCTAGATGATAGAATGTTAAATATGTTTGTGATCAGTTTACTGTGTCAGTCTCATCAGTGCTAATAGCAGATGGTCAGCATCAGAGCTGGAGTAATAGTGGGAGGAGTTTTGGCTATGTTTGCAGGATACATGGCCCCTGCACCACCTATCTCCTGAACCTTAGTCGTATATATACTGTAATACTGGTGAGCTGTAGTCACAGTCATAACTAACTTAAAATTTACTTGTGTGTTTGGCTTTCTTTGCTCTTTTCAGTCTAGCCGGTACCAGTGCTCTTCTTAGAGAAAAGGCCAGGAAATGGAATTTACTGAGTTGAAAAAAGTCAAGATTTTTTTATCATATTAGAAGAATTAAATTTGCCAAATAATTTTGCTCCTTCATTTTTGAGTACAGAAGAAATTGCTGCAAAATATTTCTCCTTGTCACTGCTGCATCTTTAAAAACATGAATACAGGTAAGCTAAGCAATAGTTCTTGCTTCTCTCCTTGGTTTTTATTTCCCCTTATTTATTTCTTCCCTCTTTTCTGCTTCCACACCAGGCAGATATGTAGATGAAACTACAGTGTTATTGAACATAGATACAGTATCGACAACTCCAGACTTTGTATATATAATGGTACAAGGAACTGGCTAAACAAGAAGTTGTGTGTGGGGGGGAGCCAATTATGCAACGTTTCACACTAAGTAGGACAGGATTTTTACTTGTAATCTTTAAAATATAGTTTTCCTTATCTTGAAATATTTCCATTCAGCTTCTTAAAAAAAAAAATGTCAGCATACATCTATCACTTGCTATTCATTGATTTTTTTTTTAACACAAGGAGGAACCATTGAAATCATCTCACTGAACTTTCTCTTAAAACAGACTGTGAAATTTCACTTAAATAGACCATTTCTAGGCTCAATAATTTGTTTGGCTAACCCGTGCCTTCTAGAAAAGCATTCAAACTTGATCTGAAGAGGTCAAGAGGGGGGAAATCTGTCCCTTCCCTTTGGTAGTTTGTTTCACCCAAACTGTTAAAAGTTAGTGCCTTATTTTTGGTTTGAATGTGTCTGGTTTTAATGTCCACTCATTGATTCTTATTCTCCTTTTTCTCCTCAGTTAAAGAGCCCTTTAATACTTGTTGTTTTTTTTTTTTTTTTGCAATGAAAAATAAACAAGGAATGTGGTTGTACTTTTAAAAACTAACATCTATCACATGAGCTTTCATGGGAGAAAATCCCACTTCATCAGACCCTGGAAGATGGGGAACTTACAGCATGGGAGCCAAAGTTCCCCATTTTCAAGTGCCTGATCAAGTGGGATTTTCTCCCATGAAAGCTCATGCAATAAATAAGTTTGAGAGTTTTTAAAAGTGCCCCCAGACTCCTTGTTTGTTTTTCTGAAGTAGACTAACACCACTAACTTTGGAACTTTCCCCATGAAGACACTTCCACACCATTCTAAGTCAGTCTTTAAAAAAAAAAAAAAAAAAAAAAAAAAAAAAAAAAAAAAAGCTGCTTCTTTCACCAAAAATATTTTTCCAGTCCTTGAATGATTTTTGTAGCATTCTTTTAAATTCTCAGTTTTTCAAAAATCTTTTTTGAAATGTAGATACCAGCACTAGGCTCATTATTTTAGTATATCTCACAAATACTGCATACAGAGGTAAAAAACACTTTGCTTTTCCTCCTCCCTTATTTGTAGATCCAAGGATGGCATTAGCCTGTTTTGTTACACCATCACACTGTGGAGTTCATGTTCATTTGTTGGTCCACTAGGACTCCAAAGTTCTTTTCAGAGTGACAGCTTTGCAGGCTCTATTAAAAAAAAAAAATTACTTTGCCTTCTTTTCAGTTTTACTGCCCTCCATTTTCTGCTTCTTTTCTGTCGTCATTTTCCCATATTTATAATGCCTCATCCCTATTTTTTTACCTTCTTTGTTATCTCCAGTTCCAATTTTTGAATGCAAGTTTTCTGTGTTGAGGAGGCAGGCAGGGCTTCACTGTGCTACAACCACTTAAGTTACATTTAGTGGAATATTGATTTTTCAGCACATGCTGTAAAAGTCAATATCTCAGTAGACAGAGCAAAGATTAATCTTTATTACATGGGTCAGTCAGTCACATTACATATATGACTTCAGTACAATGCTTAGCATAAATAATTGGCCTTCTCCACATATTCCAGTCGTCTCCTTGTCTGTTCTCTTCTTCACACTCCACAGAGTTCGTCTATCAAACAGCTTCTCTCGGGGTCTCTCTCTGTCAAATCACTTGGTCATCCTGCCTATCCACCATAAGTAGCCTGTGTCTTTGTTTTTTTACATGACAGTGTAATTTAGGTTCTTCCTCCCCAACTTCACGCATAAATGTTTCTTGCATACATTTCCATACTGTTCATTCTGTGGCTGAGCCTATGGCAACACAGTTTCTTGGTTCCTTCTGCTCGCTCAGTCTGACAGTCAGAATGATGGCCTGTCACCATCCAGCATTTTCTCATCCACTAGAATTCTTCTTGCCGTTTCCCCAATTTGGTTTCATCCTCGCCCAGTGTAGCACACTTGGAAGCAACCCTTGTGGCCTCTACTGGCTGCTATTTGATCTCTTTTTGGAGGCGTTGCTAAGAAACCAAAGAAAAACCCTCATCTGCGCTTATAGGCATCATAAGCATTTTTTGATCTCCCTGTGAGAAACATCCACTACCACAATGAAGCAAACCAGCAGCCGAAAACAGTTTCTGAGACTGAGAGTTTTCTGGGACATTTAGGGAAGAGAGGCCCAGCCAACACCGGTGATAGCAGACATCATCATTCCAAGCCAACCCAGGGTGCCTGTTTGAAGGCTGATGTGGTAGCAAGGGTGAGACTTTACTGGATTTTCCCCTCACCCACAAGCATTAATGTGTCCAGACAGATATGGAAGAGCACCCCTTTTTTGAAGGGTTTCATGTCTTAACAGAAAAGCCAAGACTATTAGCAAAATGTCCAGCCTGGCATCTTAGCTGGGTGACCTGATATTCCTTAGGCTATTTTGGCCCCAACCTGAGTCTAGTGTTCTCTTCTATCCAGACTCTTCACCAGGGGTTCTCTCCATTCTAGTCTCAACGTTAGTACTAGACCTCTTATCTCTCTTGGAGTAAGTTCCTTCTCTGGAGTCAGGGGCACAGGCAGGTCTATCCAGTGTGACTTCCAGGGATGACAGGTGATCTTTGTGAGACTGGGCTTCTCTAGAGTGTCTGCGAAATCCCTGGCTGTGTCTGTGCTCTCTTAGATGCCAAACGCAGCCCTTGATCTAGGAGGCTTCCCTCTTTTAGAGCATCTCTGACAGACTTCCTGTTTTAGTGGGTAATCTGGAGAGCTCATCCTCTAGGTTCCCTGCTTGGCCTTCTGACTCAGATCTCTCTTGGGATCTCCTGTCCAGAAGAGCTTCCTGTTTCCTTTGGGAGTCCCTGCTTAACTATGATTAAGTAAAGTTTATTAAGTCTGGGTGCCCATTTTTGAATCAGCCACCTGTGGCAGTCAGCTCTAGCACCGTATAAAGGGCAGCTGCCCTGTGATAGAATATATATGAGGATAAATGTTATTCCTTTTAAAGAATATATTTAGATGTTTTTAAATGGGTTCAACATAGTGGAGTAATGTAATTAGCATTTTACCAGACAATTGTATCAAAAATTTTCCTGAAAGATAAGTATAGTATACCAAGATTTCAGTAGTCCATCAGAAGCACATTACATAACTTCTAACATCCTTCTTCTCTTTAAAATAAATGAAAAAAAAAACAACCAAAAACCATGCACACCTGTGGTGCAACTGATGTTCAGCAAAAAATAAGGACATGAGTCAATGCAATGAATGCTTCTTTTTACATTAAGAGAATATAATGAAGTTCTATCATTTTATAACATTTCTCTCTTCCTGTTTAGAGCTTTATTTTTTTCACTTAGAAAGTTATCTGTGTTCTCTGCTCGTGTTTCATGAAATGGTTTTTAAAAATTTTCAGGTAACTCAAGTTTAATAAATGTTTTATTATGACTTCTGTATTTTTCTATTCCAGTACATGAATGGGCATGCACACATACCCCAATAATAAGCAAAGCCCTTTTGAATGGCAGTGAGGTTGAGTATTAATAATGTATCAATAATGTAAGGGCAAATAACATTGCAGGAGTGTTATAATTATACCAAAATCAAGCATTACATATAGCAAAAATTCATAATTAAGGTTTCACTTACAGCAAATCCAAACAGAGGGAAGACACCCAAAAAACTTAACTCTGCCTTCTCAGAATTGCCATGCATTTATCTTATAATTACAATTAAGGCATTCAGTCGTGGTGGTCTCAGAATAGATTAAACTGATTTTTAAATTAGTATTTATTTTTTTCATATTTTCCTCTTCTGGATATCATTATAGGGTGTAGTTGAAGTTGTTTGATTGAACTTTTCCTAACCTGTTTGGACTTCTTTATTGTAACTTACCTTAACTCTGAGTATACTGGGCTTACAGTGTTGGGTTTGATGATTATTATTACATCCCTGTAATTTTTTTACTTTCATATTATAAATGTGTACTCTCAACCTTAACTCCTCGTTCACATAGTTTTTCTCTTTTAGATCCCTTGGGGAGTGTTTATTAATTGTTAAAAATTACATAAAAGCGCACTAACAGCAGCCCCCAAAAGAATACTATCACGGGAGATTTTGAATGACTGGAAGACAAGCAATACTAAAAACAGTACAAAGCAGTCAAAGTGTGCTAATGAATCTTGCAATTGATTTGTTGGCTTATAGGGCTTTGTGAGGTGAGACCAGTGCTATGTGAAGGAAGGACAGAGGGAGCCAGTTCCATCAGTCCTAATGTCTATGAGCTTAAAGGTTTTCCCCTATGCTTCTGTCTCCATTTCTCCAGTAGTATTGTTGGCAGAACTCAGTGCCATGGGGAGCCTTTCAAGAACCCATGTTCAAGTTAACATGCAGCCATGGAGCAGTAGGATATGCCCACATAGCAAAGAAATACTTGGGTGTGGTCTGTGCTGGCCAGTTTAGGCTCTGGCTGCAGAGCTGTTTCGTTGCTTTGGTAGATTTCTTTGCTTGGGCTGCAGACCAGGATCTGGGATCCTTCAACCCTGCAAGGTCCTAACACCAGTCACAATTTTTTCTTTGCTGTGTAGAAATACCCTTGAAGACGAGTGATGATTGGGCCAAGTAAATGTCCAGTGAGAAGCTTTGACTCATAATCCAGTCTCTTATAGTACTGGCTCATTACAAACAACTGAATTGTTGCATGCAAATTAGCAGCAGATGAAGGGCAGAGACTGGTGCAAATGTATACAATTAATTTTAGCTTACAGATAATGTTGAAGAATCTGTTGTAGTTGTGTTATGATTTAAAACAAAAAATGACAAACATAAAAGACCCAGTTTTTAATTAATTTTAACTCATGAATTAATTACTGCATTGTACATTTTTAGAAAATTAATTCAGTGGTCAGAGTACAGATCAAGTAAGTGTGGGAATGATTTTTCATACATTTCAAGCAGATTGAATCACTGCTTAATCTGCAAAACAGAACTCTCATTGTGTGTCCAGCATCAAATGTAACTTCATTTAATGATGATGAAGTTAATCGCTGTGTCAAATAGCTATATTAGCCTGTGATTTTACTTGGATGACTTCTTTAGAGAGAGTGGTGAAGATCTCAATTTGTGTTTTTCAAAAAAATAAAACCAAATGAAAGAGTGAAAGGTGTCCAGTGTAGTGGCTTCATATTTCAGTTGGGTTCCATATACAGCATGTGTAACAGATTTGTGCTAGTTTTAGTTACTTACATAATATTTTACTCTTTCACTTGGTGGAATGGATGATCAATGGGAAAGAACAGATTGTTTTGGGGAGAGATTTGCTTATCCCAGTAGTTAATACCAGCAACACCATAAAGATTCACCTAATCACCTGATGTATTCTTTGGCAAGCCACAATGCAAGCAGATTTCCAAATTTGCAATTCACTGGAGCACTTAACATAAGATGTTGCTGTTGTGCCATGCATAGGGTCAGCTTTTGTCATATCATGTTCCCTACAGGTCTTAAAGTGGAACTTTCTGTTTTGATTTGGGTCATCTTTGTTGGATTCTTGTCTCCTCCCAGCTCCGCAGTGATGCTGCCACTCAAGCAGCCTTACACTGTTCCCTCTGTGCTCTCAGAAATCAGTGTATGACCTTGTGCATGAAAGTCTACACAGAGACTGAGGTTGCTTTCCTGCCCTTCTTCTCTTCACTGAGTGTTCTAGCAGTTCCTTTCTGAGCCACCATGGTGTCCCCAGCTTTGAGTTCTTCCAGTGGGAGAGATTAAAGCATCACGCTGGGGGCAGAATTGAAAGTTGTTCTTTTTGCATATCAGCAGAAGGGATTGTGACTGTATATAAAAAAAAAAATCTTTCCACATCTAAGTTCCATTCTGATGGAAGAACTGAAATGACAATGACAGATCTCTTAAGAGTCACTAGTTCAAAGGAGGGGCTGGGAAGACCTCAGTATCTCACTAAAACATGTCCACAGCTTAGTGTTGCTGGCCAGTTCCTACAGCCACCATGGCCAGAAACCCTCACCATTCCTTTTTTGAGCAGGAACGCGTATCAGAAAAGGCAGAGACGATCAACTGTGCATAGAGAAACTCTATTTTAGATATTTGCTGAGTTCCAGGAAGAGCTGTGACAGGAAATGTGGCTCTTCTCTATGGAAGGATGAACCTCACCACATCCACCACTGATACCCTCAGCAATCTCCAGTCTACATCCTAACTATTTTGTATTGGTACTTCTCCTTTTAGTGTGGAAGAGTGAAGTTCTGCTGTGTGTCACTGCAGCAGAATATCAGTGATGTTGCATATCCTTCTTTACACTTTCAGTGATCTTTGACCTCAAGTTAGTGAATTGTAAGGGCAAAACGTGTGAAAAGTAGTAGTATTCATAGCTATGATGATCCTCTTTGATTGAGTGGCACGTGTAGGATGAGAAATCCTCAAGCTAGGACATAAATGAGTGATATTTATTGTCATGGTCTCAGAGACAATCAGCCTAATTTGGTTTGGGTTATGCTTTGTTAGAGGTTTTGTCACCAGTGTGTGTTTGTTTTTTCTGTTTCCATGGGTGGAATTACAAAGAATTAAATTCTGCCCATTGTTTTCCCCTTTTCTCTGTGAGTAGTCACATTTGTTTCACGTATTTGACTTGAAGAGGAGCAGGGCACTTTTCATGGTGAGTAAGGGTGATGGAACCTGACCCTAAAATGGGAGAGTCTCTTAAATTGCTTAAAGAAATTTATGAATGGGACTGATCACAACTATATCTAGTTTCATATACAATATGTAAAAAAAGTAATAGAAAATGAGGTTCATAGGTTTTTATTTTATACATAAAGTAATCCTTCTATTTGCAAATAGGCTATCTTAATAAATAATGAGTGAAGTGGAAACTAAATGACTCAAGGATAGGCTATAGGACATAGCCTTTGATTTATGTATCATAAGTTCAAATCCAAACCAGACTGCTAGTAATCAAAAGTTGTTACCAGCTGTGACTAGGCTATACCTTGTCAGTACCAGATAGGTAGTTGCTTTTAGAAGGAAAACCTCCATGCAGGGATACTAAAGTCACATGAAATAAATAAAATATAGTAAAATAAGAGGTCTACTTTTCTCCATTGGAAATAAATAAAGCAAGATGCACTTTGACTCAATAATATACTTGCTTTTGTGAATTAAGTGGAGTTGGAGACTTTTAAGTTGCACCTTTTTTTGACAATCATGCCTGGTGTTCATTTGGAATCACACCCTATGTTGTAAAATGTAAATCTAAGTTTAACCTCTTTCTAAGCCACTTTGACTGCCTTTAAAAAAAAATTAGGCCTAAAGTTGGCTTTATTCATATCAAAGGGAGGTTTTTTTTTTTATTGAATTTAATGGAAACAGAATCAAGCTCTTTTGTAATTTTGTTTGCTCTTGTTGAAAACAGTTGACCTAGAAGTTGAAAGAATTTGATAATCCAGAACAAACAGAATTATTAGATTTCTTTTCATAAAATAAGAGGAAATAACTCTTGAAATAGATTGTAATTCCTACAGAAGTATTTTCATTGTTGCCTAACAAGCTCTAAAAACAGGGAATGATATCACATTTTACTATACTACTTTATACCTAGGGAAAGAGAAGGAAGAAGCTGGACCTCTTCTCTGCAAGTAGTGTTAACTCTACTTGGGAAGAGTCTTTTGAGTGAACTCATTTAGATCCTTGAGGAATATGGCAGCAGAAACGAGAATGAAAGGATGATCTATTTGAAAACAGGACATCCTGTTAAAGCTCTTCTTTTTTTAATTTGCATGGTATGTTCAGATTTATTTTGCTTTATCTGTAAGCTCATCTGAAACAGTTTAATTGAAAAGTACAATTTTTACTTTCCTTGGTGGGAGTTATGCTTTCTAACAGGTAAAATTCAGTTATCAGTAGTGTGCAAATTATCTCAAAAGTCCAAGGAAAAATCAATGCAAATATTTCCCTCAGGGTCTAGAATACCAATTATAAAAATATTAATACTTAATCCCTTTATTACTCTCATTATCTTTGCAACTGAAAATAAGATCTATTTTATACATTTATAAGGAATCAATGATGTGTGCAAGGCCTTCAAATGCTGGTCTGTTTGTGAAGATTTATATTTTGGACAAAGGGCAAGAGGGATGAGGGAAAAGACAGATAAATGCAAATTTGTCTTCTTTGAAGGCACAATGTGTGTGTGTATGCCTGTATGTTTGTGTGCGCACACCCATCTTCTAGCCATATGTGTATATTGGACACCCTTCAGTCCTGACAATATAGAGAGTTCAAAATATAAAATATTCCTGTCTGTAGTAACACTGTCATCTTCTGTAATAATACTTCAGCCTTCCTAGTATGAATTACAAATGTTTGCTCTCATGCAAAGCATAAATATAAATGTTGACAGTGTCATGCAACACTAACTTCTGTCATCCTTACCTACTGTATGTACAATAGCAGGTGAAACTCATTTGTAAAATAAAAACTACACAGATTGCTTGGGGGGAAACATATGTCAGTGGTGGTGGATTTCTGTTCAGTTTGACTTCTGTTTAAGAATGCAGATACTTTAACTGAATTATTTTTAGCTGCCTGCAACAACTGCACTATTAAATGATCAATTGCGTGTTCAATGGAAATTGATTTTTTAAGAACTTTTTTATTACTTAGCTGCAAGTTTTGCTGTGAAAGGAAACTTGGTCTATTTGTTTTCAAATTTAGAATAAAATTCTTTTACAAAATGAGAACAAAAAGCTAGTTTAGATAAATAAATTTGACTAAAAACCAGACTTTCTCATATTTCAGACACTCTTTTTACATTTTTTTCTGTATAACTCTTTACAAATTCTCTATTGGTGCAGAAAATATAGGGCCAATCAAAGGGCCCAATCTTATCTCCATTGAACTCAGTGGGAAATTTTCCCCCTCATTTTAAATAGCATGGTCTGGCCTAACATATATGAGTATCTTTGAGTATTTCTAGTTCAAAGATGAAGGGGAGAGGGGACACAGGAGGCTGATGATAAAAGTATTTGTTCTAAGAATTCATTTAAAAAATAATTAAGGACTCTTATGTGGTTTTTGCACACATGTCCCTAACCCTACAGTCTCAAAGAAGTGAGTGTTTGTCTGGGCCAGCAGGGTGAAGAAAGCTAGTGTTCCCTTTACAGGTTGTGCCCCCTTTCTCCTCTCTCTAGGTTTGTAAAGAGGGTTACTGTGTCTCATTAGCTAGAGAGAAGGATGCCTGCAATGCAAGCATGTTGGCTCCTCTTCACTCAAAGGAAGGGTTCATAAGCCTTTCCTCCTGCCCTAGGAGCACCATTTGCACAGGGGGAAATGAGCTCCCCTTTTGGATTTGAGTAGCACTGTGGTTTGGTGGCCTTGCTATGGTTTCATGCTAGTTGTCATTTGGTGACTGAGAAGGAATTATTCCTTTCACAGCTAGTATGGTCTGAGGTTTTCACATTTTCCTCTCAGCAGCCCAGGGACCCAGATGTAAAATTTATTTTGTTTCAACTTGCCAGGTGCTCAGTGCAGGTACTTTTTCAGTGGGAAGCCTGATTCCCTTGACTGGAATTGAAGGCAGATTAGCAAAATGGTTTTCAAACCATTTTTCCTCTGGACCCAGTTGAGAAAAAAAAATCATTTATGGCTATGACCCAACAATTGCATCATTGAGCAATGCATTCCAGTCTTTCAGCAGCAGCAATGGGGGGGCACCATGACTCAGTTGCCTGAGGGTCTGCAGCCCAGTGCTGGGTCCCGAATCTAAGTTTGAAAACGACTGGATTAGAAGATCTCTCCTAAAGAAAATGGAGAAGGGGGCTGCTAATATCTAGTACAGTGAGGAGAAAACCCTCTCTTCCGCATTCTTCTTAGCCCTTGTACAAAAGGAGTATGATGGGGTCTCAGCAGCAGTGCTGAGACCAGATTGGTTGGGTTAGGTGCTGTCAGCCCTCCATCTTGTGGAACAGATTACAAAGGTGTTATGTGGGCTGGGCAAGTTATTGCTGGATAGTTCCCAGATGTGTTACTTAAAAGTTGCAGTCCTGCTAAACCACATTTGTAGTGTTTTCTCTTTTTAGTCCTGCATTGTATGGCACAATGCATGGCTGCATTTCAGGTTTGCTAGGGATTCCATGTTACAACTTTTGAGTTTTGGCACAATAGCCCCAATTTTTACCAAAACAGGCTTAATGACAACAGAAGACATGATGCAATTAATTCTTACATAAGAGTTTCTATGGTCAGTCTCTCAACTATGGGTAAATCAGGCACTTAAAGAGGTCTTCCATTCTTCCTAACAGTTAATAGACTGGCCATGCATTCACCCTACTCAGGCCTGGATGGCTGATTTGAGGCCTCAGTCCTGCAAGCAGATGTGCCTAAGCTGATCTCTGCGCACATGCTCACGAGTCTGCCCATTTCCCATTTGTGGGACCTTAAATAGTATATTCATATATCATCACCATTGTAGACGAGATTGGGTTTGTCATCGCTGCAACTCTGGCAGTGCTTTCTGGTAGATTCCTCCATGCCAACACACACATTCTTCTCTTCCTCTTTTGTTGGCAGTGCTAGAAGGCAAAAACACTTTCCACCAACTACACTGTTAATTCTACTAACATTTAACCCACTATACAAATTTATTTGTAATATACAGAAGTTCCTCACTTGCTTACAACGTGAAATACAGCTTTCAGTATAAAACATGATGTCAATAATGGCCATTGCTTCATAGAGAAAGGCAAAGAATGTGACAATAATATATGGAGAAAATCAAGTTTTATTTCACATGACTGCAATGCTCCATATAGTTTTCACTTTTTAAGCTGCTGCAACTTTAAACATTATTTACAGGCATAATCAAGGACAACATGTTTTTGACAGTTCTGCAGATGTCAGCACAAAGGAGGTAGACCCCCTTCTGAAAGTGGTTATTGATACCTTTGTTAAAACTAAGGAATATTTCACACAGTGCATTTTGAGAATTTGACACTAGTTACTATTAAACTTACAGCTGGACCTTTTCTAGATATTTGTTCTAACAATTTTACTTGTTGATTTTTCTTATGGTCTGCTATTGGACTTTGGACAGTGCCAAACTGCACAATGTTGCTATTTTGTGAATATGCTGGCCTCTTTTTCATTTTGTTTGATGTTTTATAATCTCTCCAAAGTGTTCAGGTATTTGGTGCCACCACACAGTCTGTGTTGTCTTACTACTTAAACCTCAATGGGGCTTTTGTTACTGTGTGTCTGTTGTCTGGAGCAATTCTTTCAAGTTTAGGAGACAGTAATTATTCTTCCAGAATTTAGACTATAAAAATAACACAGTCAAACTCCCATTATTTGTACATGCTTTTAGGTTTTTTGTCTTTAAAACAGAAAAGGATTTCTTTGGGGATTTGAGTGGCTGTATCTATGTTCTTTCTACCTTTCTACCAAAGAGTCCAGTGGAGGGCAACAAAAAATCATCAAGGGGCTGAAGCACAAGACTTATGAAGAGAGACTGAAGGAACTAGGCTTATTTAGCCTGCAGAAGAGAAGACTGAGGGGGGATTTGATAGCAACCTTTAACTACCTGAAAGGATGCTCCAAGGAGGATGGAGCTCAGGTGTTCTCAATAGTAACAGAGGACAGAACAAGGAGCAATGGTTTCAAGTTGCAGCTGGGGAGGTTGAGGCTGGATATTAGGAAAAATTTTCTTACTAGGAGGGTGGTAAAGCATTGGAATGGGCTACCTAGGCAGGTGGTGGAATCTCCATCTTTGGAGATGTTTAAGGCCCGGCTGGATAAAACTCTAGCTGGAATAATTTAGTGGGAGTGGTCCTGCTTTTTTTGGCAGGGGGTTGGACTAGATGGCCTCATGAGGTCCCTTCCAACCATATGATTCTATGATTTGAAATGACAGGATATTCAAAATGCCCAAATACTAATTTTTTGTGGCATATCTGTATATTTATTTGTCAACCTTGGGTGAATTTTCTGGATTTCTATTAGCTTGTCCCAAACTGCTGGCAACCTAAATTTCTCTAACAGACATCAATTTGCTGTATTAAATGCTTGTTCTACCCTGCAAGACATATTGATTATTTTTTCTCTCAGTAAAGTGACAAATACCATTTTCATGACTATAATAGAGATTGATTACAATTTTATGGAACACGGAGCTGATCTTGCTGAGACAACTTGGGGCATATAAAAATTGAAAAAAAATCATTTGAATTAGTAAAAAAAAAATAATGAATTCATCTGTTGCTGATGAAGCTGAAGCATTTTGAGAAAATGAAAATACTGCAGATGCATGGTCATTGCTGAGCAGGGAGGCATGCTTAAATATATTTATAGCAGCTGGTGTCTGAAATCATTGCAAAAATGCTAGCAATTCATCTTCAGGAGCCCAAACTTAAGCAAGACCTCAGAGTCTCCTTTGTTATATTAAAGCACCCCTATTGAATCAAAGTTATGTCTTCAGTGATACAAAATAAATCTGAAAAACTGAGGAATTATTCTGAGCTTTTCATGCTATGTGATTCAGTTTAAGCATGAAAAGCTAATTCCTTTAAGGCTTTTTGCATTTACCCATGGACAAAATGTTCATAGATGCATCATTATCATCTGCTTTACTGATTGTTGTGTTAACTTTGAATCAGATTCTTGTACCCTCACACTTTAGCAACTTACACCATTACCAACTTCAGTGGGATCATGGCAAGGCAATGTGTATAAATGAGAGTGGGCATCTAAATCTGGCACAGCTTAGCTTATTCATGGCATTGATGTCACAATAAAGCAAATTGTAATAGTCACAAAGCCTATGTTTAGGTGAGGCTCTTCATTGGATGTGAAATTCCATGTGTTAACTTGGTCGGTTGTTTTTAGTCTAATAATGTAGCGTTCATTGATAATTTATTGGCATCATTTAAAGTATTCATGTTGTGTGAATAAAACCACGGTTTTTAAAATGATGGATTTTCATTATCATTTCCATTTGAGAAAATATTTATTTTATCATTTCCTATCCATATATGTTTTTAAAAAGTAAAGCTGTGAACAGCAGTAGAGCTGAGAATCACAGGAAGGCTGTAAAGTAAGATGAAGGAAAAATAGTCATGCTGTAATGCAACTTCCTCTTTACTAAAAGTGGTTTTAGTATTGTAGTTTGCAGTAACATTTTTTTCCTCTTAAGCCTGTAAAAAGTAAAGAAAAACTGTCCTTGCATAAATTTTTACATTTCAAAAGCTAGACACAGTGAGCTCAACTTTCAAAAAGATGTACATGACACATACAGTCAAATTTCATAGGGTGCAAGCAAATTATGGAAGATTACATTTTGCACAACTGACTCTGGAAAACATGACTTTTCTAAATTAAAAAATATATATATAGTAAATATTAGCCTGGCCTAACAAACAAAACCTATGTGCTTTAAAAAGAAAAAAAAAGATGAATTTTACTCTGATACCAAATATAGTATTAAAAAATGTTCTGTTTAAAGGATCTGATAGAAAAGTACTGCAAAACTACTGAAAAATCAGAACAGGGCCATATGTATGATCCATTGCAACTGTTCTTGCTGCATTTTGTATTGAATATCTCAATTTTGTGGCTGTGCTCTAAGAAACTGTTTTGTAAATGTCAAGCTTTTACGTAAATCAAGTTGTGAATAATGTATTTATCTCTGATTGATCATTAAAATATTTTCATTCATGTATTCTTATATTTTTTTTGTTAATTGTGTTTTACATTGAAGTCAATGGCAGTTTTGCCCAAATAGGGACTGCAGGATCCAGCCCCACGTTCATCTAGTAGGTGAAGCACTCTTAAATCAGTCTGTGCAGTTATTTAGCTGTTACCAATTACTCCTGCTTTGTAAACAATCAAAGCGCTTGTATCTGCAGGCAGTAGATAACCTGGAAATCAAATATATCAGCTCTAGACAGATCAACCAAGAGATTGTCCTGTCAGCTAAAACAAGAGTGAAAGATGTGATTGTAAATAACACTCATAGGCCAAACAGGTTAGTGACATTTATTTTTTAAAAAAGAGGGGTTTGGGAAGGGAGGCGGGAATGGGGGGAGAAGCCACTTTAGCAAGCTGTTCAAATTTAATTGAAAAGTTGGTGTAAAATCAAAGCATCAAAAAACTATTAAAGATTATTGTAAATTTATTTTGCTTTGTACAATATTAACTTTAATATATGGATTGCAGACTTGCTTGGGGAGTTGCTTTGATTCATTACTCTGGGAAAGCCCTGGAATAGCATGTTGACAATGCCACACATTTTTGACACCTCAGCAATTTACCCTTTGTTCAAAGTGTTGAAATAATTGTTACTACTTAATTTTTTGTAAGCAGGGATTGTGTTTGGAAGGCAAAACAGAAGACCACAGAGGAATTAGTTTTAATACTAAAATTAATCTAGTTTATATTCCAGCCAGACTTCAAAAATGTTATTTTCATTGTCCTGACCACCACTTTACATTATTATATTTTTTCCTAGTTTTATTTTTCATTATTGATGAGAAAAAAATAAGAGCAAAGTAATCATAGTCCTAGAATGGGATTTTTTAATTGCTAAAATATTAGACAGTTCAATCTATTTTATGGTTAAGATAAGAAAGGAGACTGTGTATGATACTATTTAAAATGCTTCCTTCATTAGAAATGATGTAATTTTCCAGTGGTCTTGAAGTTTGATTCTTGGCCCCAATGAAGTCCTCAATAGCTTTGCCAGTTATCATATTTGAAAGTAAGCAAATGGTTCTAAATCAGAAGTATTCTAACTGATATTTCTCTACACTGTCCTAGGCTGATCCTATTATGTGGGTTCTTAGGCTTCTACCACAGGAACAATATTTGGTAGACTTTTGTTTCCTTTTTAAATGAATGTGAAGATAAGGATAATATTTGTTTTACATCCATGTTGTAGTGAAATTGTTTGATAAACCAACTAAAAGGAACAAATCCACAAACAGTCCTTTTCCTGAACTGAAAATTTCTTATCAACAGTCTGGATACTTCCCCTTCTCTTAAAGATAGCTATTTAGTTCACCATGGATTTTTTTTCTTCCAGCCTGGCTTCCTGTTGGTTTGACTGTAGTGTAGCAGGTGTACAATTCCAGAGGGTCTTTAAAAGTGGCTCAGCAGGGCTTCTGTGCCGTACATTCACAGGAGACAGCTCATCTGTTTAATCCTTATGTTTTAGTCAACCTTTCTTGTTATGCGGACAGGGCTCCGATGCTCAGCTGGATTTTGACTCTCAGAATGAATTGATGGAGCTCTTTGATCTTTCCATGTATTGCATCTGTTTCATCTTTCATCCAAATGCATGATCTTCACAACTCCAGCTACTGCTTTATTTTTTTTTTCGCACTTGAATCCATCACTTCTGCTTTGTTCTCCTTTTTGGCATTCATTTTTAATGTTCAATGAACTTGATCACATAATTTTAATATAATGATAATTAAGTTGGCATGAGTATTTAAAAATATGAAGGGAGACCAAGACGACCATATTTATTTAGAAATCGCACTTGACATTTCTGGAGACTTGATCAGAATCTTTGAATGAGACATATGCATCTTCACAAATTTGCAAATTAATGTATACAGAGATTGTAATTAATATACCAAATACAGGAAAAGCAGAAGATGTAATTTCATATACACTTGGAAAAGCCCACTATTACAATTAAAAACTCCCTTGAGTTCTAAGACTCTTTAACAATATAATTAGAATTAATATCACATCATGAATTTGGTAGATTGCCCATTAACATCTCAGGATAGGGGCTCTAATTCAGTACAGTACTTTGATACAAGTCCATCCTTGTTCAGGATAGCACTTAAATGTGTGCTTAAAATCAAGCAAGTACCTAAGTGTTACCTTGAATAGAGGTGGTTTTCTGAATCATGGTTTTGATCTATGTCAGACAATTGTGATTAAAAATATTCATAGAGCCAGGGGGTAGCTCAATTAAATTGTGCATAATTGGTAGCAATTTTTAGCTTCAAATACAATGGACAGTAGGGGATTCCTTTTGTCATTTTAATGAAACCAAGACGTGCAATTTAGATTATTCTCTTAGTTCAGCTAAAAGACTGTAGAAGTGTAGCATTTTATAGTTGTTCATTTGATTCTTGTGCTTTTATCAGAGAGTTATGTAATTCTTTTGCTTTCCATGTATGACTCAGTGTTCAGTTATGATAGTCCAGTTGTTGTATGAGTGGATAATGCTGAGCTCCTAGAGTTACAAGAGCTTTTATAAGTAAGCAAAGAACTTTGCAGTTTCCAGAGCCAAAAGCTCAAGACAGGGTCTTTTCTCGAGAGATTTGCTGGCAAATTTTATTGCAAAGCACTGTCCTAAATATGTATCATACAACAGAAACAAGAATGTTTGAGTGACCTGGTGTCAGGTCAATAGACTATCTGCTTTTGTCCACGCACACTGAGTGACAGGCCTAATTTGATTTTTGAGAAGCCTCTTGGGAGTAGACGACAACTGAGGATTGCATTTCTCAGAGTACTCCCAACACTGAAATTCAGTTTCTCAGTTGATCTGAAAATGCCCGAATCTATTGGCCATCAGTTCTATCTATAATGTGCTAGGCCCTTGTCTGAGGGGGAATTATTTTTAGGACCAAAGAGTCAGTCCTTCAGTGCTGTTGTCTTTAGTCAACTGAATATTGATTTGTCTTTAAATATTTTTAGACATGAGATCTTGTGTGCAGTTTACTTTTATACCCAACAAATAAATAAATGAAATTAAAACTTTCACTGAGTTTTTCAGAGATGTTTTTTCCTTAAAATGTAGCTTAAAATTTTCAGTCATCCAACTCGTCAGGCTATTGTTTTAATGCTGATGGACATAGGGTATCCAAATTCTCTAGATTGTATTGAAAATCTCAGCAACATAGTACATGCATGAGACATTCATTATGTGTATGTGAGGACTCTGAAAGCAGTAGACACATTTATAAACTTGGTCAGACATCACCAATGTTTTTGAATGCTTTTATATATTTCTGAGCTTTTTAAAATAATTTTGCTTTGTGCTGAATTGAGGTCATTGTGTTATGATCAGCTGTACCTATTCATAAGAATAGTTTGTCCTTTGTAACAAAGAAAGTGCTGTAAGCATGGTTATTTTGAAATTAGACATGCTTAAAAATGCATATTTTCTTACAGTATAATAAACATCTTCCAACGAATTTTGTTCCTTTTACAGTTTGACTGTCTTTTAGGTTCTGCTTGGCCTATGAATCTTGCAAATGTTTACTGTCCCCAGTCACTGAAAATAAATGTGCTTATTATCTGAGAGCCTAATTTTAGAGTTTATGAAAAGGAAAATTAGGCTTTGAAGAAAATAGCTATTGAATTTGCCCATTTGTTTGTTTATGTGCCTTTGGCGCTGCTGATCTATCTTCTCTGAGATTAATCAGGTACATTACAGTATCCTTCAAGAAATTAAATAATAGACTTAAAATTAAGAAGTCCATTAAAAGAGCTTGGCAAATTATTAAAACCCTGTTTGGTCAGAGGCAGTCAGTAGGATGCTTTTCATTGAGGTGGAGCTTTAGGTACAGCAAGGTCCTATGTATGACAAGTTAGGCTTTCTTGACTTTCTTGTGAGAGGATAACCCTTGTGAAGAACAGATGTGCTATTATAGTACTTTTTTTTTTCCTGGCAGTTTAGGTATTTTAGTCTATGCTGTTGGGCTTCAGAATGCTGCAGATCTGTTCTTTCAACTGTTTTAGTAGATGTCATGTACTAGAACATTTTTCTGTTGTATTATTATGCATATTTCAGTTTGGTAGAGATAAAATGTCTTCTTTGGGGAGAGACTCTTGTAATTGCGCCTTTATTTTTGAAAAAGTATATAACACTGTTTTGAAAATTAAATAGTATATAAATTAAATAGTATATTAAGTAAAAAAAAAATACTATGTTGCTTGAACAGCTCAGTATTTTGTTCCAACAAAATTGGTTATATCCACTGCCTCTGTAAAAAGTATTCGTTTAATTTAGCTTCAGTGCAGCTATCATTAACCACATACATCCAGGGGCATTGCTGCCCCGGGGAATGACTGGGGCATGGACCTAGGCCCTGCCCCCTGCCTGCAGGCCATGCCCCTGGCCGGGGACAGGGCAGGAAGTGGCAGCCATGGCCGCGGGATCGCTTGGACTTTGAAGGGGCCAGAAGCGGCCACCGCTGCTGCGGGCAGCTTGGCCCCAGATCCCCGGCCAGTGATAGGGCCGGGAGCAGCAGCCATGACCGTGAGCAGCTGGGCCCCGGGTCTCTGGCCTGATCTGGCTGGAGACCGGGAGAGGCGGGGCCATGCCAGGAGCCAGGGCACTGGCGCTGGCATTCGGGGGACAGCCCATGTGTGCCAGACGCCAGCTATGTCCCTGCATGCATCTACCATTATATAGGATAATCCTTTTCAGTTTTCTCTAAATGGGTGCAGGCATGGCCTTTAAATCATGAGAGACTTAATCAAGAAGTGTGCCAGAAGTTGTGGAGAAGAGCATGTGAGAATGACTCTGGAACCACCAACCCACACACAGCAGTGCATGCTGCTACCATTACAGGAAAAGGTAGGGCTAATGCCCAGCATCACAGGACTGTGATTACTTGGCTAGGATTGATGCTCTGAAACTTTTCCCCATGTCGAAGCATAATTTCTTCTTTCAGAGGATGCCACAAATTGTTTCCATCCACTATTCCTTTTATAAGGCAAAGATAATGTCTCTTCTCTGTACAAGGGTTTGGGGTGTGCAGAATCAGATGTTAAAACCCTTCCTGGCTTGGGTGAGTTTATTTTACTAGTCATGAATCCATATTTTGTATTACATGTAACCTTCCTATAACAGAGGAATATACTGACTTGTTGGGAACTATTACTTAATTTGGTCTTTCTATGCAATTGCAAAGGTTCATGAAAATCCCTTCTTTTGCCTCATGCAATTACTTATGCATGAAAGGAATCCTTCAGATATGTACAAAGAGGTGGGAGTGTTGGGGGAAAGGGTGCATGCCGTTTCTCCTCGCAGAATAGACATCAACTCATCCACCTTCTGGAGAAATGGGGGCTATCACTAAATGAGTAGTAGAGTTGGTGCTTGTACTCTGCTTCGGTATTGTCCAGCTTGGTGCTGTCTCCTGCGAACAGTTTTTAGATATCCAAGGCAGTCAGAGAGATATCTTTAACATGTTCATCAGTCGAAGAAAAGGGGAATGGCTGACAGAGGCAAAGGAAGGTCTTGTCACAGCTCTCAGGATCTTCACCTCCTTTATCGTCTTGGCTACAGTCCAATAAAATAAAAGCCTTTTAAGTGTGTTTGAACCAACAAAACAAACAAGAAGTCTTGTGGCACTTAGAATCATAGGGTTATAGGGGACCTCATGAGGTCATCTAGTCCAACACCCTGCCAAAAAAGCAGGACCACTCTCACTAAATTATCCCAGTCACGGTTTTGTCTAACCAAGCCTTAAATATCTCCAAAGATGGAGATTCCACCACTTCCCTATATAGCCCATTCCAATGTTTCACCACTCTTAGTTTTTCCTAATATCCAACCTCGACCTCCCCAGCTGCAACTTGAAACCCTTGCTCCTTGTTCTGATCTCTGTTACTGCTGAGAACAGCCAAGCTACATCCTCCTTGGAGCATCCCTTCAAGTAGTTGAAGGTCACTAACAAATCCCCCCTCAGTCTTCTCTTCTGGAGGCTAAATAAAACTAGTTCCTTCAGTCTTTCTTCATAGGGCTTGTGCTCCAGCCCCTTGATCATTTTTGTTGCCCTCCACTGGACTTTTTGTAATTTGTCCACATCCTTTTTGTAGTGGGGAGCCCAAAACTGCAGACAGTATTCCAGATGTGGCCTCCCCAGTGCCAAATAGAGGGGAACAATCACATCCCTTGATCTGCTGCCAACAATTTTTCTGATGCAGCCCAGTATGTCATTGGCCTTTTTGGAAGCAAGAGCATACTGTTGACTCATGTCCAGCTTCCCAACCACCATGACACCCCAGGTTGTTTTCTACACTGCTGCTACTTAACTGATTGCTCCTTAGCCTGTAGCAGCGCATGGGGTTTTTCCGTCCCAAGTGCAGGACTTTGCACTTGTCCTTGTTGAACCTCATGAGATTTCTACTGGCCCATTGCTCCAATTTGTCAAGGTTTACCTGAATCTTCTCCCTGTCCTCTAGCGTGTCTACCGTTCCCCGCAGCTTGATGTCATCCACAAACTTACTGAGTGTGCAATCTATCCCGTCATCTGGATCATTAATAAAAATGTTGAAAAGAACTGGCCCCAGGACTGACCCCTGGGGCACACCACTTGTTACTGGTTGCTAGCTAGACATGGAGCCATTGATTCCTACTCACTGAAACCATTGATCTAGCCAGTTCTCTATTCACCTAACAGTCCACATATCCAACCCATACTTCCTTAACTTGCTGACAAGAATGCTGTGGGAAACCATATCAAAAACCTTGTTACAGTTGAGGTATATTACATCAACAGCTCTTCCCACATCCACAAATGCAGCCATCTCATCATAGAAGGCAATGAGATTGGTCAGGCACGATCTACCCTTGGTGAATCCATGCTGACTCTTCCTGATCATTCTATTTTCCTCCAAGTGTTTCCGGATGGATTCTTTGAGAACCTGCTGCATGATTTTTCTACGGATTGAGGTGAGGCTGATGGGTCTGTAATTCCCCAGATCCTTTTTTTCCCCTTTCTTGAATATAGGCACTATATTTGCTTTTTTCCAGTCCTCTGGCACCTCCCCTGTTCACCACGAGTTTTCAGACATAATGGCTAGTGGTACTGCTAATAAATAAATAAAGACTAATCAATTTTTTTTATTGCATGAGCTTTCATGGGAGAAAACTGCAGTTCTTCAGTTGCTTTGAAGATGGGGGATCTCACAGAATGGGAGGTAATAAATGCAGGGGAGTGTACATCATGGGATCAGGTTACACTAACAGCAAATCAAAGCAGATGAGGTGATTTCATTTTCCTCTATATGCTGTTCCCCAGTGTTTGAATCTTAACTGGTTTGAATTGCTGTTTCAGTGTGACCTGATCCCATGATTTAACTCCCTTGCATTTATTTTCTTCCCCTTCTACAAGTTCCCCTATTTTCAAAGGATCTGATGAAGTGGGATTTTCTCCTATGAAAGCTCATGCAATAAGTAAATGTGTTAGTCTTTAAGTGCCATAGGACTCCTTGTTTTACTGAACTAGACTAACACAGTTGCCCCTTTGGAACTTTGAACCAACAGTGTTCTTACTGCATAAAGCTGAGTCTTTTGCCACTGTGACAAACAAAGCTTAGACTGTAAGTAGTATTTTTTTGCGTATAGTTTATCTGTATTACAGCAATTTGCACAAGGTACTGGTCATTCATGTAACCTGGCTCACAATGCTTAGGACTGAGGATGCCAGATATGATTTATTTCAGAGGTGGTTGAGTTTTCTAAGGCTTCTGAAGTTCTTATTCAGTTCAATAAAATAAATAGGCATTTTTGTCATGCACAATGTTTTATAAACTGCAGTACTAAAGACAATAACCATTTCTATAGTATTGTTTGTAGCATGCCACAACATAAGATGTTAAATGCAGCTTTACTCTGAAGTGGCTATGGTAGTGTAAATTTGCAGCTGTTTCAATTCATTATTGCCATTTCAGTTTTGCTGAGGTAACAGGTAACAATATTTTGTAAATCCCTGTGAGGTCATTCTAGGTTCTCTTTTTCCCATTCATCATCATCAGTAATAAAGATGTTGAATGTCACAGTATTGTCAAGAACAGCTTTGCAGCCCCCTTGTCTTCATATACGCCCTCAATTAAACTTCTACAAAGTTATTAGTCAGTTCTCAGAGTAGAATTCCATTTTAAGCTGATAAATTCATAACTCAAATACATTATTTGTTACCCAAAAAAGGAGACAAAAGAGAAATGTGCTTATGTGCTTAGAGTATAATTAATTTCAGTTTTCATCTATGGGGAATATAGAGGGTTCTCTAGTTTATTAACATAGTTTTGGGTTTACCTCATGCAGGTCTTTAAATTTTAATTCTATGGGAAAACTTGTAGTGAGGGGTGGAGAAGGAGTGCTTTGGAAAGCTAAAGCTCTGACCAGCAGCTGCATCATCTCCTTTGGGTAGAGGACTTTGGTCTGTGTAGATGGGTATGTAAACTTCAAGCTGAATTGAGCCTGAGGATCCATTTGAAATCAAGACCTACCATGGTGACTAGACAACATTTCCATTCTGCTCACTGGTAGCCTTCCCTCTCCACCTCCATTTCTCCAAAAAAGCCTGATTCCTTGGCTCACTCAGGAATCCAGTTGCTATAGGCTCCAAGGCTGGCTGGAAAGTAATAGTTCTGTTGGAAAAAAAACCCTCAGTTTCAATAATTAGTTTTTGTTCTGGAATGAAACTGTGGTCTTCTGAATTTTTTTTTTCCAGAAAAAGTGTGTGTGTTTGTGTGACAGAGACCCACCCCAAACAAGCTGCAAGGTATAGATCAATATAAGGGCAGCATGAGCCTATGACAGCAGGAACATTAAATATGGTTTTCCCACATTCAAGGTATGGGCCCTAACCACTAACTATCAACTGTTCTGGGATGGGTCTCTCTCTCTCTCTGACCAGAAATTCCAGCCAGACCTTGAGAAATCCCATAATGTAGATCTACAAAAAGTTTTGATTTCAATGAAATAGCATTTTCTGAGAACAAAACAAAAAAGTTTTGTCAAATTCCTGACCACCTCTAATAGTCTGTCACTCTGCAGCTGCACACAGAGGATAACAGCTGTGAAGGGGGGAATTAATGTAGCACTGAGCAGTACTAACTCCTTGTGAGTTTGGAAAGGCGTTTACAAAAAGAGATGCTTCTTTCTCAGGTCCATCTGAGCTCCTGCCCTGTATGTTCCCCCGAATTAACAGTTACACCAAGTTCTATTGGCTTCTTGACCTTATATTGCTTCTCTGCTCCCCTATGTACATTTTAGTGTAGTCAAGCATGTAGGGGCCTTCTTAATTGGCAGATGCTGGACACTAAAAGACATACTTGAAAAACAACTCTATTTGAATATTAACTGCATTCCCTTAATGAAGATTTCATTTACACATATATCATTTAATATCACTTACATTTCACTTAATATTCTGTAATACAGTATTGAGTGGTAATAAATGGACATCTGTTATAGTTTTATTTTTACAGTTAAGCCACAAAGTAAATTTTTTATTTAACAGTAAATGAGCTGATGCTACAGAAGCTTGTGCAGTGCAATTTTGATGGGCATATTGATCAAAGCAACTTAAAATGCTCATCATTTGTTTTTTGATTTCATTGGTAGTTCCTGCTCCTTTGTGAAGTTTTGTCTTGTTTTGCCCTTTATGATTTGAGATCTTGCTTGCTACAGTAATCCAATCTCCGTAGAAAGTTCTGGAGTATATTTTGCTCAGAGCAGATGTCTCTGTTTGTTGGGTGGTCTCTGTTATGGTCCCTGCAGTCCTCAGTTTTGGTCTGTGGGATGTCAATGGAGGTGTCTTCCCCTCTGTAAAACTGGAGTTGCTGCAGAGTATTTGTGCTGTAGCTTCCTATTTGTTGAGGATTCTTTCTCTAGAATTTGTTCTTTAATTCTTTTCTTGCTATGCATTTTCTGTGCCATTTTACTCCACCATATTTTTTTTCTTCTCCTGTTACAGGATAGCCTCTTCCACTCAGTGCTTTTCCTCTGCTGCTGCTTTTTGCATTCTCATTGTGGTCTCCCCTGCCTCCCATAAACCCCTTGACCAGCTGGTGTTTTCTTGAGATGCCATTAGATGTCTATAGGAAGAACAACTGAGACTGGAATTTTCAAAGGCATAAGGGAGTTAAAAGCTTAATCCCACTAGTTTACAGAAGCAGTTGGGTGCCTAACTCCCTGAGTCTGTTTGAGAATTCCAGCATTAGAGTCCAGTTCTACAGTGAATGGAAAAAAAACCCCAAGTTTGCTACATTTATGCAAAATGCCCAAATTTAAATTTTGATGATGTAATAGTTTGAACATTCTTTCATGATGTCCTTTTTGGATGGTACAGTTCTCCTAAATTAATCCATTAAGATGCTCCCCTATTCTCCTTTACGTCCCTTCTCACTTCCTTTGTGAGGCCTATAGTAGACCAACAGCTGCTAAAGCCTTAGCAAGTAATCCACTAGGGATGCATGTTCCTACTGATATTTTTATATTTTATATTATTAAAAAATAAAAAGTAGCTACATACAGCTCACCTATGCATAAAATAAAGTAATACTTTTGACTCAATTTCCTGCCACTCCCTGTTTGTTGTACTCATTTGTATCGGATCTTAAACCCAGGCTCTATGCTGGGTCCAGGACATGTCTCAAATTCACATCTTTTCAGTGCCTAGAACAGTAGAGTCTGATTCTGATAAAGGCCTATAGGCAGTAGGGAAATGCATATAAATAATAAAAGACATAGCGCTCAAATGGTTTCTTTAAATTATAGTGTATGAGTGAAATCCTGGCTCAACTGAAGTCAAAGGGAGTTTTACTATTTACTTCAATGGGGCCAAGATTCACCTCTATGAGCAGAGGTCATTGTTTCAGTATTTTGTATGGCTATAAGTATTTTCCTGCCCACTTCTAGTCCCATAAATAGCAGAATGGAGTTCTGTTATAAAGATCAATGGGCAATTTTTGTTTTGATGAGTAAGGTACATTTAAATGATCATTACATCTTGATCCCTTAAACTCTCCATATCAGACTATTGCATAAAAGCAGAATTTCACACTTAAAGGACAAAGCAAGTTCTGATAGCCTTATAATTTCAAGGCAGCATAACCAGATTATACCTGATTCTCTCATAAGCTGTTACATTTTCTATCTGCAGCTATTATCTCTCTAGTCTTCAAAAGCATGTGAAATTCTTATCAATCTTTGAAAACCTAAAAAATAACAAAAACCCACACCAAAGAAATTACTTTCAGTATGATCATTAAAAGTGAATAAACAAAGCCAAATACATGAGCTCTGAAAGGATATAGATTTTGGAAAACAGTCTCTGATCCAAATAGTCAAATACAACGGGTTTGGCCAAAACAGAAGTCCATGCTAGGTATTTACTATAGTTCTGTATAAACGTTAAAAAAAAATCCCATAAAAATGTTGTTATAAACTGACCATTGTCATGCACAATACTTAAGCCTAATTTGTTAAATGTAATACCTATCTACCTTTATTATTGTATAGCTGTGTTTAGTGTTAGGGCTTTTTTTATTTTCTTGCACTTGTACACTGACTTTTTCAGTTCTACATTATTTAGTTTACCTTTGTTATACTTCACAATATGTTTAGTTTTTAACAACGATCTTGAAGCCAGGATGCAAAGCTATCCAATTTCCTTTTAAACGAAAAAGGTCAAATATACTTTTGTTTCCTAGAAATATGCTGGAATTAGCTATCAAGTGAAATTTAGTTAGGATGCTTTTATATTATGAGGTTATAATTTATTTGCATTTTTTAACCTCACAGCATAGGCTCCACTAATCGGAATTTATAGACTATCAGACTAGTTGAGAAGGATGATGTCTACAGAGAAGCCTTTAATGGCAGCTAACTGCTTCTGTGGGCCCAATTAAGGCTATCCAACTGTGAAACACAATCCCTTGGGTAGCTGTGCAGTCATCTTGGCCATATTTTTGGGGAGGAGGATGGGAGGGAATATCCAGTTTGGCAGTAAAAACAGAGTTTTGTATATTTTCAGATTTTTTTTAACTCTTTAAATTTTCAAGCTGCATTATTAATAAGGTCAGGGTTGATGTCCCTCACTGCAGTTTTACATATGCACCACAATCTGAACTCGAAGCCCTAGTAACTATGCTTGAGATACGGATGTGCTTTTGGTCCCAAATCAATCTTGTCACTCCTCAGAAAGCAATGAAAGATAATAAGTACTATTCACCTGATTGCCTTCCTGCTCTGAGACAGCTGGTGACGCTTGTCTTCCTGATAACCAGGAGTTTCAGATCTAAGACAAGGATAAAGAAAAGCTGGGAGCTTGCTGAATCTAAAATTGACAGTCGATGGCTGTGTAGAGGGTCAGGAGGGGTAGAATCTGTGACACGTATAAGAAAGGAACAAAATTTATCAGCTCTGGTTGCAATGATTAGATGTCTCGTTGTCTGGCTTTCTTACAGTGGATGATTGATCATACCCGCCAGCTGGCTAATATCATAATTAACAAAGTTGCTACACGTCTGAGAAGTATAATCGAAAAATTTACCAGCAGCATGATGCCATTGTTGCAAAGATCACAAGCATTGCAGTCGACTTTTGCACTCATGAAGCTGCAGAACTCTGTAGATGTGCTGAGAAGTGGTGCACTCGTACAGCAAACGGTATGTTCGTTCTTTTTACAGTATCACTTGCTCTAGTTGTCTTTTGTTAAATTAAGAAAAAAATATGACTTTTTGGTTTCATTTCATGTTGCCACCTGGATAAATCTGGTTATTTTATCACTGGATTTTTTAAGCCATTATAACAGAAACCAAGACTAAATCTTGCATGCAAATAAAAAGATAAATAATCAAAAATATAGTTAGGCACCTAATTTTTATCTTTTTAGATGCTGTTTACCGAAACTGTGAAGTTGTTGTCATTGCTGATTTTCTTTCTCATAGATGTTACAAAAATATTGGCAGATTTAGAAACTAAAATTATAGTTCAACTTTAAATTCTATGATATTTCTAGGGTTTTTATTTTTGTTTGAATCTAATTAAAGGGGAAAAAGAAAGGGTTAAAGTACAGGAATCTTGCATTTGTAATTAGATAAGAAATTTTACTAAAAGAATAGTGTTGCTAAAATATACATTTGCATTTTCATGTATATGCAAATACTAAGAACAATGTCTGAGCCACTGTCAAGAGACCCAATTCACAGTGCATTTATAAAACATTGTCTATGTATTTCAGTTATTCTTTTCTATATTTGCATGTTTCTGAGTGAAAAAATATTCTGTTGAGCCTTTTTCTTTGCATTTGTATTTTTATATTTTTGGGCTATAATTGGTTGTTCAGTTACTGCCTGAAGTGTGTGTTGAAAATGCCAGCATGACATATTGCTAGTGAGTGTGAATATTGACAGCGATGGGAGTTTGTGCCTGTGTGTGTGTGTCTGTGTGCCATATTAAAAAAAAAAAAGGGGGGGGGACGGAGAGACAGAAAAGGAAATATTGGGAACTAAAAGAATATTTTATTTATATTAGTGTGTCACAATGCTATTGTTCTAATTAAACAATAAATCTGAAATATAAATGGGGTAGTATACAAAGGTTTCTTCTCTTCCTCTGAGGGATTAGTAAAGCTAGCGTATCCTAGCAAAAATGAGACATTTATTTTTTTGCATGTTACTCTTTGCCAACACAAATAACTAAGTTCTCAATGCTATTTTACAGAACTTTGGAAGCAAATTCCTTGTATTAACGCTTTAGTTTTTATCAAGTCTTTATTGCATGTTCATTCAAATGATATTGTTTGAATAAAAGCTGGAAGGATCTTATTACAAATTTCTTAAGATCATAGACTTTTATTTTGAATAAAAAATGAAAATGTCAGTGTTGACCCTTTCCGTTAGCAGTTAAGTCATTTGTATAGTTTTCAAGGTATGTTAAAACTATTACTAATTCAGGGTAGTATTTTACAGAGATTTTGTTGTCCTAAGCTAAATTAAATGCACTGTTAATTAATGGACAAAAATAGAAGTGGAAACTGAAACACTTCTATTTTAACGGACAGTGTCTTTCTAGCAAAAGAAGTTGTTGCTCTGAGTGAAAAATGTTACTCCTGTCATCAGTTTTCTGTTGACAGTGGTTTTAACTAAACCTGATATTTCTATTGCTATTCAAGAGCAGTTTAAAAAATGATAAATCAATATTTTGTTTTGAATAGAAAACGTAGTGAACAGCAGCAAAATAGATTAGTGAGGTAACTGCAGACAATAGACAAGATTAAGTTGCTAAAACAGTGTATTGTTGTTTTAACCTAAACCTCATAATATTTTATGTAATTGAGACTGTGCATTGTTAGGACTCAGTTGGAGTATCAAACCTCTATGAGGATTAGAGGAGTCCACCACAGCAGTGTCACAGCAGATGTGCCTGGTTTTTAACAGGATTATCTCCTGAGATGTGAAGAAATGGACTCTTGTAATAGTTTTAGAGGAATTAATAATGTTAGTAAAATGTTAATGGTGAATGTGCTAATGTAAAGAGTTAGAAGATTAGTAATGCATTATTTTGCATGGAAATAAGAATATAATGTATGTCCTGCAGGTGATTGAAGTTGCAGCAATTTTATTAGAGATTAAAGTTGTATTGACCTTTGCTAGGGTGATTAACCCTTCTGAAATTAAAAATCAGTGCTAAATTATTCTGTCCAATTTAAATGCAAACACAGAAAAAAGTGGGTATGTCATTCAAGTTTTAAAAAAATCATTTAATTTTCTTTTATGCAAGTCAGTGAGATGTGATTTCAGAAAAAGGAAGATCTAGGTCTGACAAAAATAGTCCTGTGGCAAAGCGCAGAACTGATATGGCTGTCATAGTAAAGAAATTCCGGAATAAAGAACCACTGTCTGAAGCTTTACATATAAGGGCTAGATAGTATCAATGAAAAGTATGGGGACTTACTGATGAGTTATGATATGTAAATCTTATTGTCATTGATGTGTGTTTTCTTTTTTAGAATTCGACTCTACAAAGGCTTATACAAGTGAGCAACATTACTCTTGTAAGTGGTCCTATTGAAGTGAACGGGGCTACTCTCATGAGTAAAGTTGTTCACTGGCACAATGCTTTACATCACTAGCCTGTAGATAATAAATGTGCTTTTTATCTAACACATGAGCATTTGGAGCTTGATCCTTCAGGGTAATGGAGACTCTGGTATTGGAGCAAAAAAGTGTTTAAGCTCCTGCTTAAATTTAAGTGCAGAAGTAGTCCCACTGAAGTAAAGATCTACTCACGTACTTAAATGCTTTGACTTTAATGGTGCTGCATCTACTGTTTAATATTAAGCTCTTGGTGTACATTTACCTTGGTTTTCAGCAGCAGTCGAAGGGAGATGTGCAAGCTTTGTAAAATAACTTGAATATCTCCTTTTGACTTTCTAATGCCTACTTACCTCAGCATCTTCATAGTGCTGAGCTGGCACAAAATGACCTCCCATCAACACAGTGCTATTCTTTTTCAGGGGATGGATTTACCAGATCAACTTCTGATTGATTGAGTGGGTCTTCATTGACTGCTCAACCAATCTGGAAAGATCAAACTGACAGTGGAAAATTCACTGCTGTCAGCATATTCTTGCCCTGAGAACATGCGTAAGTGCGAAGAGGTGAAAATCACAGGGCTGGATTGATCCTGAAAGTACATTTCCACTTAACCACACATATGACTTGAGTAGCTCATTGAAACCAATGAGACTGATCGCACACATGAAGTTCTGTGTATGCTTAACAGATAGTAGAATTATGGGTTAGGTTACAAGACCATTGCATGGCCTTAGATACAATATCAGCAGTCTCCAAATTAATTTCTGATAGATTTTTGTTTTGCATTGGTTAGTTTTTCATTAAATTAAACCATATTAATTTAATTCTATGAAAACATAATATCTTGATTTTTGACATACATTCACTGCATTCTCAGGAATTCTTTGGTTCAGAAATTGGTTCAAAACTTTAGTCCCCCCCCCCAAAAACCCCAAAGTGACACAAAGTTACTGAATAGTTTTGAAGTTATTTATAGCTAAATTGTGTCCTAGTGTTTCACCCAGGGTAAGCATGTCACCCTGAAGCAGGTCAGGAGGAAAATGGTGGGTGTCTGAGAGCTTGCCTCCACAAAATCTGAAACTAAAATAATTCAGTTCCTTTCATTATTTCAGTATAAATCAGGGGAGGGAGGAGCATTCACATCTTGGATAAAATGCTTTCACCAAAATTTCAGAGTGTGAATTAAAACCAATTCAGTTATTTTGGATCCCATTTGTGAGTAGATGAGCCTGCAGAAGGTCACTGTTTCCCCCAGGTTACTCTAGTGGTCTGAGGAAGAAGAAATAGTACCAGATTAACATCAAGTGTTGCTTGGATTCCCTATTGCACCAGCACACTTCAGGATGAAGTCGGTTCTCCTCCCATTCCCCTCCTTATTTTGTTCCGTCCTGCTCACTTGCTTCCACTCTTGCATAGCTACTCACCATGCAGTTGTCTGAATCAGGTGTACAACGACCACTACATTAACTCAGCAACAATCTGGCCTTTAGTGGTTCATTGCATAATAAAAAAGTTTCTGTCCTTTTATATAGCTGTACTCTCTAAAATGAAAATAAATGTATCATCTCCATTCCATATTCAATTTTCCCCCTCTTCATCAAAGAGAAATTCATACTGAATCTGCCAAGATAGAGAAGTCCAAGGCATTGTAATGCAGAAATTAAGGAGCCTGAGGTAGTAGCTCACTTCTGCCTAGCCTTTTCATTTACACTTTAAACAGCCTTCAGAAAGACAGGCTTCTGCTTGTGGGACCCCATGAAGAAAGTGAGGCAGAGATGAAAACTACAGTTGTGGTGGAGTGACCTAGATGGAACAGCTGGCAAAAAATATAGAGAGGATCCTCTAGGGTAATGAATTATACCTTGAGGCTGGGATTAGCAGCATGTTTAACTAAGAGATCCATTTGCTAGAGGGATCATTGCCTGATTCTTAATTATGGGACTTGCATTCCATTCCACATTTATAAGCAACTCATTGTCTCTCTTTTGTGAGGGTGTAGGTTACTAATAATTAGCTATCAGCTTTTGCCTCTGCAGTTCTCAGCCATTAAACTTGCTGTATAAAAATGATGATCCCATGTTTGCAAAACTGATAATTGTGCTGTACTTACATATCATAAATAACCAAACCTACTTGTGTATACCAAATAAATATTAATTTAACTATGTAAAAGGTATGCTTACTATTTCTGAATTCATTAAATACATAGATTGTGATATTTAGTACTATCTACTGTAAACTGAACGAACTGTCTTCTGAGAACTGAGTTTCTTTAAAAGGCTTTCTTTTAATATTAGATCTCAATAACATTTTGCTAATGAAAAGTACATATTTAATCTCATGCATTTTTTCTTTTAATGATAATTAAATATGCCCATTCCTTTTTAAGTAGTAAAGTGGAATAACAAATGAGGTGAAAGAGGTAAGTGTGTATTTGAGAAATTCTGAATGTAGTACAAGCAAGGAGTCCTGTGGCCCTAAAAGATAAACAAATCTATTTATTGCATGAGCTTTCGTGGGAGAAAATCTCACTTAAATAAATTTGTTAGTCTTTAAGTGCCACAGGACTCCTAGTTTGCTTTGCTGAACTAGCCTAACATGGCTACCCCTTTGGAATTCTGCATCTAATAGTCAACCTCAGTCTGTAAGTCCGAGTTTTAGTTGTTTAAATATGCAATAATTTGATCAACATTAAGTAAAACCATCTTACTTTTCAGTACATCTTAATACCAGTAAATGAATGCAAAATGCAACAAATATTGGTATTTATAATAGATTGCTAATTTTTCCAGTGAATGATGAATTGGTTAAATGTAATTTGTGCCATGATTGTGTTCAAGAAAAGAACCTATAAAATGTATTTGTTTGTTTGTTGATGTAGTCAGTGTATAACATCCAGGCCAATTGTCTACAGTGCTTGCACTCGTTCAGTCAAAACTGACTTCTGGAGGGGAAAAAAAGGAAGCCCAGGTTTGAGTTTTATGTTGTTACTGTAGTGCTTTTGCTACAGTATGTTCTGTCTAAACTTAAATCACCGTTAATGACCAGGGCCTAACTAGGGTGGGGCGATGGGGCTTTGTCCTGGGCACGTATTGAGCAGCTCCATTCACTGCTCAAGCTGAGTGCTGCTTGATTCCATGCACTGCTTGCTCTGGGCACGCCCCAGGCACCAAAATATCTAGTTCCAGCACTGTTAGTGACTACAGATTTTGTTTTGCTTTCTTAAGGAAGCATTAATCAAGCAGAATGAAGTTCTTTCAGAGACAGGCCAAATCAGCTCTTTTGATAAAATACAGTTACTGTATGTGACTGTAAAGGAACTATTTGAGAGACTATTGACAACTTCTGTTTGTTTTAACATGTGCATGACAAGTGGGTGAATGGCCTTCTCTTACAAGTCAATGCAAAGAAAGTGGAAAAGAGGTGCGGTTATGCTGTTGCTCCATGCTGCCTTCAGCCAGGATGGCAGAGGGAACTTGTATGTGTTTAGTTTGTTCTGGTAAAGGTTAGAAATTGCCTTATTCTAAATTTCAAGATCAGACCACAGTAGCAGCAGTCAGTGTGACTAATAAATATTTTAATAGCAAAATACTTAGAATCCTATTTTCCACCATGCACATTGATTTATTTTCTTTTGGAATCCTTGTTGGGTGGATAAGGTGCTCTCGATAATGTGGTAATATGTTCTAGTGGTATTCAGCTCGGCTCAGACAGCTAAATTAAAACTTGAGGTCTATTAACCCATTTAATTACAGTACTTGATACTTTAGCATTTTCATACATTCTACACTACAACAAATTACACAGCACTGTGTGTGTGTGTGTGTGTGTGTGTGTGTGTGTGTGTGTGTGTGTGAGAGTGAGAGTGAGAGAGATTCAAATAAATGCTCTCCATTTTTAGGGTTTTTATTGGGATAGTCTATGGTTACAAGATGTCAGGCAAAAGGAGGACATGTCCTCCTTTTTACCTTCATGTCCTCCATCTGGGAGGCATTTTACAATATACGATTTTGTCTGGCTTTTTACTTATAGGGGTTAAAGTATGCTGGAATGCCATGGAATACCTTATTTTTAGGAGAAGGCGTTCCAGGGCCCCCTAAAACAGAAGAACATTACATTAGTACTACATTTTCTCCATGTGTCTTCCAACGTCCTCCTTTTCGTACTTCCCTGTCCTACTTCTAGGCTTTGGTATCTGGTATTTGGTATCTAGGTTAGTCTTTCTATTGATTATAAAGAGTTAAATTATTAACATAAATATTTTAGTTGAAAAGCATATTGTAATTTTATAGCATACAAGGTAGATGTTAAAAAGTTTCTTTAAAATTAGTATTTTTGAGCTACAAGATAGAAGACACCTGCTGCAGTCTGAGAAAAGATAACATGCTATTTTGAAGAGAAATCAATTTTGCTTTATATTGGTCTCTTATGAGAACAGGAATTAGCCTGAGGTAGGCAAAATGGTAGATTAATTTTAGACATTTGTTAAAAATCAATAATTCCTTTTGTCAATTTTTTTCATCAGGTTCAAAATTTATGGAAGACTAGCTACAAATTGGCAAAGGTATTTGTCAACCAGACTTTCATAGCCTTTCGAAAAAGCCCACAATGATGAAAACAAAACCTGAAAATCTTACAATCGACATGTCACTCATAAAAGCTCTCTGTACACCTGGGATTTAGTCAAGACATTGGAACTTGGTTAGTCAAAAGGTAAAAGACTATGTGTTTATCATAATGGCTGGTCTTATTTTAAATGTATTTAATACACGTTAAATATTGTTTCTGATACACAGTTGTCCCTATGCATTACTAATGTTAATGGGTGAAAATACACAAAAACAGGGGAACTGGTATTTAGTATGTGGCTTTGAAAACAGAGCTGTAGAAATTTTAAGTTAAATAATTTGTAACAAGAAGTAGTTGGTATTTACAGTGTTAAGATGAGGTTAACCATAGGAAGAGAGCTCTTGTATGAAGGGGAGAAAAGAGAGACATTTTAAGTGATATTCTCTTGAAGATAACTAACATATACCTTCCGTGAAAATATGAAAATGTGCTGAGGGGATTTTCATTCAGAAATTGCTAGACAGGATATGAGAGCATTTTTGACCACCATAGCCCATAAACATACACACATCTGAAAAACATTTATCTAGTAAGCCCTGTCTGATGATGATTAAACTTCTACCCGGGCATGAAACAACTTTTTCCTAGATGCATACATAAAGGAATATATCTATACAAAAAAAATACAGTCCAATTTCTGAAAATACAGGCCAATTAAATAGTGAGATTTAATTTAGATATTTTTCACTGCAGCTGCATCAGGTATGTATTAGTGCTGATTTACCCTTATTTCTTCAACTCTATGCAGAAAGAGACTCGTATATCTTGGAATATTACTGAAGAATCTAGCTTTCCCCCCAAATTATACACTTTTTGCATAAATGTGCCTAATTACCTGAATTCAGTTTTGATTAGCAGTGTTAATTGATGCAGCTGTGGATGGGATCTGTTTACCTAAATTACCATGTGCAAACAGCAATATGTCTGGAAGTGAATATGCTAAACTGAAAATACTAATTAGCAAAGACAAATTGTTATTCAAGTCACATCTCAGAGCTTCTTAATGAAAGCCTGGATGTGTCAGAGCTTTATGATATTCAGACAGAAATGTCTATATTACATATGATTTCTAAATTTAATTCCTGGGAACAGATGGGATGTCGGCCGGGGTTCTTTTGAGTTGCTTCCAGTATTAATGTGAAAATTTTACTGTAGTGCCAGAATTCATGGTGTGTGTGTGTATGTGTCTTTTGCATGTGTGAGAGACTGCGTGAGTGTGAGTGAGACAGACACTCATTGTGTACTTTGACAATATGCCAACCCACTGCATTGGGACTGGTCTATATTTTGACCAGTATATTTGCAGCTTTTATCTACAGTGTCCTCAAAATGAAGAAAGATGTACTATCTTGCAAATCTAATAAAATCACCTAGTAAATTTAATCATACTGTATAACAGAAAGGTTAAGCAAGAACAGCTCAGTGAACGGTTTTTTGGTTTTTTGGTTTTCCTATAAAACAGCAGCAATTTTTCAGCTTTGGGTTTAAAAAAATACACTTTCTTTGCATTAATAATTGTTGTCTTTGAAAAGAGTATTAAAGGACTAAGATAACAAACATGTAATAATTCATCATTTCTGTGCTTAAATTTGGTATGGGATTCTCTTCTATTGAAAATGAAAACAACTACCATTGCTGTTAATAGAAGCTAAGTGTACAAATGGTTTGGAGCAGAGATCTGCAATATTGTGAATATATGAGCCTCTTTCTCACATCACAATTTGTGTTCCTGGGAAACAAAATGGTAAACATCAGTATTGAGAGCATGGGTGACCAGTTTCAATTGTATGTCTTGAAATGGAAGTACCTTAAGCCAGTGTTTTTCAAACTTAGTGTCGGGACCCAGTACTGGATCACAGACCCTCAGGCACTGGGTCATAGCACCCCCTACTGCCACGACCAAAAAGCTGGAGTACATTGCTGAAAGATGAATTGTTGGGTTATGGACATAATTTTTTTTTTCAATTGGGTCCCAAGGAAAAAAAGGTTGAAAACCCCTGCCTTAAGTAATACTCCACAAGTCACACACAATAGTCTTTTTTGACACGTCTGTTTTATTTTAATTTCAGTGATGCAGGAATACACAATATAGACAATGTATTGTCTTTAATGTAACCTATGGTGATAGGGTTAGTGGATAGTGTAGTATCAATATTCTATAGTCTAGTACCAAAGAAGATTAAGTACATATGGAATGACTGGAAGTAATGTGAAGACTGAATATCTAAAGTATTGTGTCTAATTATTGGTATGAAAGGAGTATATTACAGTTATAACGGCTGAAATGATAGATTTAGACATCTCTGATATAATTTTCTCAAAATGCTGATAATAAATTGATAAATTTAGACATGAAGGGTTTTGTTTTTAGTTATTCCTGGTTAGTGAAGTAGACTTTTTGTTTTCTGTTACTTTATATTAACTCTGGTGTACTTCCATTTACTTCTACAAAGTTACTCCAGGTTTACAACAGTGTAATGGAGAACAAAATTGGTTCTTAGTAGTGTATGTGTATCAGATGCGCAATATTCTTTTCAAAGATACAATAAACAGACTTGCTTTTGCGTATGTAAATGTGTGCAACTAATGATGCTATCAACCAGGCATCATCTACATCACTGTGTGTTCTAGTAATTTACTAGGTGGTGTACCAGAAAGCTTCAGTCAAGTCTTCTCTTACTTAAGTGGGCATTCCTCATGTGAAAAGCAAATTATTCAGCTACAAGGCCCTTCTTTCTTACTAACCATGCAGATATCCGCTGATAAATTACTGAGGCAAAAGTTTAGAAAACTGGTGATCCAAAACAGGTCTGTGGCACTTCAATAATAGAAGCAAACAAAAATTCTACATCACAACCATCACAGCGGCAAAATCATGACTAGTTGGCCTACTATATATAGTGAACTGGTTATTCAGCCCAAATTCTTGACTCAAGCACTATCTACTACAAAGCAGTGATGCCAATTCAAGTATTCAGAATCATAGGGTTGGAAGGGACCTCATAGGTCATCTAGTCCAACCCCCTGCCAGAGGCAGGACCACTCCCACTAAACGAATCCCAGTCATGGTTTTGTCCAGTCGAGCCTTAAAATATCCAAAGATGGAGATTTCACCACCTCCCTCGGCAGCTCATTCCAAGGCTTCACCACTCTCCTAGTAAAAAAGTTTTTTCTAATATCCAGCCTAGACCCCCCTAACCACAACTTGAGACCATTGCTCCTCGTTCTGTCCTCTGTAACTACCGAGAACAGTTGAGCTCCTTCTTCCTTAGAGCATCCCTTCAAGTAGTTGAAGGTTGCTATCAAATCCCCCCTCAATCTTCTCTTCTGCAGACTAAATAAGCCTAATGCTTTCAGCCTTTCCTCATAGGGCTTGTGCTCCAGCCTTTTAATCATTTTGGTTGCCCTCCGCTGGACTCTCTCTAGCATGTCCCTGTCCTTTTTGTAGTGGGGAGCCCAAAACTGAACACAGTATTCTAGATGTGGCCTCACCAGTGCAGAATAGAGGGGAAGGATCACATCCCTTGATCTGCTGGTAATACTTCTTTTGATGCAGCCCAGCATGCCATTGGCCTTTTTGGCAGCAAGAGCACACTGCTGACTAATATCTAGCTTCCCATCCACCATGACCCCCAGGTCCTTTTCTACACTGCTGCTACTTAGCTGAATGTTTCCCACCCTGTAGCAGTGCATGGGGTTTTTCTGTCCCATGTGCAGGATTTTACACTTGTCTTTATTGAACCTCATAAGATTTCTATTGGCCCACTGTTCCAATTTATCTAGGTCTCCCTGAATCCTGTCCTTGCCCTCCAACGTGTCTACCGTTCCCCCCAGCTTGGTGTCATCCGCGAACTTACTGAGAGTGCAGTCTATTCCATCATCTAGATCATTGAAGAAAATGTTGAACAGAACCGGCCCCAGGACCGACCCCTGGGGCACACCAGTTGTTAATGGTTGCCAGCTAGACATGGAACCGTTAATTCCTACACGCTGAAACCGTTGATCTAGCCAGTTTTCTATCCACCTTATAGTCCACCTATCCAACCCATACTACTTTAATTTGCCAATGAGAATGCTGTGGGAAACTGTATCAAAAGCCTTGCTAAAATCAAGGTATATCACATCAACGGTTCTTCCTACATCCAGCAAACCAGTCATCTGATCATAGAAAGAAATGAGATTGGTCAGGCATGATTTACCCTTGGTGAATCCATGCTGACTGTTCCTGATCACTTTATTTTCCTCTAAGTGTTTGAGGATGGATTCTTTGAGAACCTGCTCCATAATTTTTCCAGGGATTGAGGTGAGGCTGACTGGTCTGTAATTCCCCGGATCCTCCTTTTTCCCTTTCTTGAAAATAGACACTACATTTGCTTTTTTCCAATCCTCTGGCACCTCCCCTGTTCTCCATGAGTTTTGAAAGATAACGGCCAGCGGTGCTGCTATCTCATCGGCCAATTCCCTTAGCACCCTTGGATGCAGTTCATCCAGCCCCATGGACTTGTGCACATCCAGCTTCTTTAAGCAGTCCCTAACCTGACCTTCCGTCACCAAGGGCCTCTTTTCTTCTCTCCAATCTGCCATACCCATGGTAGTGGGCTGGGAGCTGACCCTGCCTGTGAAAACTGAAGCAAAAAATGCATTGAGCACTTCAGCTTTTCCCTCATCCTCCATCACAAGGATGCCTGCCCCATTCAGCAAGGGACCTGCACCCTCCCTGATCCTCTTCTTGTTATTAACATACTTGTAGAACCCCTTCTTGTTATCCTTTACATCCCTCGCTAGCCACGACTCCATTTGTCCTTTGATCTTTCTGATTTTATCCCTGCAGTCCCTAGCAATATCTTTATATGCCTCCTTGGTCATCTGATCAAGCCTCCACTTCCTGTTAGCTTCCTTTTTATGTTTAAGCTCAGAACAGAGTTCTCTGCTAAGCCATTCTGGCTGCCTCACATGTTTGTTCTTTCTCTTAATTGGAATGGCAACTTCCTGTGCCCTTAGCAGGGTTTCTTTAAAATATAACCAACTCTCTTGGACTCTTTTCCCCTTCAGATTAGCTTCCCAAGGGATCCTGCCCATCAGTTCCCTGAGGGAGCCAAAAGCTGCTTTTTTGAAGTCCAGGGTTTTTGTTTTGCTTCTTTCTTTTCTTCCTTTAATCAGGATCCTGAACTCAACCATGTCATGGTCACTACTGCCTAGCTTGCCATTTACCTCTACCTCCCTGATCAATTCTTCCCTGTTTGTGAGCAGCAGGTCAATAGGTGCAAGGTCCCTAGCTGGTTCCTCTAGTATTTGTACTAGAAAGTTGTCCCCAACACTCTCTAAAAATTTCCTGGATTGCCTGTGCACTGCTGTATTGGCCACCCAGCAGATGTCAGGGTAATTGAAGTCCCCCATCAGCACCAGGGCTTGTGATCTAGAAGCCTCCGCTAGTTGTTCAAAGAACACCTCATCCACCTCCTGCTTCTGGTCTGGTGGTTTATAGCAGACACCAACCACAACATCCCCCTTGTTGCTTTCCCCTCTCAGTGTAACCCACAGACTTTCTATTGGCACGCTTCCACTTCCATAATGGAGCTCTGAGCAGTCATAAAGCTCTTTTACATAGAGTGCTACTCCTCCCCCTCTTCTTCCCTGCCTGTCTTTCCTGAACAGTTTATACCCATCCATGGCAGAGCTCCAGTCATGCAGACTATCCCACCACGTCTCCGTTATTCCTATGATATCATAGTTCCTTGTCTGCGCTAGTATTACCAATTCTTCTTGCTTATTTCCCAGGCTCCTCGCATTAGTGTATAAGCACCTGAGATACCCGGCCGATTGCCCTACTTTGTCATTTTGATTTCCAATTCTATTACATAAACCTCCTTGCATTTTTTCTTTGAGTTCTCCTTGCCCACTCTCCTCACGTATTGGGGCTTCAGTAGAACACTTAAGACAATTATTTGATTCCCCCCCCCATGTTCCAACAACCTTTTCTTTTATTCCTGGTGCTACAGTCCCAGCACCCCCCAAGTTCCATCCCTTCCCCCAGATCACCCACATTGTCACTTACCTGTGGGCTTTGGTCTCCTCCTTGGGGTGAAGTGAATTCCAGCCTCCCAATGCCACCAATTAGGGATTCCATTCTGATTTCTGTTTATCCTCTCCCACAGGGGCTCGAGGAATCTACCTACGTACACAGTGTGTGTGCCTGTGCCATCTGGAGTCAAGTTCTTGGTGGGCTCTACCGTGCTCTGCTATGCAAGAACAGACTTCCTGTTTGCCAAATTGCAATGCCAGCTGGCCTCACTGTGCCTCAGTGCAGCCAGACCGTCAGCTAGGCCAAATTTAAGTGATGTTGACATCTTGTGCACTAGATTGCAATGCAGTGTCACCTGCCCCCTGCCCTCCATCTGTACAGAGGTGTGCTGAGGTCAGATTTCAGTGGCATTGGGGCTGCTGCTTAAAAGTGGTCAGGTGTTGGCCCTCCTGCCCCTCAGCCTATAGAATTCTGAGCAAGTGTAAAAACTTGCAGGAAGGTGAAATGTTTGTCTCACTTCTCTGAATTGCTGCCTGCCACTGCTGCAAAGTTTATTTTACTTTGCAGAGATGATAAATCAAATATGATGGGAATTTACAAAACTGGAGAACTCTGTAACAGGCCATTTGGCAATAACCAAGCAACCATCCCCAGTGTAGACTGATCCTATCAGATGAGATAAAGCTCAAGAAGACTTAACAGTATTTAACCCATCGCCTTTAAAACACATCACTGCTTCTCCAGGCTGGTGAATGCAAATAAAAAACATGTGCCAGCAGTGCCCCTCTGCCATGTATATTGGGCAAACCGGACTGTCCTTGCATAAAAGGATAAATGGACACAGAATGGATATCAAAAATGGCAATATCCATAAACAAATAGTAAAACACTTCAACCTCCACGGACACTCAGTGACAGACTTGAAAGTTGCCGTACTTCAAAAAAGAAACTTCAAAAACAGACTTCAGTGTGAAACTGCAGCGTTGTAGCTAATCTACAAGTTTTGACACCGTCAGGCTGGGTCTGAACAGAGACTTAGAATGGTTAGCACATTACAAAAAGTGATTCATGTGTTCACACATTCTCTCCCTTTGATCTACTGGTGTGAATGGGCCCCATCTGCTCTCTGGACTGACTTTGCTAACACTTGCCCTCCTTCATTCTGGCATATGTATATATACCTCTCCACTGTAGTTTCTACTTCATGCATCTGACGAAGTGGGTTGAAGCCCATGAAAGCTTATGCTCGAAGAAATCTGTTAGTCTATAAGGTACCATAGGACTCTTGCTGCTTTTAATAAAAAAGAAGCATGTCCATTGCCTATGGAAATTATCCATGTCTACTTCAGAGAATTGAACCTGGCACCTTACCTGTCAATCCATTCACCAAGCAGTGTGCATTCTTAGAGACCTGCTTAACTCTCCATATAGCGTAGGAGATCAGCTTGCATCAGTGGTGGAAAAAGAACCCTTCTTCGCCCCTTCTGTGCACAGAAAGATATGGCCATAATGATCTGTATTTGTCATCAGTATTCTGTATTACTGTAACTGTTCTGATCTCCGTGCTGGATCCCAGGACTCTTCTGTGCCAATTCATTGCATGGTTGTAAGCTTCAGAATTATAAATGGGTCAATACCCTGCTGTGTCAGTGACTTCTTTTCATCCATGACTAATCAACACAAATGTATCTCTCAAAGCTTATGGTGGAATGTGTGAGTGTTGTATGTGGCAGTCAGATATTACACTTATGGGCACCATAGAAGTGCCTTTATAGACAGGTGTTGGGAGATGTTTCCTAATGCTGAGGTTAGTTAACCTATGAAGGAGTCTTTTGAGGGAGGTGTTGGAAGCATTATTGTAGGAGTCATTTCAAAATACATTGAACCAAAGCACTCAAAAATACACAGTAGAAAATAAATATTCATTGGCAGCAGGAGAGACAATGATACAGGCTTTTATGGTGAATTTCCAAACCATTAAAGGCGCAAACCTTCAAGGTGCTGAGCCTACCCTGAATACACTTAAAGTTGAGGGCATTTAAAACCATGAAAGGCTGGGCCCTATGACTTTCCATTCAAAGGCTATATGGATTAAGCTTTTGCCTTTCTTGGTAACATACAACATAGAGCAACTGTTTTTAACTTTTTCAAATTTTCATGCTCCAGGTTGATCCAACATCATTTGTTTTCTGTTTATTAACAACTTGTTCCATAGTAAAGTATCCAGAATAATAACTGTTGGGTCCTTGAGTCTGTTAGTCTATAAGGTGCCACAGGGTTCTCATTGTTTTTGCTGTACACAGACTAAAATGGCTACACCTCTGGAAATTTTAACCTTGAGCTATTTCACAATTGTTCACTCCAGTTGTTTTACCTGCCCCTGACTTTGTCTCCTCATTAAATAACCCCATCCCTCTCTTTCATGCCCAACCTTTCAGGGTCATCTCTCTTTTTTCCTTATTTTCAGTGTAATATCCCTCCTTAAAATGCTGACCTTTGAACCTACCTGTCTCTTAAACTGCTGCCACTCCTCCCCTTTATAATGAAGCTCGTTAGCAGGAAAAATGTAATCTCTGTCTTGATTTACCAGCATTACTGATGTTTGTTTCTACTAGCATCCTAGTGATTTTAAAAGAAAGGATAGACCTTATCACAAGACATTTCCCTCTTCTGGTTCCTTCATGGCATCCCTGATGTGCCATTGAAATGTCTCTCAGCAAAATAATTAGTTGCCTCTTCCTGGACAAATTTGAGGGCCTTTGCTCTGTATTCATCCTTAATCTTTCTGAAGAATGGTCTGAGAGACTGGAGAATGTGGGGCCATGAAAGCCAAGGGAAGTCAGTGTACCAAGGAGAAAGAGATCTGTTCTTGGTACCCTCCTTTTTATTGCCTCTCTACATTATCCCTAAATACTCTTCTCTTTTAACATGGGATTGGGAAGAAATTTTCCCCCAGGGCAGATTGGCTTGGGTGCTGGTGGTTTTTTGCCTTCCCCTGTAGCATTGGGCATGGGTCACTTGCTGGTTGATTCTCTGCATTAAAGTCTTTAAATCATGATTTGAGGACTTTAATAGCTCAGTTATGGGTTTGAGGTTCATTGTAGGAGTGAGTCGGTGAGGTTTTGTGGCCTGCACTGTGCAGGAGGTCAGACTAGATGATCATATTGGTCCCTTCTGACCTTAGAGTCTGAGTCTTCTCTGCTGATGATTTATAGACCTGACCTGTTTCTTCCTGCCAGTCCTATATATTGGACCTATTTTACCCTGCATCACCATCAACCTCAAGTTTTAACATAGCCAAAATAGCAACTCATTTTCTCTCCACCTCTTTTGTCCATTGCAGTGGATACTAATACCTTCCATATCAGTTAGTCTCTCACAGTCCCAGGAACATCTTATGTCTCCTTTCATTCTTCCTTCTTACACATCCAAGCTATCACCAAGTAATGCCAGTCCTCCACATTATATAAAAAATCCAATTCCTCCTTTGTTTTATTTGGGTTCTTATGATGCCCCCCCATCACCATAGCCTCTGAATACATTCCAGTAGTGAATTAAATGTCATGACTGACGACATTCTTTCATCCTTGGCCCAGGGGAGTTGTTGACCATGATCCTCCACATTAGACTATGTTATAGAAATCCTGGGCCCATGCCATTGAGCGTTGCCTTGAAGATAAGGATCAAGACCTTGAACTTAACTCAATTCAGTGTATGGGAGTGGAGGATGGGTATGATGTACTTGCAATAGTGTGTAATTCTGAGGTTACTCACTGCAATTCTGTACTATTTGGAGTGAGCTGATGGGTTTATGCCCAAGTGTATTGCATTTCTGTTGTCAAATGATGAAGTCATATGTAACTGAGGCCAAGTCATAGACTTAAAGTCAGAAAGGACCATTATGATCATCTAGTCACCTCCTATGCAGTCCATGCCTCAGAACCTCATCTACCAACTCTTGTTATAGATATCTAATCTTTGACTGAATTACTGAAGTTCTCAAATCATGATTTAATGGCTGTCCCATCATAGCATTCCCTCCATAAACGTATCAAGCTCAGTCTTGAAGGCAAGCTAGGTTTTTTGCCCCCACTGCTCCCCTTGGAAGGCTATTTCAGGACTTCTTTCCTCTGATGATTAGAAACATCCTCCTACTTTCAAATCTAAACTTCCTGATGTCCAGTTTATATCTGTTTGTTCTTGTGTTCACATTGGTGCTGAACTTCAATAATTCTTCTCAATTCCTTTATTTATCTTGCTGGTGTATTTATAGAGCAATCACGTCTGCCCTCAGCCTTCTTTTGGATAGGCTAAACATGCCAAGATCTTTGAGTCTCTTCTCAAAAACAGGTTTTCCATTCCTGGGATTATCCCAGTAGCCTTTCTCTGCACCTGTTCCAGTTTGAATTCATCTTTCTTAAACATGGGAGACCAGAACTGCACATAGTATTCCAGATGAGATCTCACCAGTGGCTTGTATAATAGTACTAACACCACCTCTGACTTTACCAGAAATACCTCGCCTGGTGTATGCTAGGACTACATTAGCTTTTTTCACAGCCACGTGACATTGGTGGCTTATAATCATCCTGTGATCAACCAGTTATACCTAGGTCATCATCCTCTGTCACTTCCAACTGATACATCCCAGTTTATAGCAAATTTGTATTACTCCCTAAATGTACTTAGCATTTTTCACTATTAAGTTTCACTCCATTTCTATTACTCCAGTTTACAAGGTCATCCAGATCTTTTTTGGCAAGTCAATACATCTCTCTCTTTCACTTATCCTTTCTTTGTTCTGTCTACCTAGGTAGTAAAGTTTTTGGTAGAGCTGATTTTTTAAAAAAAGAATATATTATAATGAGTTTTTATAGTGCTGTGGTGGGCCTCTAAACTTGGTTAGGGGTTTCTTGGCACTACTGAAATACAAATAATAATAAGATAAATTCACATAAATGAGGAGCTCTAGAAGAGAGATATAAGTATCTTTTTAAATACCAACAGTAACACTTTAACATCAGTGCTTGAGTGTCTGCAACAAATGTACAGTAGACGAACAAATAATGGAATGACAAGAGAATAGTAAGAACGATAGAGAAACTATCTAACAGCATAATTTTCAATATCAGTGCAAGCTCTTCAGGGCAAGAACTGTGTCTACTTCTGTTTGTACAGTACAACGTACAACTGCTCCATGATCCTGAGCATAGCTTCTGGGTGCTGTTGCAATACAAATATTAAATAATTTAATACTATTAAAGATTGGAGGCTCTGAATGAAGGAAACGGGGAGACTAGCTAAAAGGAAATTAATATTAAAATTGTCTAAGTATGATACAACTAAACCAGGGGCCAACGTTTTATCAGCTGAGAAGGCCAAGAAGCAATGTATTTCAATAGTATTAAAGTAATGAAGTCATATGAAACAATTGAGAAAGGTTGAGATAAAAAAGGTCTTTTCATCACAGCTACAGGTAAATAGTTCTACAATTTATCTTTCCAGTACTGCTGGCAGTGAATCAGCTGAGAATCTCAGGACTGAGCAGGATTTCCATCTTGCCTGTGTATAACTTGACACAAATTTAAGACACCTGCATCCTGTGATATGAGCATTAAATTAGATAATAGGATCATGAACAGCATCAGAAAAACTAGTAAATAAAAAATAAATCTGAATATCATCAACAAAAGTGTTCACTTATTCCCCCACAGTGAGTGCAGTAGGAATTCCACTTTGGATTTTTAGTGTTTCATATAAAATGTGACAAAAGTATCTATTGAAAATTTCTGTATTGAAGGTTTGCATAGTCAAACTTGTTTTTCTGTGGCTGTAAACTGTAAAATCCACAACCTTTTCAGTAGCAGTCTTATTTCAAGAAGTAACTTTTAGCTGCTATTCTGATGGGAACTATTAACTCTTCCTCCAGTTTTCATGTTCTCGTAAATTTCTCAAGAAATGACTGCAGGATTTGAGTCTTTTGTTTGCTTTGATAAATGTGCAAAACTGTAATTGCAAGCTAGATATTCTGATACCACAGTCATGGACATGGCATAAAAATCTAGACTGAAAGTAAGGCTTAAAGAACATAATACTAAGAGTTCCAGAAGCTGTAACCCAGGGTAGAAGGGATTGATCTGGCTGCAGCAGTTGCAGAGTTTCTGATGCTGGATCAATGTGTATAGTGGAGGTGTTGAGAGCCATTGAATCAAACTATAAACCTTGTATATGATGGAAATCAAGTCAGAGCATGCAGCAGTCTTCTTCACACCCTTAGTTTAAGCACCCATGCTTCCCCCTACCCTGGTCTCCCTCTTTGGGTTGGAAGGAACTGGGGTCTGTTGGCTCCCTGATTCTAACCACACTTGGACCCTTGATTGGCTGCTGCAGGCATGCAGATGACTGACTAGCTCTATGCTCTTCTGTATCTTCAATGAGGTCTTGCAGTTTCCTCTGTGCCAGTAGTCATTTTGCATTTCCTGTTACTTATCCTACCTCCCTGACATTTGTTGCTGGCTGCTTTCATTTAGTTCAGGACTTCCTGTGGTGGTGAGAGCTTTTGCTAATTGTCTCTTGGGGCTAGGAAGGATTTTTTAAAATCTTTTCATTGATCTATAAGTTTTGGTTTCCTGAAGTTTTATGTTAAAATGTTTCTGTCATAACATTTTCAGGAGTCCAGCATATTAGCATTTGCAAGGTCCTGCTGGCAAGTTGATAGACCAGTTAGGCTCTAGCAACTGGCAGATTTTTGGTATATTAAGCAGGGTGTGGGTGTGGTCCTGCAGGATTTGTTCTTTCTAAGGTCTCCCTGCATATGTTGTGTCATCACCTCACAGGAGAGAGATTTGGCTACCTGGCCAATTTCCTATTGGGACAATCCAGCTGCATCCTCGCAACCTCTTGGATGTTCTGCAGCTCCTGCAGTTGATGTACAGGCCAATTTTGAAGTACACTGGCTTGCTATCTTACCTGCAGGGTACTTAAACATCTTCTGATTTTAATTGGCTATTTAGAATTAATAAAATCAGGGGATGATTTTAACCATGTGTATTTTTTTGTATGCCTTAGTCCAGATTTGTGTTTGTCATGTGCTCTTCTCCGAAGGTAAGAATTCTCTTGACTTCATTGGGGGAGCAAAATTAAGCCCAAAATAGTGAGCATTTGAAAATCTGTCCATCAATGAGTCAAACCTACTCAAAGGCAAACATTTCAGGCTGTATAAATGTAAATAATACTATATATGATGTAAAATACTATGGTTAGGACTTCGATAGCACTAATAAGCCAATATCAGGTAAAGAAGGCTCTAAAGACATAAAATTGGACAAATTAATTTTTAAAAATACTTGTAAGGCAGTGGTAGGATGAGTGAAACATTTCATACTGTAAATATAATTTAGAATTCATCATTTCAGGTTTCCTCACAACATAACACTAAGCCCAGTAATTTCTATAACTTTTTAAATTTTTCTATATTTTTTCACATTATGAAGATGCACATTCATAACTCTCAGGGTTAATTTTTTCAAATGGCTTCTAAATGTTTACCTCCCATTTTCCTTCAGTACTCCTTTACATATGCAAATACAATTTAAATACACACTCTATCTGGAGGAATATAGACTGGGTAGGTGAGCATCCAGTTTGCATTCACAAACTGTATTTTTTTACCTGTGTAAACAATTGTAAAAGTTGAGGTGCGTAAAGTTAGAGGCTGAATCTATGTTTCTGGAAATTTGGTCAACAGTGAATGGGCAGAGTGACCTGTTAGTTTGTCAAATCTAGAGGCAAATTTAAAATCTCTACAGGGTTTTTTTCCTTGGCTAGTCTTTTTTTTTTTTTTTTCTCTTGATCTTTCATTTTTGGATTTCTTAGGTTTCAGTGAAAAGTACTGAATTACTGCTATTTTTTTCTCTGTTCATTGTATTTTGTAGTAACTCTTTTTTAGATTGTAGAGAGTTTTTGAATTTTTTTTTATGTTAAGAAGTTATTGTTTCAATTTCTGCTAGTTAGATTGGGTTCAACCTCATCCTTCAGAATGATCTTCTCTGGAGGAAGCTCTAGAAATTGCTCTTGAAAAGTGTTTGGAAGGTTTAAACCCTTTTAGGTCTTAAGCCAGTAAAGAATCTGCTTTGGAAAAGGTTCTTATCCAAATGAAAATGGATTGGACAGATGTTTATTTTATAGAAACAGGAATTCTTCTTCAAACAGCTGTGGTATATGTATGAAAGCATATGAATCTTAAATTGAAATGCTGAAAAAACTAAGCAGAAAATCTTATTTTACCTTGCTAGAAGAGCTTTAATTAGTTCCTTTAATAAGAGGAGGAGAGTTCTCTCATTTTTTCCTTCTAAACATGCATGAAACATTATCAGCTCCTGCTGAAGCACATACAATATTTTAATTGCATTTCATTGTTCCCAAACCTAATTTGTTGAAAGTTAATTCTAATGATATCAGTGTCTGAGCTGAATCAGTGCTCACATGAGAGATTTGGTAAAATGAAATTTTTATACACAATAAGTCCACCAGCTTTTTGTAACTACTTTTATTATCTGTCTTTAGGAATATCTAATTTATTCTGAATAGTGAGTTGCTATTTAAAACATAAACATTACAGCTTACAAGTGAATAACTTTTTTCAGAGCATTCTTAACTGTCGCATATGAAAAATTACAAAGGATTCAAAAAACTGCATTTTTAAGAGTGTTCTTTTAAAATAGAATGGTTAAGTGGTGGTGATTGTGTGAATGAACATGTTTTGAAGGCACCAAATGTGGTTAAGCTATCCCCAATATCATGCCTAGAGTTGCATGCCGCCTCTTGCTTTCCTTGAACCCCTTTCATTTTATGTATAAGGGGTTTTCCATTTATTTCCATCTGCAGGACTTTAACAAGAGACAAGTCATAAAGTTGGCACCTAACAGCTAATCCTGATCATCGGAATGAACTCCCAAGGGAGGTTTTCTGCCCACCCACAGTTCTCAGCCCCCTCCCTCTACATTCAAAGTGTAAGTAATCCTTACAGTGTGCCATACAGGTGAACAACATGGGCTGACGTGGAGCAGTGGCAAAATTGGTTTCAAGCCATCAGTGTCTCATAGAGGGCACTGTACAATGACTCATTTTCTTTTTAGTCAAAATGGATCCAGCTCAGGTGTATCTGTTGATCACAAGGACAGAGCCTGTCTTTCAAGTAGGAAGGTCCCAAGCCGTTTGGACTTCATAGATTAAAACCAATGTCTTAAACTGCATCTGGAAAACAGTAATTGGCCAATGTAGAGTACCAACTGCTGGCATCATGTGTGGCCATTAGGAATTCTTTGTATCTTAAAGTTCTTAAATCATGATTTGAGGACCTAAATAACTCAGTCATAAGTTAGAGGCTTATTGCTGGAGTGGGTGGGTGATGTTCTGAGGCCTGCATTGTGCAGGAGGTCAGACTAGATGATCATGCTGGTCCCTTCTGACTGTAGAGTCTATGAGTCTATTAATAGGCCTCCACTGTATGCACCATCTTAAACTTATGGGTTGATTTAAAATGAAGTTTCAGTGCAGAGCACATTTCCAGGAATCCAGCCTTTGGGAGACAAAGGCACAGATCATAGTAGCGTAAGGTCTGCATCTGAAAATAATCATTGCAATCTTCTAGCCTGACAGAGGTGAAAAAAGCAAGCCTGACCATTGATACTGTGTGATCATCTGACAGCAGGTGGGGATCAGATATTGCTCTCAGATTATCAGCTTTTAAATTCAGAGGGGACCAATATGATTTCAGCATCAGAATTAGATCATATCTTTTAAAAATAAATACATTCAATCTGGATTTAATGGTTCAAACTGATTGAAGATCTTCTGTAATATTTAGCAATCTATCCTAATGATTGATTAATCCCACTGTTAGACTCGCATCTTATTTCTGGTGTGAACTTTTCTGAGTTCAAATTCCATCCATCAACACTGCAAGCATGAATCACTAATGATAGGCACAATGTTACTCTCAACATTTCTTCCAATTGCTTCTCACATCATGGGGATACTCAGATACAACCAAGATACATAGCCTCACTTCAGTCTTCTCTGGATTTAAGAGTCAGCGAGATAGCTTCCATTCATGCTTCCCATCTCTCCCAGTGTGTGGCTAGCTCAATTAATAAAGAAAAAGATCAGTGCTATCAGAAAACTGAAAATGCCATAAGGCTGTCTTGTTCACCATACCTGTGGGGTAGAAAAGATGGGACTCTTTGCACTCCACATAAGTGTTCTTTCAGGAATAGGAGCAATTACCCCACACTGCCATCTGGGGAACTCTCAATAAGGAAAGATCTATAAATGAATAGTGCAACCTTCCTGAAATCTAAAAACTAGTCAGTATCTCACTGTCAATGGTATCAAAGATTTCAAAACTGATAATTCTTAATGCAGTGAAACAGAAGCTTTGCTATTCTTACCGCTGAGCTCTTTTAAAACATCCAGTTCACTGAATCATTTCTGTAGATGTCGTTCTTCTTTACGACTACTTTGTTCTGCTTTTTGGAAGAGTCCAGACACACGTCTAGGAACCAGAAGTAGTAAGCTAGAAGAAGGCCATCTTTGCAAAGATGGAACTGAATAGAGACCACCAATATTTAGCATCAAAATATGTGGACATGACTCAATTTTAAAAATTGAGACTTGGCTCCTGAAATTGTGAAATCTACGTCGTCTTCATTTTCAACATGCAGTAGCTTGCTGGGGGTGAAATTTGTGCAATAGACCAGCTCATCATTGGCTGAAGTCAAAGCAAGAATGTAACAGAATCTTAATTGCTGTGCCAGTCCTGTCTGCAAAATAATTTTGGAGAAAATCAAAATATGGTATGAAGCCCACAAAGAATTGGGGTGGGGAGAGGACTTTCCTGTCTTCACATCTCTCCTCTTTAAGTATGCATGGATGGCCAAAAGTATTGACCCTCTGAGATGCTGCTTCCTGCTGGGTAGAATCCTTTAACCCCACCAACCTGCCACAGGGTAAAAGCTCCAAGCTTGCCATCCCAGTCTGGTAGGCAATTAGGGGCCCTAGGCAAAGGCCCATTGTGGGGGCTCTCTATAGGCCCCCACAACCCCCTCTGTGGTCCCAGCTGCACATCACCAGCCCCCCTGATGGTCCCAGCTCTCCTAAACTGGCCCTGACCCCTGCCACACCTCTCCCATGGCCCTAGCTTCCCACTGCTGGCTCCCAGCCCACCTTCCACCCTCCCCTGCAGTCATTACACCTCAGCCCCCCCCGCCATGGCTCTGAATCCCCAGAGCCAGTCTTCTCCACCCACTGGGGCCCCAAATACCCCTGCGGCCCTGGCATCCCTGTTCCCCCTGCAGCCCCAGTGCCCTGCCAGGGGCCCCAACCTCACCTCCCCCACAGCTCATTCTCCCTGTGGCCAGCTCCCTCCATGGCCCCAGTGCCCTGCCAGAGGCCCCCAAAGTGGCCCCAAATCCACAACTGCCAAAGGCAAGGAGTGGGGCAGGAGCACAGACCTTGGCTTCTGGGCTGACCCACCCTGCCCAGTAGACAGAGCAGCCAGCCCAGGGGCAGTGTGGGAGCCCTGCCTCTGGGACAATGTGCTCTGCCCTATGCCCTGCCACCCCCCCAGCCCCAGGGCTCCCATGGCCTGATTGGCCTGGGCATTGCCTCTGCACAGAGCCCTGCTTCCCTGGCCCTGGCCCCCGCACCCTGCCATGTGTTCTGCAGGGTGGAGCCAGACACTGCTTTTGGGGTAAGTGAAGGGGCCCCTTGCTGCTTGGGGGTCCCAGGCAGTCACCTGCTTCACCTGCCCCAAAAGCCGCTTCTGCTGGTAAGTGAAGAAAGAAGGAGGGGGTGAGGGCTAGGGAGCTCTGTGAGCTACTCTTAACTGTAAGAGAGCCACAGGTGGCTACACTTGTATTAGACTCTCGTTTTATTCCATAGACCCAGAAGATGATAATAGCTAAGAAAAATTCTAGTTTAAGTGTTAAGGGTGAATAAGAGGAATCCAATCAAGTTGTTTAAAACCTTAGTGTTTGATTTGTTTCTTCCAGTATGTTCATCTTCCACTGAAGCTTGCTAAATTATTGAAGAAGGTATTGTATATAGGAGCCCATGTATCTCTTTTCCTCTGTGGAACAGCCTGTGTTCAACTGAGAGTATCAACTTCCATTAGAGGAACAATTCCCAGGCCTTTTCATTCCTTTGTACAAGTAGCCCTTTCTGACTTGCTTTAGAGCTGCAGTACTTTGCAGGTCTGAAAATGTACATGACTCTCGATTGCAATTTTTTGTTGCTCTGAATGTTTTGGACTTGAGGGGAAGGAATATGGCCATATGGAAGTATCTTCCCTATCCAAGTGAAAACAGTTTGAGTGAGCCAGGTTACCTGAAGATAATACAGTAAATGAAACAAACAAGGAGTCTAATGGCATTTTTAAAGACTAACACATTTATGAACTTAAACATAAAGCTTATTAAAAATGGCTCTTCAATGGATGCAGAGCAAGTTTACAATGAACAGTGTTGTTTGTGTTATGGCTGAAAGACTAATGACTTCTTAGGGAGAGAAGGTCTAATTAATTACAACTTCTTAAATGTTGGGTGAATAATGCCACTTTGGTGGTGGTAAATACCCTTTCATTTTAATTGCATGTAAAATATGATTGCATGTGTAACGTTAGTAAATGTAATCAATATGAAAACAAACTTCTTGTTTATGCTCAGTCAAATAATTAAATGTTTTAGTTGTTTTGTTTTGGTTTATGGCTTTTTTTGTGTGTGCAACCAGTCACTGATAACAGAGCTCGTACTATGAGTATGTTGAAGATCATTGTTTTGCAATAATCTTTTGCAATGAGAACTGTCACCTTAAATCAAAAACAAACAAACACAATTTACCTAAATCATCCAGAAAAATGTATTATACTTACTGGGCTTCATTTATGTATTTCGGATGCATACAGAGTTCAGTAACTTCCCAAATTGAATATAAAAAAAAAAAAAAAATCACACCCAGTTTTCCATGAGACAGATACATTCTTTTTTTGTCTGCTGTAAGAAATAAGGCATATTCTATCAATAAAGCAAGGCACAAGCTGAAATTGTTTCAACTAAAAGTTACTTAAACCTGTAAGATATTTTAGAATAGGAAGTAATGGTGGGTCTTAACTTATCCGTCTGTCTTGCCTCTTCACATGTCAGTCTATCTCTGTATACCAAGTCGATAAAAATTATTAGAGCAGGCATCTCACAAATGTACACCCTTAAACCATGAAGCCGTAATACTGTGCAGGAAATTTTTTTCTGACCTTTTCAAATTACATCCAACTGTCTGGGGAATTTCTCAGTGACTAGAGGTAATAAGGTTCAATCCGTTTTGCTAGTTGGCTTCAAATTCAGCTCCTCAGAAGCCCTAACTTATCTATTCTTTTTATCTTGGCCTTGGCATCCATTCAGTACTGTAATCCAGGCATCTAATCTTTTTTTTTCTCCCTTCTCAGGTTCTGCTGGAGGATCGCATTGTGAAAACTACAACCATGAAAGGCCTTCCATTTATTGAACCCTTCAAAAACGAAATATTAGCATGGGAGGCTAAGCTGGTATGTTGCCTTTTGAGAGGCTCTTGTTGAATTTAATTAGCTTTTAGATTTCATCTCCATCCTACATCTCAGTTTTCACCACCCTATGTGATTTATGCTTCAGTAACTTTCATTATGTAAGACTTTTCAAAGTTTGCTGTGTTACTTACCCTGTAGAATGTTAAGGGGGAGGAGGGAAAAGCATAAAGTTCTTTATGTTAAATTGATTTCACTTTGGTTTTTATTATATGAGCCCAAATGGAATAGACACAGTCATCTGGTAAGTAAGTGATTCATCCAAGTGAGACAAACAGGCAGCTTTGCTTTCTCTTTCTTCACTGTGTTTCACAAAGTACAGCAGAAAACTGAAGCTGACAATACTTTTTAAAAAACTTTTTAAGAATGTAGTGGTGTTGAATGATTTTATATCTGGTAATACCTCACTTTATTTTTAATATGTGGTATAAATGAAGTTTATTTGATGTGGTAAGAGAACACATACATTCTTCATTGCTTACAACAAATGAAATTTAATGTTTGTTGTCTACAGAGCAACTAATGCAGGAGACTATAGAATCCTGGCTGCAAATTCAAAAGGTCTGATGATATCAGGAACCTGTGTTTTTCTCACAAGAAACATGTAACCAAATATCAGTAGAAGGAAAAAGATCTTTGAAGTTGTCCATAGGAATTGGTAAGTTTGTCATCAGCTACTTAGGACCCGGTTTCCTCTCTACACTCTGTTTCCAGGGCTTCTTTATAGACTCAGTGAAAATTCTGCACACCAGTGGGTATGAAGAATTGGGTCCTTACTGCAGTAGGTCCTTCTAAGTTATTAGCTTAACCTTTAATTGTCAGTCTAAAAGAGTTGCTACTTTTAACTTAATTCTCAGTCATGATAGAATTTCTTTTGAATGTTAATATAACTAGTTCTATACATGCATGCTAGAGGACAGTAATTTTCTAAACTTTATGCCATGTTCTTTTGGAGATCTTGATGATCTTTTCTGAAGTGAAGGGAAACATGTTCTTTTGTATACAGCAATGATTCTCATCCATGGATACATGTACTCCTGTGAGGTGGGCGGTATGCCTGGTTTTACAACAGGCTACCTAAAAGGTATTAGTGAAGTCAATGCAAATTAAAATTTGATAAACACAATGAGTTGTTTGTACTGCTCCATATACTATACATTGAAATTTAAGTATAAAAAAGTAGTGTGTTAAAGCATTCTTGATTTGTAAGAAAATACTTTTCTGTCCAATTATTTAATTTGCTTCCTTTTCTTGCAAACAAGATTACTTAGAATAATAAGAATATCAAGTAAGAGACTGAAGGAAAATCTATGATGTCAGTGTAAGAAAAAGTGTGTTTTTCTTTGAGGAACTTGTCTTTTTTTTTTTTTTTTTTTTTTATTATTTTTTTTAAGAACTTCACGTGAAATAATTAAAAAACCAAAGACCAAAACATGTGCCCAAACTTTTTCCCCAACAAATGATGATAAATCATTTACTTTCATCACATCATTCATTCTCCTTTTGTGTTATCCTCCTTTCCCCCAACCTTTGTCATGTCTATTAACACTGTAAGCTCTTTGGGGCAGGGTCTGTCTTCTGCTCTTTGTTTCTACTCTACCTTGCACAATGCAACTTGTTCTTGATTGGTCCTGAGGCACTGTCTTAATAATAAATTGTGTTGGGAAGCCTCTTTTGACCTTTCAAAAGAGAGAGAGAGCCTGAATATTCATGTTTCACCATTTCAACCACAAGTCAAACTTTACTATAGTTTTAAGTCCTATGATATACTTTTAATGGTCACAGAATGAAATCTAGTAAAATGTGGTCAATGTGGGAAGACCACTACAGTGAACACTATATGTTTTGGCATCTACCATTTTCTACTAACTAAGGCTTAGTGCTGTATTACTGCAAAGGATAACCTAACCAGTTCATCTCTAGCTTTGCCAAGGCTCTCCAATTTTTCAGACAGAATTAAAAACAATGCATCTTATTTTTAATCAGATTGCTTGCTTAATCCTGTTGTTTGCAATGTTAAAGATATTGGGGAGTATATGTTAATTTGTAGGACAGCCACATTTCCAAATTACTCTGGAAAACTGCCATAAAATATAGTAAGAATAGTCTGGTTATACTGAATCGGAAATTTTCAAAGTAGTTAAGACAAAATAACAGCCCATATTTAGTAAAATTTTATTCTTTCCATGGTAATTGTTTTATGTGCCTGATTTTCTGTTCAAAAACAGAAGGCTGGTAGATGGGTAGTCCAAATTTCTTTTGTGAGGAGACAAGATAACACAGTGGTGCCCCCTCCCCCGCAAAGGATATCTCATCTATATTGAGACTCTATGGTGAGTATTCTTGCTACAAAGATAAAATCAAATATAATTATTATATATTTATATGCAGCACACAGAGAGAGAGAGAAAGTAAATGTGTTTTAGCACCCTAAACTAATTGGTGGTAAAAGGGAACCTTTTAAAAACAAATACAACTGAACATCTTCCTCATTTAAGATAATATTTGCTGACTGCAATCAACTAAATTGATTTTTATGTTGATGTGTTTGATTAATCCCACAGCTTTGAAATTTCCATAATACAGTTAGGTTTCTTTCTTTATGGAAAGTCTTTGCTATTCTTCATTCAGAGCAAATTAAGCTTCTCTTGGTAGTATAGCATTAGATTGGCCTTCTGATACTGAGGCAAGCAACCTAGCTCACCATTTTTTTTGCCAAGAGTATCAAATACTGAGAATGCCTCATGGCAGTAGCAAGCATTAGAATTTTAGAGTGATGTCAGCACTGTTGGCTTTATTTTGGTATCTTCTTGCAGTATGGGCTTTGAAAATCTTAAGCAATCCTTCAGATATTTACTATGTCTCCTTTCATAATATTTTAAACTGTAATACATTGGAGTGGTATTACTCTGAGTCCATATAAGATGTTAAGACAGTGTCACATTGAGTTTTCTTTTGCGGCACAGGTGTGTTACTATACTTGTTTTTATATTGCTAACATGAATGCTATGCATGTTCAGTTCTGATGGGTCTTTGAGCTTTTCCTGCCAATGTGATAATTTTCAACCCCTAAGTTTTTAAAATAAAGTTGAACTAATAAATAGAAAAGATTTCTCATTCATTTTCACGCAGTGCATCACATTTTGTTACTTACCGACAGTGTCTGCTGCATAAAAGAAAACATGTGATGTCTAAATGCTGTCAATTTCCTTTATTGGAGGTTGTGTACCAGCAGCTCTGACTTGTTGCCAGTGTTAGTTAGTTTTTTTTTTGAGGTGAAATGCTCAAATATGTTTTTTTCTTTGTCAAAGTGAAGCATTCTGGATCAGTTAGGTTTCAGGAACCATCAGCCATTACCTATATAAGGATATTACTTGGAAATGCCAAACTTCTCTTTCAAAATTAAGCTATTCTTTAAATTTAGTGATTTTTTTCATAATACTATCATGAATCCAGAATGATACAAATATATTCGTATTAAAGAAAAAATCAGTGTATTGCAATCTTAATTTTAATTTCTTTTAGTATATTACAGCAGCTGACTTTTTCTCATTCCTGATTTACAAACTTGCAAGGTGGCGATGGCACAAGTAAATGATGAACAGTTATACATATATGCAGAGCAGTGTGCTTCAGTTCTAACTTTTACTTCAGTCCAGAGAAGAATACCCATAGTGGATCAATATTTTATAAAAGAAAATTTTGTAGGTTGTGTGCAAATAGCATCCATCTATACTAATCAGCTAACACATGAGATTCAATTGTGCACAAAAAAGGGCTGCTCTGTTGTCTGTTTTTGTTGGTGATATAGCATTTTCTATTGTCTTACATTATTTCTATTTTCATCATTAGTCCCTGAAGTCTTAATAATTAGCTCTGTAATTTCCCAGAAAAACATGTTGATTTATTGAACTGGCTGAAGCAAAAAATAGCAGATCAATCTGGCATTGTAGGTTAATCGTACAGAACAAAGCACACTCATAATTAGATGAGAAAAGGACTTTCCTTGTTCATTCCAGTTTATAATAAAAGTCGCTCACCAAAGTGTCTTAGAAAGTAATGCATTCAGACTGAGTGGAATTACCGCCTAGCAGATTCTATTTATCTGTAGCTTAAAAAGCAGCTGCGTTTTTGTAAAAAGCAATGAATGTGGCAGTCCTACTTAAAGGTAGAAGAAAAAGAACACCCCTTGTTTTGTAATAAGGGGATTTTCAATTTGAGAGAGAGAGAGAGCCTGTTGTGTGAAGTATGGTTATTACATTCACTGTATTCTATCTCACCCACCAGGAGGCTAATAATGAAGGAGTCAGTGAAGGAGGCCAATGCCATGAGGGTTATCTCGCAGCCCCAGATGCCGGATAAGTTGAAGGAGGCAGAATCGCTTTTGGATGACATTCAGAAAGGCCTGAATGATTATTTGGAGAAGAAAAGACTATTCTTTTTAAGGTAAACAGTCCATTTTATCTATTGGCTGTAGATATTTGTATAAAATGTTTGTATAAATATCTATAAAGTTCATTTTTTATCACCTTCAGGTTTTTTCTTTCTGTGCAGTGATGAACTCTTAGAAATCCTTTCTGAAACAAAGGATCCACTCCAAGGCCAACCACACCTAAAGAAATGCTTTGAAGGAATTGCCAAGCTCACTTTTAATCATGAGAAAGAAATTACCCACATGGAGTCAGCAGAAAATGAAAAAGTAGAGCTCGTGCTGAGAATAATTCCAGCAAGTGCCAAGGGGGTAGTTGAGAAATGGCTTCATGAGGTGAATATCTTTAGCTCTTACTTAGGGTTTAGTTACTGTATAATCATTTTCTCTTTTAGGACCAAGGAATATCATGAACATATTTCCTAACTAAATAGCTCTCTGAGAATTTATCAAGATGTTGACAGATTAAATATCAGCCTTATTGTTATTTATTGCAACTAATTGATGTGTGCAAACATACACAAATTAATTTTAATAAAAAGGTTATCAGTGTGTGAGATTTAATGGAAGTGTGTGTGTCTGAAAGTACATATGTGAATATATGTGCTGGTTTATGTATCTGTATTTTTGTTGTCATCTCCTTGTAATTTTTGTTATTTGGGAGGACAGATTAAAAAAAAAACAACCAACCAACCAACCACAGTTTAAAGGCTCTTGAAGAGATTTTTTTTTACACATTCCTTCTTCCCAAAATCTTATTTTTCAATGCATGTTAAACAAAGAGAAGAGAAATATATTAAATTGATAACATATTACCTTTTCACTTTGGGCCTATAATCCAAATTAATCAATTTCAGTGTGAAATTAATTTGATGATCTTTTGTTTGCTTTATTTTTACCTACTTCTGTCACACAATCCCAATGGGTGTTTACTTTGATACACAGTTGTAGGCCAAGTCCAGTTCCAAACGTTTGTTCTCTCTTTCAGAACAGGATCAGCCCAGGTACACAGCTTCCCTTTCTGTTGTTGTTGCAGGCACTGTGTTTACCCCCATTAATTCTGTCATTTTATCTCTTGCTTCCCTATTCACTACAACCTTTGAAAGCTGTCAGTCAACCAGAGTGTACAGCTGAGACAAGCCAATACCATTTACTAGAAAGGGAGAAAAGGAAAAACAAAACAAAACAAAAACCACACACAAAACATTCTTTCCAAGGCGGATTCTGTTCGTGGGGCCGCAGGCAGGGAAATTAGTCAAAGGAACGAGAGTGAACTTTAGTTAAGAGTATTACTTCTGTTGTTCTGAGTTTCTGCTGGCTGGATGAACAAAACAAATCAGCTCAAGTCCTCTCATGAGTCCATGTTTCCCACATAACTGAGCCACGCATCACCATGCCAACTTAGAATTAATCTTTTTTTTAAAGTGACTGTATGCAACTTAAAACTGTTCACCACAGTTAGTCAGGGGAAGGTAAGGACAGAGCCTGCGTAGACAGAAATACTCCTGTTTCTACTCTCCAAAAGAAAAAAAAACAGTTGCACTTTATTTTTGGCCTCATTTTCACCTCAGTGTTATGTTCTTCAGAAAAATATTGGAGCTAGACAGCTGTGATAGTTACTAGATATGCAGTTATGAGGAGCCTAGGAAAGGCAGAACTCACTACACTAGAAAACCTGCAGTATGTTGTTTATATCTCACTGTCTCCAACAAAAGAGAGAGAGATAGGGAGATGAGCAGCTGTGTTTATTTTAATACATCTCATTTAACCCTCACCTAAAAACCCTTTGGAACTAAAAACAAATGGAAAGGTTTGGGAGTGCATTAATCTGGACCCAATTAGCATCTCTTTCTCCCTCAAAAGTGCAACCTGAGATTAATGAATATAAAATAGAGTTTCATATGCAGTCTTTAAATCATTTGCATGTTTTATGCATGATAATTAAATTTATTTATGCACTTCCTTTCATTTAATTTCCTGCTCTTTCCTGTGCTATTCATGTTGTACTATCCAAGAAATAGGATTTGATAGGCAAGCAAGGATAGGCGTGTATAAATAAAACTGAGTTAATGTTTAGGTCTAAAGTCACCTGTAAATCAAAATTAATATTTGTGTTACTTTAATTGAAGTAATATAAAATATTTTAGTTCAAGTATGTACTCTCTGCCTTTTCAGACACTTTGGATATTGTGCAGTATGCTTGTAAGTGTACAAACAAAATTATTTTCAAAAGGCCAAGAAAGGCAGCTAAATTACAGTTGTGATATTTCAATGACCTTCGAGACTTGTGTTTCAACTTGATCAGTTAGTTGTACTACTAGTAATAAGATAATCAGAAATTCAGTAGTAATTACATTAATAACTAACTGTATTCAGCCCAGGACCTAGAGAATCATAGTCTGCTCCAGAATGCATCAGTGTGTTAGAATTTGTCTTATTCAGTATTTCATCAGTAGAAATATGGGCAGTGGATGACTAGTGAATTTATCATAGACAGGATCTGTAAGTTCTAAAGGCCAGTTGGCCATGTACTGGCCCTGTGGTTGTGCCTGTAAAGTACCATAATGGGGAATTTTTTTGCCCCCCTCCTCCCCAGTTCAGCTCAGATGTCTTAGTGATTTCATGGTGCTAGTGTCTGAATTTCTTTAAAATGCAAAGTCCATCCTTGCAATAGTTATGCCAGGAAGCTACTGTCAAAGAGGTTGTTTTTTGTTTGTTTCTTTGTTTGCTTTTAAAGATGCTGGTAGTGTTTCTCATAGTTTTGATTTGTATCAGTGCTTCTCTTGTCTCTTGTCTTTCCTTCTGTGTTTAAAGATGTATGTGGCAGTGATATTTTTCTGTGGTGTCCTGTCTTTTTCAGTGAATTAATTGGTTGTGTGTTGTGATTGTTTCCTGATCTTTGTAGGTAGGAATGTCTTTAAAGGCTAAACCTTTGTTAATTTGCGATGTAACAATTTCAGTGTGTTTCTTGTCATTGAAATGTAGTTTAAAATGTTCAGCAATGTAGCATGAAATTATTGGTTAGTTTTGAAATGGTTGTGAAATCATGTGAAGAAAATAAGTATTGCATCTGATCAAGATAAATTCACTCTAGTGTTTTATGGCTTTTTATTCCTATGTGATAGTAATAAAGTCTCATGTAGGGATGGAAGCCATGAAATACATTGTGAAAAATCATCAACTAAGATGGGGACATGAGAATAGAAAATGTTATAGTTGTAGAGCTACTGAAAATTGTTGGAAAATGATTTAGTATTGTCACCATGTTGATTACCATGTTTGCATTTTGGTTCTTCATCTCTCACTCATGTAGTTTGGCAAGTAAGTTGATTAGTTATAGCATGCTGATTCACCTTTACATCAGGGTTCTATGTTTAAATTGTTAATGCTTTTTTATTATTATTTTCTACTCAGAATAACACTGTGCATGAAACACTGAACTAATTAGTTAATACAGTAAGAAAAAACCTCCAAAACCCCAAAATAAACAACCCAACCAAATGCAAAACCCAACCAGTGAATTTCCAAATTCCTGTTATTGCTATTTAAGTTAAGAATGAAACCAAATGAGGTACCCCATTACCCATGGTCCAGGTTTCTTTGCTCCCACACTCAAGAATAGAGCTAAATGATAAGCTAGAATGTAAATATGAATTCTTTTTCTATTGACATGTTTTTCTCAAAGTATACATGCTCTTTTATTCTGGAAACAAGACAAGGGATTATTGGCTTTGAGAGCAGAAGCAGCATCTATGAGAACATTTATGATAGCACCAATAACCCATATATTGCTTTACTGTCCAGGTTTTGTCAATTTTTATATATCTTTCTGTCTTGGGTGTCATGTTATTTGTGGGACACTTGGGAATCTTAGTCGTTCTTCTCCACCAAATTTATTTTTATGATCTTTCTGTATTTTTCTAATGCACATTAATAAAAAAATATTTTTGTTACTTTGCCTCTTTTACTTCTCTGAAAACCTGTGAATTTCTTGTCTATTTTTTAAAAAAGGAATACACTTCCATTAATTATAAATAGGTAAATTGCCATCTGATAGAAGACTTCTGATCCAAGTAGAAAAGATGTTTCCCCAGTATTTCAATAAATAGGCTTCTCACTTGTGATTTATATTTTTTTTAAATTGTCAATGTGAGTAAATTAATATCCAAAAAAAATTTAACCTTAATAAAATCACAAGTGTAGCCTGAATTCGGTAATTATCATTTTGATTTACAATGTTGTTTGATTCTGTTTATATCATTACTGTCTTGTGGAGCAAGAGTTGTGGAATTTGCAAAGCAAGTTACAATCTGACACTATGTGGTGCAGCCTATGAAAGATTATGCATGAAGAAATGTGTAAGTCTTTAAGGTACCACAGGACTTTCGTTGTTTTAAGTTACAATCAGACCTCCATTAAAAAACAAAAACATCTTCTTCTTTGCCTTATAATAAAATCACTTCCAAGTCTATGCAGTTTGTATTGCTCAGACAGTAAGCTGAGCTCATTTACTATTTTTTTTTAATTTTGTTAAGATAAAAATTACGTTAATTTTCCCCCAAATGTTTTCAGAATTTACTTTGGATATGGCAGTTCATTTCTGGTAATCTGGGCAAAGATTGTTTAAAGAGATTCAGATGTACTACTAATTAACCTATTAGTCCCCTTTTCTCCCTTTCTCCCTATTCCTTGCCTAAGAATAAATTTTAGTTGAATTATGTTGTTGTCACTTACAAATAATATGCAAGTTAAAGATATGTTTTCATCTTCAGTACCACAGTGCAGGCTTTCTCTAAGTGTGCTTAAATACTGAAAGTTGACTCAACAAATGACATTGTGGGGCTCTATATTTATTGCCTCCAAATGATTTCCATAGCTAAATATGCTCACACTCTTCAGATAAAAATATCTTTTTATAGCTGCCAATTCTGCAGACTGTATGTAGGATCTAGGAATAAAACAGAGGATTTTCCTTCTCACACAATATCACCAGTAACAAAGCATTTTTTAGGCTAAGTGATGCGTTCAGGTACAACAGTACAACTCTCTACTGCCATTGTCTTCAAATTATATCCTCAACAATGCTTATGCAAAAGCATTGGTCTCAATGGGTTTGCACAGGTGTGACTAAATGGAACTTGGTAAATAAACGTGTGGGTGATGCACAAGCAAGAACAGAATCCAGCTTCATCTCTCTTAGCTGTTTTGACTCTACAGGGGTGAAAAGCAGGGAACTCTTATTTTTTGCTATATACTTAAACACACATGAAAACACAGTGGGTATCGATTTGTTGAGTAGAAAGATGTTATTTTTAATAGTCAGGCAATCTCGTGCAGTGCAAAACTATGATAATACAAGGTTGACCCTTTCTGCTTTATGAGTGCAACGTAAACCTCACTGTACATGTAATGGCCTCCCTCCATCTTTTGTCAACAAGAGGGACTGACCTGTGAACTTCCACAACTGAAAGTATCTATCTGCACAGCTTGAGCTAAAAAGATGGGCGCTACAGTTAGGGCCTGTAGCAGACTCTCGTCCTGTGTGGATTAAGCACAAAAATAGATATGTACGGTCTTAGAAATATGCAGATAAATTTCAAGAAAAAAGGAAATCTGTTTGGTGTTTTTTCTCCTGTAAGTCATAGAAGGCTCCACCTTTTCAGGTTTATTTGTGCTGTTTAGTGAAAGAGATACGACACAAGATGAAAAAATAAGAGTGGTGGCTTCTTGGATTTACCTAAAAAAAATCCATGGTTTGTTCTTCCAAATTAAACAGACAGGAATGCCAACAGAATAATAAAATGATGAAACCTTAATCTTCAACTGATTCCTGTAACCAAGGTACCAGAATGACCTTTTAGTACTTTTTCACCATAGTACATTTGCCTTTACTTTTCTGTGCCATACATGGGCCAAATCATTTGCTGGCATAACTCCACGGATGGCAATGAAGTGACACTAGCAGAGAGTCTGTTGTATTTACTTCTTTGTGCCTGCACTTTATAAATAATTCATAGGTGGATAGGAAGCAAAGCTACTTTTTAAGTGACCATCCCTGGGATTAACAAAATAGTGGTTGTCGTGTAAATGCAGATTTTAACTAAATTCAAACAGGACAATGTTGGGATAGCTTAGTGGCCCATTGAGAGGGAATTGTGGGTAGTGGAAACGAGAAAGTGAGTAACAATGGTGTAGAATTCACTATTCTAAGCAAACTATTTTCCCCCACATCTCTGGCAAGGATGTGGATGTTTCTTTATTCCCCTAGGGAAGAGATTTGTTTGTTCATGAGCCATGGAGGCCTGCATCAGAGTCCATCTTTTAATTTTGCACTCAAAGGGCTGAATGTTTCAGTCCTAGGTGATTGCCTGATAGCAAATAGTGTTTTTCTTGCCAGTGTCAATTTCAGTAACTGCTCAATTTTTCTGAAAGGTGGTCTCTTGTCAGAAAAAATGCAATGTCTTGTCATTGTAGTGAATTGTTAAACTCCAAGCTGTCTGAAAGTCATTTTGCCAGTAAAATGCTTAATATTGTTTTACTGCACAAATGTACACATTTCGTATATGACATGTAGTTTAACTGTGGAAAATGAACCAAGGAAAAGTGTTACTTAGACCCAAACTTCCCAGCCTTTTCTAGTAGAAACCCACAATTTAATTAAAAAAAAAATATTACTGGAAATCAGAAATATAAAACTTTTAACTATGTTTTGTATTATTTGGCTCACAGAAAATCTGTTGATGTAAATTCAACTACTGCATGCAGACAGAATCCAGCACATTTTTTTAGTGTGACCTATCAGGGTATTCACTGTTTGTTATCAATAATGATTTAATATCAACAATGTTTCATCCTTTTCAAAATATGCAAATAGGTCATGTTTCAACTTTCACAATAGCCAGCTTTATGGTGAACATTATCCTGTAGCTCTTTCTAGAGCCTAAAAAGTTCACATAGAAGTGAAAGGCAAGTCATTATCGATATCTGAAAGACATTGCAATACATTCTGAGGTCAACATCACTAAATAAAAGGGCAGTTTCATTCTGCACTGGCTGTAGCTTCAGAGCAGACGGCCAGGTTAACCTCAGAGAGGGTACCTAGCAGTTATCCAATCTGAATATAAAAAAGAGCTAGTTAACTGCTTGGAGACCTACTGGGGGAGAGAGGGCATAGCAAATATCCATATAAATGCAGATTGAAAGGCCATTTCTGGCCATTGATATTACCTACTAGCATTACCTGTATCTTCTCAGGAGTGGTTTCCACACTCCATCCGTGCAAAATACTATACTGGCTGGACATGGGAACGCAAGACACTTCACAAAATGATTATATGGTATCTCAATTTGTATGACTGACAGTGAAATATATATATGTAAAACACTGCTGTGAAATTTTGTAATTCATTTATTCAGTGACTTATTTGCATTTATGGGTTTACTTTGAGCAATGATGCTAAATTGAATTTGATATGAAACTGCTTGTGATATTTAACAATGTACCTTTGTGCTGGTTACATTATTTTCTAAACACTACTCTTGTTTTGAGTAGAGCATGTACATCTACTTTGTAATCGTCATGAATTACCACTTATAGTCACAGTGGATAAAAATAAATTATTTTTTCATTTAAATCTATATCTACCTACCTACATACCTACCCACCCAAATAATCCCATTTAAAGTTTGAAATGATCACTGCCTGTGGTAGGGCCTAAGTTTTACCATTATTTATTAAAATAATGTAAACAGACACATAATTAAAAATGCTGCCTCTCTGAACCCTCCTCAGATTTTAATAAGTTATGGTCTATTACTTTTTCTAAATATATAAAGAAACAGGAAAACAGCTCTTCTGAGAACACAACTCAAGCCTTTTTAATATTTCACAATACTGTAGATACTTAAGATATTAAGTATCTACTATTTTCAGTCTTTACAATGGAGAGAATCCTGGTGTTTAAATTTTTCTAAATTTAAGTGCTTTTTGTTTCTGTTGCGCAGAAAAGCTTTTGCCTCAAGTTTGTTCATTTTCTGTTTAGCTAACAGTTATAAAGAGGGTATTTTCATCATTTGGACTAATTCATTCAAAGTTGAAAAACTAATTTGGACCTGAAAAAGCAGGCAAATTTATTTTCCACTTTCAGTTTATGAATAAAAACCTTTTGGTAGAGGATGAAATCCACTGATTTTGGAAACTTGGAGGAGATAGGGGTCTGATCTTCAAAAGGATCTTACATATCTCAATTGTTGGCAATTTGCTGTTCTGTACAATCCTTTACTAAGCTTTGTACCTAATTAGTGCTTTTGAGCTACCCAAAATATGACATGTTCATCCAAGATCTTCTGTTTGTGCCTTGTTTTGTTCTGCCCTCAACTTTCCCTGTCAATGTCCATGAACATGCATCACATACTGAATCCCTTAAAACATGCTCTGCCAACTCAGAGACATCTCTAGTACTTTTTCATTGATTGTGTCTATTAGTGATATTTTCAGATTTCTTCTATAACAAAATGTTTCAAAAGATTTTAATGTCTTTGTTAGTGACAGTTTGAATATCAGTGTTTCACAGCCTTCATTTAACACAGCCCAAATGTAAATTTTTAAAAGTCAAAATTTAATTTTGGGATTTATATCCCTTCTCATCAGCCTCCAGAATGTGTCTTTCTCTCTTGCTGTTCTGGTATTGATTTCAATATCCAGTGTCTTTTGTAATGGAAGATGGAAAGGAACAACGTCACCTAAAGATGTAGATAGGTACCTAGTGGGATTTTCAAAAGCAACCAAGAAGCAGGATAGGATATGAGTTTTTATTTGTTTCAATGGATGTTAAGCACCTGTCTGCTTTTTTTAGGCATTCTTTGAAAACCAGGCCACAAGAGTGCAGCTCCCTGTAGGACTATCAATGAGTACCACCCCAGCCTAGTGCAGCATGAAGCTAGTCATGAAAGAATGGGTGGAGAGGGGAAAAGAGAAAGAATGACATCAAAAATAAATTCAAAATGAATGGGGTCAAAAGAATAGAGATCTAATGGCAAATGGGAAGCTGGAAATGGACATAAAAAGTAGAAGCACAGTAACTGGATCAGATCAGAGTAAGGGGGGAATTCCCTAGATGGAATAGGGGAATAACCTCAACCAACCTATAGTACGTTTGCTTCCAACTAAAAAAGTCTGGAAACCACTTTAGTTAATATGAGTTTTGCAATGGACTTTGGTGGACTAGGATCGATCCCAAATACATTTTCACAGGATCACTGCTTGAGCAGGCACAAACAATTTTGATCACCAGGTATGCATTTCTTTTTCTTCAATGATTTTTATTTTGGCTATTTTCAGAGGAAATCTCCTTCTCCATTAATATCACAGAAGTGGGGGAATATTGCTATTAAATATTTTCAATTAGTATATTTTGCAGTTTTAGCTCCACTTTCATCTTTGCCATTGAGACAGAACATGAATTTTGTTATAAACTCAGGTAAGGGTTTGTTTGGTTTAGAACTGATTTCCCTTAAAAAAAAAAAATCAAGTAGAGTAATGTAATTATCAGAATTTATGGCTCTTTTCTGCCAGTAGGTCCTTTTTTTTTTTTTTTCTGTGTGGGAGGAGGGATTGATTAAACTCATCTTGTTATAAAAAGACTGCATTACATGTAACTACCCATTTAAATAGAAACCCCTGGAAATATAGATACAAATGTTTGGATAACAAACCCTAATTTAAAGTTTAAGGGGAATGGGTGGGAAGCCCTGGGAAAAGAAGCCTGGAAAACTAATTTTGAGTCAACAATAGTCGATATGGGTGTCAGTAATTACAATAATTTATTTAAATGACTACACTGAGTCTGTACTGCTTATCAACCTTTTTATTTAATGTAAGATTTGTATTTAACTAAAACTTGACAAATTAGAACTGTAACTTTGTTGGGGATATTGGATGCAAAAGTCCACTTTGGAACTAGTCTAAAATTTGCCCTTTGAGACACTGCAAAAAGTAAACTAAAATACATATAAAAACAAAAATGGTCTATATACCAATAAATAATTATTTGCAAATAGCTCCTTTCAGAAGCTTTTTCATAAACAAGTGTTACTTGGCATATTGTATAAAGTCTAGTTTTGGATTCTTAACATTTACAGAACTCAGAAATAGATTTTCAAATACATTTCTTAAATTATTTGAAATGTAAGCATTAATAGAAGGCCTAGTGCTAGGGAACAATGGGTGTTCTTACCACTGATTTCAAAGAGTGCAGAAGCATACCCATGTTGACAGAACAGATAACACCTCCTTTCTGTAATATGATCTTATGAAACTACTGTATGTTTTAAGGTAGAGGTCTCAAACATGTGGTTCGCAGGCAACATGAGGCCTGTGGAGCTTCCTCCTGGGGCCCCTGATTCCCACCTCTGAAATCCTGGGGCTCCCACCTCTTCAGCCCTTGGGGTTTTCAAGTGCTGAGCCTCCCTGCCGGCAGAGAGGCTCAGTATCTGCAGTGCTCCCAGGGCAGGGAGGGCCAAGCTGCATCACTTCCCCTCCCATGTCATCAGCCATTGCCGGGGAGGAGCCAAACTCCTGCCTGGGAGCTACCCCACTCACGTGCAGCTGCTGGTCAAACAGCTGGAGCGGACTGAGTCATTGAGAGAGGGCTGGGGGCAGCGGGTGCTCCAAGGGGAGTGGCCTGGGCATGTGAGGAGTGTTCATGGGGGGCTTTGTTTTTGGGGAGCACCAGAAAGCCCTACAGCGCAGCCTCCAGGGTTTTCCTTGCCACTGACCCCAGCACGGCCAGGCCCAGGTGGGCAGGGGGAGTTTTCCACCAGCCCCAGTGTGGCCAAATTTAGGTGGGTGGGTAGGGGTGGCTTTTCCTCACTGCCAGCCCCAGCGTGGCCATGTTTGGGCGGATGATGGGGGAATACTTAGTTACAATCTTGGATGGGACTCTGCCTAGCCCTTTTGTTGTCCCATGCTAGGGTGTGGTTGCTCTCCTCTCCTCCTGGCTTGGGGATATATGCAGCCCCCCCCCTCTTAAAAAAAAAAACTTTTAAAACAATTTATTTTTCTTTAAAAAAATTTTAAAAAAAATAATTTCAATTAAATTCAATTTTAATAAATCAAACTAATTTATTTCAGTTTTCATGTTACCATTTCAAAACATTTAATAAATTGACTTTTACTAGAATACTGTATTACTCTTCATTTTTTACTATATTTTGGTGTCATTGCATGAAAAGATTTCAGTGGTGCGGCCCTCAGTCCAATATCTTAGTCCTCATGCAGCCCTCGAGGTGATTTGAGTTTGAGACCCCTATTTTAAGGAGTACTTTGATAGGTGTGGTTTGCTAGTAAAAGTCAAATTTGTTATAACCATGGGCCAAGCAGCTGGGATATAAATGTCTCCTTAGAGTAGAGTGTGCTGGATTCAAATATGGGCACAGCTGCGAATAATCTGAAAATGAAATTGTATTTTTACATCAATGCTGTTAGACAAAAATGAATTATTAAGTAATTGCTATTGTGACATAAGCTTGATGCAAGTAGTTGAATTACTTGGCACAGCTATCACCTCAAGCTACCTTGAGAATTTACAACATTCTTTAATTTTCTGATTGATTAAATGGATTATTTGACATTTTGGCAGAGCTTTGAAATCACTGCATAACAAAGACTCCTTTCATTGCTCATTATTTGCTCTCTTCAGGCTTAATACAGATTCTTTGAAACAAAGGTGGTAGATGCCGCCTTCTTGAGTAATTTTTGTTTCAATTCACATTTTTACTGGTAGTGTCACATTTCCTACTAAACATCCCTGGTGTATAGATGATTTTTTTATCATTATAATAGAACATATGGAGAGAGACGTAGTCTTAAAATGGCCAGACTTTTATATTCCTATCTCTCAGTACTGATAGAAAAATTGAACTTCACTATGATGTGTTGTCAGGAATGTTCTTAACCCTTTCATCACTAGCATTTTCCCTGATACCAGTCAAATGAATGCTTGGAGAATGTACATATGCGTTTGGCAAAACCAGTAGATAAATAAGCTTTTTTAACTTCACCTTTCCTTTGTTCAGTGTTGTCACTGGATGAAGTAGGCACCTTACTATCAAGTATTTATGCAGGTAATGTAATGGACCCAGCTTAGATGTGGCCCAGTGGATTGAAGGTCACTTGGGTTTCCCAGCTAGTGCATCATCAAAATACATTTAATATCAGGTAATGAGGAACAGCTGTGGAAAGAGCCCTTATTTTCACTTCAGCTCCAAAGCCCTATTCTATTTAAAAACTTGCAGACACTGGGGATGCCTAACTCTATATACTGCTCTGCTTCACAGTGCTGGTAGGAGACAAGCATATTGGGACTCAAAAGCAAGCACAGAAACAAATTGCCACTAACATCTTGTTAGCGTGTATTTTGATGACAAAACTACCCGGTAGTGGTGTGTAGAAGGTCTGGGAAATCTGCTAATCTCAACATCAAGATTTTTCTCATATTAATAAAATGTCAGCCTCATGCTTCACCATCATGTAACTGTCTTGACAGTTCCCCCACTGAGGGTGTTCCATGTCATGTTTCACAATCTTGAAAAGTGTTCTGTAAATATCACTAACCAGCTTAAGAACATACTACTCCAGCTATTAGTAGCCACACAAACATGACACAGAGGTCTAATCTATCCACAATGATAAAATGCTCCATCCCTGTGAACACTCCTAGCTCCCCTGTTTCCACTGGCACAAGCAGCTTCACGATGGTCATAACATCCCCAGCTGCACAGTTAATGCAGTGTAGTATACTGATTTGTTATTCCATATAAAGCGTTTTTCTTGCTTTTTGGTCAGTTTTAGACTCGATATAAGATTCAGGGCTGGTGGATCCAAACAATGCTTGAGCTACAAGACGTGCACTTTCTTTATGAACAGAATGCTCCGCCTAGACTCACATTCAATATGATAGGAAGACGGTGTATCCTGCCTCCATCCCTGTTCACTTTAATGACAAATAAATGCCTTTTGGAAACAGGGAAGGCACAATGGCTATGTCTACATTGGCAAATTACTCTGGACTAAGCAAGCTTAGTCAGGACTAATTTAGCCCTTGGCCACACTAGGCTTTGCCTAGTCGGAACTAAAATGTCTTAGTTTGGATTAGGCAAAGTTTAGTTCAGACTAGTAAAACCCGGTGGTTAGTCCAGACTTACTCACTTAATTCAAACTTTAGTTTGAGCTAAGTGCATGCAAAACTTGAACTAACGGTAAATTCAAACTAAGCCATTAGTTTGAACTAGCCACCTGTTCTAGTTTGATCTAAAACTTTAATTTGAACTAGAACAGGTGGCTAGTTTGAACTAAAAAGCTGCAGTTAGTTCGAGTTAGCTGGAGGTTAGTTCAGGCTAACCTTGGACTATTTTACTTTGCACTAGCATGTCCAAACTAAAATCGTATATATAGACATAGCCAATGAGTGCCAGAACCTTATGTAATCCATATGCCTGATTAAAGGCTGTCTCTTAAAGACACCTGTTGAGGCTGGGTTACTCTTGCTTTACAAACTTAGCTGTCCAGAATTCAGAAGCTGCTGGAAAACAGATGTGGTGGCATGCTCCCCAAGGTTTCCCACTAGCTGCTGTGGTGGTCAGATGCCATGAGAGCAGCAGACACAGGGCATGCAGGAGAAGAGCCCATATACTCAGGAGAAGCTGAGCCAGGTGTGGACAGCAAGATATTTCCCCCCCCTGCTGTAGAGCCTTTTGCAGCAGAGTTTCTGCATATGTATATGTGACTGAGTGCCGGTTATCCACTAAACTGACTGGATGATTCTGGTTCCACCAGAGGAAGAGTCTTCTATATGGATTTCTACTGAAGATTCCTGCAACCAAAGAAGATAGATGCATCTTTCAAGTCCACCTAAACTTTAGGATCTCCTAGGTTTCTTTCTCAGTCAATTTCCAAAGGGATAGCCATGTTAGTCTAGTCCAGCAAAAAAGAAACAAGGAGTCATGTGGCACTTTAAGACTAACAGATTTATGTTTCGCGGGAGCTTTTGTGGGAGAAAATCCCACTTCGTCAGATGCTTCGAATCCCACGAAAGCTCCTACGAAACATAAATCTGTTAGTCTTAAAGTGCCACACAACTCCTTGTTTCTTTCTCAGTGTTTCTTTGGGGACTGTTCTGTTTAACTTCATTTTGTTTTTTGTTTTGTTTGTTTGTAGGAGAAAGCTGTGAAGTGGTGAATGCCATAACACATAAAAATATAGTAGTTATGTTTTCTTATTATAAGGTTTACTAAGTTAGTAGTTAATAAAGTTCATTACTTTTATTCTCAGTAGCATTTGAATATAGGGAGGGTAACTCTGAACAATCTTTGCTGTGAGTGCCTTAAAAACTGAATCCTGGGTCTCCTTCTGCTTCTCTATTGGAGTTGCGGTGTATTTCTTTTAAGGCATGGAAGAAAGGCAGTTAAATGAATTTTAGCCCACCCAGAGGTTACATTTACAAAGCCAAAGATTATTTCTTTTATTTTCTCATTCCAAACAAAACAAGAAGGGTTAGGAACAATCCTGTATCTTTCCAACTTCAATATTGTTATCAGAAAGACTCTTGATTAATCTTCAAATTAGCAGGATTGTTTCAAAGTTCTTACCTTTTAGATGCTGCTTCCACAGCTCAGAAAGGCAAGATCATAGGACTTATTACCCTGTTGCCTTGGTTATCACTTAGTCAGGTAAAATTGATTTAAATGGATTCCCTTGGTCTTCACTAGAAGTTTGACTGCAGGTCTCTCATGTTAGTGAAGCCCAGATTAAACTTGACCATTTGTCCTAGCCCACTCAAGAAAAAGTCGATGTGACTACACTTCTCTAGTCTTCCTTTATAAAGTGACTTGAAATCTAAAGATAAAAGACACTATTCTAAGAGCTAAGTCTTTTTATAATCACAGGTGGCACAGATAGCAAAGCCTTTTGTTAAAGTTGCCTGGTACTTTCAATCATAAGACATGATTTTCAGTTGGTGATAACTTTGCTAACTTAAACTGTTTTGGCTGAAATCTTCCATGTGTGGTATCTGCTTGATGATGATTTATTTTTACTTATTTATATATTTATTTTAACAAAAGTGATTCAGCCATTTCAAAGAATGAGGACGGGGACCAATACATCATTTCCCCCATCTTAAAATTTCTCACAACCATTCATGGAGAAGCTCTAGTGCTTCCCTGCTTTGGAGCAGTAATTTGAAATTTGGCAAGGGGGATGGCACCTTGTGATCAGAGATGTGACTTTTTCTGTATCCATAAATATTTGCTCAAATTTGGCCAAGAAATGAGCTTCTGAAAATTCATAGTTCACATATTTTTCACTCGAGATGTGTGGTTTGACAGCTGAATTCCACAGAGGTCTGTCTTTACTGAGCATGCTTCAGCCCCTCACAGTTACTGTGTACCAGCTAGACTGTGCAAGCACCAATCCCACAGAATGTCCTCCCAATTGTCAGAAGCCATTGTGACACATTGGCACAGGAACTGAGTGAGGAGGCTGTCTCTGTTGTGTTGTCAATGCTCTCCTGCTCATGCCTGCTGCACAGACCTGCAGGGAAGAGTAGGAGAAAGCAACTTAACTTGAATGTGGAAGTGTGGGGGGGGGCAGTACCGGGACAGGAAATCGGGGGACTGGAACAATGATCGAAAGAGGCAATAGGATAGACTGGACAGAGGGGCAGTGGAGAACTGGAACTGGGATGTAGTGCCTCTTTCTCATGTGCATGCACGTGGCATCTGCAGAGAAACATTCTACAGAAGCAGTCGTATGTCTGTAAGTCATTTAAGGCCTTCTTAGTGCCATTATGAATATCATCCAAAATATCATACACAAAGAGGAGTCTTTGATTCCCCATTTGTGCATCAAGTAGCCACACCTTCTGTTGCACATTTGGAAGTGGTGCGTTATGGTTTAAAGTCTGTATAGCAGTTGAAACCAGGAGGACAGGCCATTGAATCAGTAGCAATGTGCTGCTTTGGTGTAGTAGAAGAGGTTCAGACACTCTTGCCATTTTCTGGCCATATCCAGAGACATAAGGTGGTCACGTGTGATCTATAGTGATTTAATGATTTATGAGAAGTTGGGGTATATTATCCATAATCTGATAGATGGGAAGTTCTGGGTAGTCTCAGCAAATTTAAGTTATAGTTCTGTGACTATATTGCAATGGAGGTTTGAGGTTTCCTAACACAGAAACCCATGGCAGGGTGTTGATTTTAAATTCCCATGATGATTCACGTAGTCTTATTCATCTGCCTATCCACAAAGCAGCCATGCAGTTTCTTGTCCACACAGGCACACACTACTCTGCAACTGAGTATACCAGAACCAGAAATGATGTATGTAGCACTGGGGCAGTTGATCACCATCTTGTTCCCTTGATCTTTTGAATAATGTGATTCTGTGCTTTAGAAGTTGCTTTCTTTAGCTGGTCATGAAAGGCAGTCAAGAATGACACCAAGATATGTTGCCTTTGGATTATAATTAAGTTTCACCATAAAACTTGACAGCTGGAGTGCTTTTTGTGGTGTTCTACTTTGTACCATCACAACAGAGACCATAGATTTGCTTGGAGTTGTTCTCAGTTACCACTTTTGGAAGTTTTCCTTCACGATCTTATGGTCAGATGTGAGGGTCACTTCACGTTCTTTAATGCTACAGGCCTGAGTTATGAATACCAAATTATCAGCACACACAAAGTTCTGAGCTATTGTTTCAGGCATACTGCTCATGCATTCACTGAAGAATATTAGAGCAAGAGCGAGCCTGGTGGTAGACCACTATTAAAAGTGTGCAGCTTACTAGTTCAACCTCCAAGGTATATGCACATCCTTCAGTTGCTAAGCATAGTGTTCAGCAGCCTGATAATCTGCACACAGGGAATCACTTTGGCCAGTTGCAGTAGCAGACTGTGTTATGTGCTGCTGGTGGATCAAAAGAAATAGAGGCAATTGCAGGGGATTGGAATAAGAAGTTTGGGAGGGGAAGGACTAGTACACAGAGCTGAGGGAGTGGACAAGGACAGGGATGATTGTCAGGGGAGACTGGAATATGTAGAGTAAATGTTGATAGGACTCCTCCCTTATTTGTTGCAGAAGCTGAAAGGAATGCAGTGAATGAAACAGGATTGTAGGAAGAGGGAGGATGGCTCCATGGTTCAGACAGCTGAAATGTTGCCCCAGAGAATTTAAATGATTTGTGCAGCACCCAATAGGAACCTTCTGGCAGAGTTGGGGACTTTCTGGACTCTTGTGGAGAGTTCCCGTGTGATGATGGGCAGGTCTGTTAAAATAGATTTTTCAAGTAGCTGTTCATTGTGTTCTTCATTTTTCGGTTTACTAACTTAAGACACCTGAGGTCTGATTTGCAGAATTGCTCAGAATGTACAGGTGTAACTGAAGTCAATAAGAGATGTGCTTTCACAAAGATGAAAACAATTATGAGTCAAATCAGTTGCAAAGAAGAATTTAATCATCAAACGTGAATTATCATTAAGAATCATTTACTAACATCTTACTAGATATCCAAAAAAAAAACCCCACAGTCCCACAACTAAGGAGCAATGCCATACTGGTTATAAAAACAATCTGGCTAGAAGAGTAAAGATAGATAGATATAGATACAGATGATATATAATAACAAAAGGAAAAAAGGATGAAATTCATAGCAGTGACTATAAATCAGAAGTTGGCAACTGTAAAAAACTAGGGGAAGCAAAAGATGACAAGGAGAATTCCATGGACAGCAGAGTTAAGGACAACAAAATGGGATTTTAAAAATGTATTGGGAACCAAAGACAATGTGATAGAGTCATTAGTGAATGGAAATTATAAACTAATCAATAATAATGCAGAAAAGGCTTCAAGGTTTAATAAATATTTCTGTCCTATATTTGAGGAAGACATGATACAGTTTCATCATATGGTGATAGCACTCTTTCCATTTGTCTATTTCTAGAGGATATTAAACAGAAGTTACTAAAATTAGAAGCTTTTAAATCAACTGGCACAGATAACTTGCAGGGAATAGTTTTAGAAGAACTGGGCTGAGGAGCTTGCTGGACAATCGATGTTGATGTTCAATAACTCTTGGAGTACTTGGAAAGTTCAAGATGATTGAAAGAAAACTCATCTTGTATGAAGTATTAAAAGGTGTAAACAATGACCCAGGTAATTTTCTGCCTGTTAACCTGATGTTCCTAGAGCATGATAACAGAACTTGAACATGGGTTTATGGAAAACTGATCCTGTCAAACTAACTTGATAAACATTTTTGGTAAGACTACAAGGTTGTTTGAGAGAGAGAATAGTATTGATGCAATATATTTAGAATTCCGACTTGATGCCACACAACATCTTGATTAAAAATAGAAATATATAAAATTAACACAACAAACATTAAATGGATTTAAGACTGGGGGAATCATCACTGAGCAGGTGTGTTTCCAGTGGGGTCCCACAGGAATTGGTCCTTGGCCTTGTGCTATTTAACATCTTATCCATGATCTGGAAGAAAACATAAAATCCTTACTATTAAAGTTTGCAGGTGGCATAAAAAATGAAGATGACAGCTTATTGATTCAAAGCAATCTGCATTGCTTGGTAAACTTGTCATAAGCAAACAATATGCATTTTAATAAGGCTAAATCTAAATGTGTACATCTCAGAACAAAGAATGTAGACTATACTTACACAGTGGGGGACTCTGTCATGGCAGGCAGTGACTCAAAAAGATTTGGATGTCACAATGTGTAGTGAGTTGAAGATGACCTCCCAGAATGATACTATGGCTGGAACAGGTAAACAGCAATCCTGGAATGCATAAATGGGGAATCTTGAAAAGGAATAGAGTATTTTGCACCTGTATTTAGCACTGGTCCACCTGATGCTGGAATACTGTGTCCCTGTCTGATGCGCACATTTCAAGGACATTGTTAAATTGGACAAGGTTCAGAGAGGAGCCGTAAGAATGATTAAAAGAATAGAAAAACATGTCTTGCAGTGATAAACTCAATGAGCTTCATCTTTTTAGCTTAAAATACATATTAAGGGAATTATACTTTATATGTATCTGTATGGGAAACAAATATTTAATAATGGCCTTTGCAGTCTAGCAGAGAAAGGTGTAACACATTCCAGTGGCAGGAAGCTGAAGATAATCAAATTCAGAATGGAAATAAAGCTTACATTTTTAACTGTGAGAGTAATTAACTATTGGAACAAATTTACCAAGGGTCACGGTAGATTCTGCCTCATTGACAACATTGAAATCAAGACTGGATATTTTACTAAAAGATCTGCTCTTGGAAATTTATGGGAAAGTTCTATGGCTTGGTGGTCAGAACAGATGACCACAATAATCCCTTTTGGCCCTGGAATCTACAGAATGTGAAGTGATATAAAATGCTAAACTCTTTGAAAAATCAGGCCTGAGATGTCTCAAATGTCCAAAATTGGTGGACAATTTTGACCTTAATCTCTCTGTGCGTCAACTCTTCATCAGCCAAATGGGAATAATAATTCCACCACCCCTCATCTCTCAGAAGTTTAACTTAGTAATAAAATTTAGAATAATAATTTAGAATTTAATATTTGTGAGGTACCAGGTACTGCAATGGTGAGCACAGTAGAAAACACCATGAGAAAATTAATAATGCTGCTTTCAAAGTGAAGTTTGAACAGTGTGAAGTAAGTAAAGTTTAGGACCACACATCAGATAATGGGGAGAAAGAAAGCTATTGAATAGTTGCTCATTCAGTTTACATCCTGGGCACTGAATAAGGAAGGGAAGCTCTGGAGAAAATAGTGTGTGGTTATGGAATTCAAGACTATATCATAACTCATGCACAAGGTATAGTGGTGGTTGGGGGTGGCATGGATAACTTTGAATTCTGCCATTTCCTAACTTTCAAGTGCTTGATTTACAACCTACTATTCTTTTAATGTTTCTTGTATGCAATGTTCTATGCAGGTTACACAGATTTATGATTTACAGATAGGGTGCAGGTGTCTTCTTTACTGTGTTGTTGTTACACTTTAGTTTTAGGTGCATCAGTAGTATGTATCTGAATCCTACATAACCGAGAATTTTTATAGTACACATTATTGCATCAAAACAACTATTGGCTTGTTAAAAACCCCCACAAAACTTGCCTCATCACTCTCCATATATACAACACCAACAAGTTTTACATTTTAAATGTAACAAGATCAGACACAATGTAATTTTTTCCAAACCGTTCAAAGAATATTTATAAATATCCTTTAGTGGCTATATTTAATTTGCCAAACTGATCAAGGCTGGCGTAAGGAGGTGAAAAGTATTCACCAATTGCGTGTCCATATCCCATGTGCATTAAGCCTGTTTCTCTATAGGGAAATTCACACCCACTTGGAAAGCAGGCAGAGGGCGAGCATCAGCCTTAATTTACACCACTGCTGTAACATACAGCACAGTTAATCAGGAAGCATCTTTGAATAAGTCAACCATGGTAGCTTCTTTAAATAAGCATTGATTTCAGCGGTGCTGGCACCACCCTTTTGTCATAAATTCCCAGGGTAAAATCCTACTGGAGACAAATCACAGGTAACTTTTATCTCAATGTAGCCAGTCAACCTGACAGCCCCAGCTGGGTTTGACCTTGGCTAGCTATACTGAAGCAAAAACTGCCTGTGATTTATCTCCACTAGGATTTTACATTGAGATAATTAACTCCAGATCACTGTCTCAAGGTAAAGACAATGGGTTTTTAGTAATGAATACATAGCCTTAGAATTTAGCTCAGTGTTAATATTGTTTTTGTTTGTTAAAGCAATAGCATCTGTGGTGTAGATTGAGGCTTGCAAGGCAATACTTCATAATTGTGAAAGCTCTCATTCTATCCAGTGTAAATGGTTGTGCATGAAACCTTTTATTAGTAAAGTTTGGAAAATTGCCTGGGTAATTTTACTGACAATTCAGTAATTAGGAATTATTTATCCTGGGTATAATGATACTTTATATAATTTTAAATACATCTTAACTTGTTAATTACACACACTCAAGAGACTTGCAAAAAGTTGTTATATTGATGATATGTCATTATTTCTCCAGAAATGCTGCTTTTTGGTGCAGCACCTGCAGAGAGAAATTCAAATACCAAGTCAACACACAATATTATTAACTTTTTTTGTTCTCTGTTCAAATTAATCAGCAGAGACACTGGAAGTCTTACCAACCTTATCAGTCACAATGATTTGGTTCCTTTAGTGTTGATGCCAATTTAGTCCTCATAACAGTGAGAGATTGCTGTTACTAACTAGAGTCAATCATAGTGTAGGTAGATGTGATACAAGTGTTGTCACATTGCTCTCTGAGGGGGGATAGCAATCTTGACATGAAAACACTCTGTCCTTTAATCCCAGCCACTCCTGTGCATTTTCAATCAACTGCTTTATTTTGGGGGTTCCTTTGTGATTTGGTGAAACATGAGTAAAAAGCTTGACTGACGATACCAAAGGTAGATTAATTTTGGTTTAAACAAGTTGATAAAAAGTAGCCTTATCTACTTAACTACTGACTAACGAGATATGTCATTTTCATTTACAGTTGAGTGATACTTTACTAAGAAATGTCTAATAAATGCAGAACACTATATTTTTACAAACACTTTCGAGATCCTCATTGTGAGTAATAGCACAGATGAAGTGCTGGTGTGCAGTTGTGTAAATGTAGACTTGGAAGTGCAGGCTTACCTAACAACTGCACCATATCATGGCATATGATAGTCAACCCATTAGAGATTAGACTGTGTAAATGACAGCAAAAAAAGTCAGTTAAAATTTTAGTAGTTACAAGTAGCATAACTTTGAGATGTTCTTGCATAAACTGGACATTTAGCCAATGAGACTGCTGTCAGAGGCCTATCTATTTTATAAACTCTATTGATCTCTCTTTGTCAGCAGATACTTTCCTTCTTTTAAACAAACAATTCCAATTTCCCCTCTTGTCCGCAGCCCTATTGATCTTTTCAACTGGCTGATTGTGAGATACTGATGTGTAAAATTCTTCATCCCACTTATGAAAATGATCTTCCTTAGACGTACCCTCCCATACCTTATTACCACAGGACAGGATGATCTGACTCTTGGGTTATGTTTACACTGGAAATTAGTCAGGCCTGAGGAGGCTTAGTTAGGACCAATTTAGCCTATGGCTACACTAGGCATTCCTTGGCTTGAACTAAAAAATTTCTTAGTTTGAATTAGGGAATGCTTAGTTTGAGCTAGTTAGTCCTAAGCTTCGGACTTCTGTGCTTAGTACAAACTTTAGTTCGAACAAACCATATGCAAGACTCAAACTAAGCCATTAGTTCAAACTAAAAATGCATTCTAGTTTGAACTAACCGTGGTTAGTTCAAACTTAGTTCTAACTTCTTGGTTTGGACTTGGAAGTCCAAACTAAGATTGGCAGATGTAGACATAGCCTTGGTTTTCACAAATATAAAGACTGAAACTTTCAGTCTCTGAGTATGAGTTGGAAAATTGCTGCCATCTGTTGAAAAATGATAAGTTTATTCCTTATGATCTTTTTAAAGACTATCAGGTACTCAATTATGTGCTATATACAGTTATTCATACCATTTTGATTAGTTTAGCAAAGATAGTAAGATGTAGGATAGTGCACCAAGGTGGTGGTGATATTGGGAGACCTGTTGGAAATGACAAAAAGGAAAATGAAGACCTGAGAATTAGCAGTGTTGGGCACACTGCATGCAATTTATGCAGCATAGAAAACCAAAATCATAGATCATTGTTCAGATGTATTCAAAATGTACCAAACAAAGATTGAACACCACACTCCTGTTATTAGAAGAAGAAATAAAATTGCTTGTAGTGGTTCATTTGGGGTCATCCTAGGTGCGGGCACATTTATCATGGTATGCCTGTGTCCATATGAGAAACACTCCAAAGGGAGGGTGTATCTGATTATGTTAAGACATGCTTTAATGGATGATGCTTCATCTCTAGGCCAGTAAGATAAGCAAGCCTTCCAAGCCAAGCAGAAAAGTTTATAAATGAATAACTTTGTGCAATAAGAAAATGAATCTCATAAACTAGTGCTGGGAAGAAAGACCGGGAAAAATTAAGGACTCTCTAGAGAGATGAAATTCATGATTGGATTGCAAATTCCTACTTACAAGCAATGCCAGGTGTCAGTGGCTGTGACAGATGGGGAAGGGCAGTAATAGATCATGTGGAATTAAATGGTGGTGTTTGAATCAAGTTTGCCTTTGAAGAAGGGAAGTCTAATGCGGAATCATATATAAATGAGTAAATAACTGACATACAATTTCTAATAGATTTGTTTCTTAGTGGAAAAAAAGCTCTTTGGGATATATAGTACATTTAAAAAACCACTAATGAGTAACTTGTTAATATCTGAGAGGTGGAGAGTATAACTCCTAGATATTGTAGCAGAACAATATCCTGTAATTATTGTGATATTGTTCTCTATGTTTTTGTTGGAAGTTCATGAAGATGCTCTAGAAATAGAGATCTGCCATGAATGTTGACCTTCATGATTCAGTGTGGAGCTACTGGATTAAAATGCCTGGTGGCAGAGTCAAAATGGATTCAGTATATATGTTCTACAAAGTATAAAATACTTGAAAGTAAATGAACACAACATGGGATAAAGTAAAACTACTAATATATTTATACACCTGTGAGAATAACTTTATTAAAATAACATAAGTTAACATATTTGGGCACAATGTAAATGTGCATAATAAACATACTATTGGATTGGATTGGTATTTCACATTTGTCCTGGAAAACTTGTAAAAATATGAGTTGGATTTTTTTAAAAAACGCTTTTTTCTCACTTAGCCATTTTTCATTGTCTCGTCTCTTCTTTTCTCTTCTCTTTTTCTTTCAGTTCACTATCAAAAAATGGGTGGTTACCATTCAGAGCTATAAATCTAGGCATGCAGGTAATATCTTTAAAGAAAACATTCTTTAGGAAAGAAATCTACCAGGAATTTGAATTACATTGGTCAAAACTTTGTTTATTTTGAAAAGCTGAATTTAACTTTTCTCCTTATGGTTGGCAAATTGCTTCCTGAAAGTTGGTTTAACAGGAAAAATGCCATCACACAGTCTCAGGAAGAGAGATACTAAGTGGAAAATCTACCTACAAGAATATAGTTAATTGTCCCTTTTGACGCTGAAGAGGAACAAATGGAAATTAACTATGACAGACAGACCATTTTGGCTGCTTTAAGGATCCAAGCACCCAGAAGCCTACATATATTGAAAGAAAATCAGACAACTCTTTCAGCCAAGAGTTACTGAATATAACATGTACGTTAAAAAAAAATATTTCAAAAGGAAAGACATGACAGGAGTTACTGCCTTGCCTGCATTTCATATGATGATAATATTCTAACAATCTTAAGAGCTATAAAGTAAACTCTTACAGATTAGTTCCTCTGCATCATGCTCGTAAGCATTACAGGTATGACAATATCTTTTTTCCTTGCTGTTTTTATAGCCATTGATTGCTGTGGTGAGTTTTATTTATACTTATCAGACAGATGCTGGCCTATGTATTACGGGTGGAGGTGGATTAATGTTTCTAGTTAAGTATGCTTAACACATTGTTATAAAATTGCATATGACTTGACAGACTCCATTGGTTCATGCTGAAAATTTCCTTACTTGTGGTTTTTTTTGTTTTGTTTTGTTTTGGGGTTTTTTTTTTTAAAGCTTTAGAGTGATATTTTCCCCCTCAAGTTTCAGTGAAAATGGACAAGTCATTTTTGAGAAAGAGCTCAATGAAAACTGGATAGTTTTATCAAAGATCATTTTTACCCTGTTTCTTTTGAAGAGCTCTAGCACTTCCAGACAAGGGATTTGAAGCTAAAGCTGAAGTTGCTAATATTTCCGAACACTTAGTTGCTCTGAGCATGCCCACACCATTCCCTAAATGGTATTTGCACAGAGCATGCTCCAGTGACTCAGAGCGTACTGCACAGAAGGCACAAAAGATGTACAACAGCCTGCATCCCTATCTTCTCAAGCAAGTAGAAGGTACACTGGATTGGAAACCATAAGTCGTAACGTGAGTTGTTCCAGTGACTTATGTTAATTCTGTGGACTTCCAAGCCAGTAGTACTGAGCAAGCCCTCGTAAAACCTACCTTTGTGAGTTGGTAACTAATACTCATTTTACGGTGAGGTAACTGAGAAGTTGCACAACGTTGTTTCTGGTGGAGCTGGGAATAAAACCCTGGCTTCTATTATGGCAACTGTTGTTCACTCATCTACACTGCCTTTTAGAATGAATAAGCCAAATATAAGTGCTTGCTTGTTCAGTCTGTTATCACTAGGCAACCTTCCCCTTTACAGCTAAGACCGTAAACCAAGATCCCAGCTTCTTAACACATCTCTCCTAGGTAGCAAATAGTTATTTAAAGTTGCCTGGGCAACCTTAATTCTGACATTTTCTAACTTTTCAAGGCTTGACCTTGAAACCTGAATGTTCTCATAAGGGAGGACGCTTTTGTTTCTACAGTAATCTCTTATACGAAAGCAGAAACATAGATACCTGTAGTTTTATTCTATATAAAATTTTATTATTTGGATTAAAATGCTGTGGAGTCTTTACAGGGTTTGCGCAAGCAGGCAAGTTAATACGTATGAAATGCATGGGGTAAAAGCCTTACCTCTGCTCCAAACTTTTTATGCCACTCTGGCCTTTTATCATAAAGAGGCACTAAGGATGTGTCTATACTGGAATAAGACCCATGGCACAACCACAGCTGGCCCAGGTCAGCTGATTCAGGCTTTCAGGGCTTGGGCTGTGGGGCTAAGATTGCTGTGTATTTTTCCAGTAAACACAGTACTCAGGCTGCATTAACAGTACACCTGTAACAATAATTACAGCTACCCCACATAGAGCCTCCCTCAGGCAGCCATCCTTTCTTGCATTTACCCTAGTCTGGCAATCCTTTGCTGTTACCAGATGAGAATTGGTGGATCTGTGCAAGAAACAGAAGCTGGTATTTTTGAGTCCCAGGAAGGAAATGTTTGAACCTACTGGAAAATAAATAAATAAATAAAGGTATCTGTTAACCTGAGAACTTGTCCTTCAGTAACCTTCAGAAGGTTGTGTGACCATGCACTGTTTTGGATCTGCATAAGGAACTCCAACAAATAAATCATACAGCAGCTGTAATGACAAAGAAAATGACCATTACTGAAAATATCTTCAGGAACTTAGACGTCTGCTTCTGAAGAAAACTAATATGGTTCTGTTCCTGAATGCCTTGGAATTCAAAACTATAAAATTGAAGTCAATACAAGTTTTGCTTGTAGGAGGATTGCAAGACAGGTCATTGTACTGGTTTTCCTTTTGTACTAGGAATCTAGATGTGTTTAATAATTCAGAATAATTTATGAGCCACACTTGGAATCCATAAAGACATGGCTCAAATGCTAACTAATGTCTAGATAAGATAATCATTTCATTCCTGATGTGATTAGAAAATTAAAATATCCCACTTTGGTGTAGATAGATGAACACCATTGCTATCATTAATGATCTACAATAAATTCCATTATTTAGAAGCTATTGGTAGAAAAACTGAATCTGTTTAATATAAGGCAAAAATGGGCAAGATTAGTTCAGACGTCTAAATCACCTTTCCTAGATGCATGGTGATTTGTTTCATGTGTAGTTATTTACTTTAAAAAATAAGCCAATACACTGGGCACATAATGCAAAACAATATTATAATGGAGTGTTTGCTAATGACTTCCATTTAAGGAGAGTCTGTCTAATAACTAAGATAAGATGCTCCTAAAACTCTGTGCCAATGATTTGAAAATTGCAGCAAAAACAGTGGTTAATGTGTGGATGGCTGCAAACATAATTGGGCTAATAAATATTGAAGTTTATCCTGATTTTTCAAGCTTATTTCTTGATACTACATGCTTCAAAAGTAAGACAATTCGCTTAATCCTGGTGGTCTTACTCACATAAGTAGCGTCACTGACATTGGTGGCATTACTGACTTCAGTAAAGAGAGCAAGCATTTTCCACATGCACTTCTGCCAAGTCCATGTATTATACATAACAGACTAGTCAAAATTACTCATTTATGATGTTTCTTGAAAGCTCTTAAAATTCCACCCCCGCCCAACACATGCACACACACACACACTCACTCTCTCTCTAATTTTATCAGGTGCATATAAAATGATATAATCTGTGTATAAACCATGCATGTAAAACATCCACTATCAAATGGCATCATTTTTTTTAAGGCACCAGTTTTGCAATTCGTGGTGCATGGGTGCGTGCAGGCACTCCCAGGCCTGAGTCAGTGGGACTTCCAACAGGGTGCATGGGTAAACTGCTGCATCTACTTGAAATCCCACTGACTTGTGCCTGGGTGTAGATGGCAGGACTGAACCTAAATTAGTCAATAATTCCTAATACAACAAGTGTAGCTATGTTTGCCAAAGACTTTTTTTGTTTGTTTTCATAGCTGAAATAGAGAGATGTAAATGTTTTAAGGCTGAGTTAAACGTTTGAAAATACTGTGTATTTCTTTGCTTAAGAAGAAGGCAATAGGGCAAAATATTAACTACTGTCTTGGAAATGGGCTGTAGGCAGGCACTGTGGCCTGCCTCAGAGCCGGAGCTAGAAGAATGCCCCAAATGCCCCCTCTGGCCAGACCCAGGGACTACAAGGCCCCAGCCCCGGAAGCGAAGGGGCAGGGCCAGGCCAGGAAGGGGCGGTATAAGAGCACCGGCTGGGAGCTCACTTGAGGCTGAGCTCCCAAGGGGGAAGGATGTGCTGGCCCAGCGGGAGCAGGCCCGGCCCGGCCCGGCCCGGCCCGGCCCGGTCAGGGCCAAACCCACCAGCCAGCCCCTGCCTTTAGGGCACCCAGTGCTATGGCCCGCCCAGCCTTCCAGGGCCAAGTGACTGGGAGGGGAACCCGGAGGCGGCTGACTGGGACGGGTGTTCGAGAGCCCGCCGGGCCCCACCGCAGCCTCCTCACTCTGGGACAGCCTGGGAAGGTGGGGAAGCGGAAGGCCCAACCCACTATCAGCCCTGTGGTTTAGAGGAGCTGCCCTCCACCGAGGAGGAGACGCCAGCCCCATATGGGCCCCAGGACTTGGAGGAGTTGCCCCTTGCAGAGGAGCCAGCGGAGTATCCAGACCTGCCACCCATGGATACCGAGGGGTTAGCTGGGGTGCCGCAGGCCTACTACAAGGAAGACCCTGAAGACGGCTACCCCCTATGAAGCTAGGTACCCAGGGCGGGTGGCCGGGACGGGGTTGGAGGAAGTAGCCCAGGGAGGGCAGGATGGTGGGCCATATTCCCAGGGCAGCGTGTTTCAGAGACTGTCCCACTGACCTTGTGGTGTGCTACCCTGCCCCTGTGTAGGGCCCTGGGCTAAGACGCAGTGGAGCGGGTGGGCCTGCATCTCCCTCCTCAAACCACCCCCCTGTTTCCTGGCATAGGAAGCGCTCAACCATCCCTATCCTCCAGACTTTGTGCCTGCCCGCCCCGCCCGGGGGCCGGGGCTCCAG
>ML681994.1:32700980-32758254 GCA_007922195.1 Podocnemis expansa | reverse complement strand
CAGACTTTGTGCCTGCCCGCCCCGCCCGGGGGCCGGGGCTCCAGACTGGGAACAGGCCCAACAACCCAAGGGATTGGGCCAGGGACATTTTGTTCGGCTGCCAGGAGGGACGCCACCCCCGCTAACTCCCCTTTGTTGCCAGTAGGAGGCACCCTCCCGACTGGCCACCAGCGCTGAATGCCTACATGGGCTATGTTACTATTAGTAAGATACAATATGGATGTAAGAGTAACTTAAAGTACAATTTTTGGGCTCTTGGTTTACAGAAAGCTTTTTTGGTTGAAGGATCCAGTTTATGGCCAAACAGTGCTAGTGTTTGTGGGGTTTTTAGGTGTTAGGGGTATACTTAAAAGCCAAGTGGTTGGTCAGAATTGTTAAAGAATACTTAGGTCCCTTGCAGTGTAGATACCTAACGGAGCCAAGGAAATACAATCTTTCCCAAAGGAACCCAGTTATAGCACCCTCTCCCACACACTTCAGAGGTAAGCAAACAACTACATGGGTAATGGCTCTTTCTCTCACTTTGCTAATAACCAAGCACCTGTCAGGGATATTTTAAGAGGGTACTTGGTTCTGCAATGAATGCAGGGGACCTGGCCTTGATGACCTCCCATAATCCCTTCTGATTTCTATGATTCCATGACCACCCCAGCTAAGGAATTTGCTCCTTGACTTCTTGAGCTAAAATAACCTGAATTTGGTGAATATCTGTGTAGCAAAATCCACCTGCTTCATTATGGGTTGAACAGGTTGAATGTTAAGTTCCTAAAATGTAGGTGGGGGGTGGGTGGGTGAGTGCAGCTTTTGGTAGCTGACTGGTCATGTTGAGTTGCTGCCCATCAGAGTACTTGCTTTTTGTTGTTCCCAGGATTATTGTAATTTAATGATACATCAAGGTACCTAAAGTCTTTTTGTATAAGTGTGTTTTGTTATACAGTTTTTTCAAAGAAAATTGTGGTTTTGGCACAATGACATTTTTTGTGAAAAATATCTACCTATGCAGAGACAAGTTGGGTGGGCTAAAGGGTTTTATTGGACCAATTTCTGTTAGTGAAAGAGAAGTTTTCAAGTTTACACAGGGCTTTTCTTCAGGCCTTCACCTGTGCAGAACTCCTTGCAGAACTAGACATTTTATATATTATATATATAAACAATATATTTCAATTTCAGTTTGTTGTCCATTTGCCTGCCAAAATCTGAGTTTAATATTCTGTTTTTGCCTATAATAAGTGGGATATCATTAACACCTAAATTGAGCAACTTACTCTTTCCTTCCTCACAGTGGTATGACTTGTGCCCTCCTCCTGAGATTTCTGACTGTTTAGTCTCCCCGGGTTTGTTTTGACAAAGATAAAAAATTTGTTAGACCATCTAGCTAAAATGTTCTAAAGGGGTCCACAGAGATAAGTTTTATGAGGAAGATAGGAAGGTTATTTATGAGTGAGTTCTTTGAATATATATCTTCCATAAATCTACACAGTTCCCTTCTGTTCAGTGTTTATTGTATTTTGTCTCCCTTGAAGTTCAGAAGAATTGAGAGCCCATTTGGTGGGGGTCAGTGTCCTTGAATATTTTAAGAGTGGTAGATGTATGTATACCCTTTTGCAATAAATGGATCATGTCTTATCAGCCTAAGTGTACAACTGCCACGCCCGTTTCTAAGATAGTGCACTGAAATTATTTAAATAATAAACAGTCAAACTAAACACCATCATCTCCCGCCAAAAGACCTAACAAACTAACAATGCTAGCCAAACATAGAAATAATATGGTGTTTGCAGACATCTCATTCTTCTATCGGCTTCCATGTTCTATCTCTTTCCCCTTCCTTTTCTCTTGACTATTTAAATGGTACAATCTTTGGAATGAGGACTGTGTGTCATTACACATTCATACAGAAACTACCACGATGGTCCCCTATGTTCAGTCTGCCCCAAGGCACTACTATTATAGACCTTATAATTTATAAGTAATAAATGAAATGTGGGGCTGCAAAGGTAATGTCTCTGAGAACTCCTGTAACTGGTAACAGTAACTGCCCGTTCTCTAGTTTATCATTCTGCCCTTCCACCCATTTGTGCATCTTATGCTAATTTAAACTAACATACATATATGCCAATTTATGGTGAATTACTTACTGCACCTCTGAATTTAGTATTCTGTTTCAAGGATTTAGGCTCGATAACTTTGCTGTCCACCTTCTTTGAGTCTTCCTGGCTCATATCTTAGTCAATTATCTGTAGACAAAACCACACTTGATATCTCTATTAACTAGAAAGGCAGAATTAATCACCTTTTTTAGACAAAGGTTACAGAAATGAGGTGACCAGCCTACCCATCCATTCACTCATGTCTTGAAATGTGACCATAACAGAACTCTTAAAGAGCCTATTAATAGATTATAGGTCAATAGCCTAGATACTTTGATAACACTGCAAGAAACTATGAACAAAAAAATCTGGGGTTAATGGATTTTATGAAGCCCTTCATAACGACGTTTCCCTCTTATATGTTACATATGTTAATAGAAAAAAAAAAAGAGCTTTTACCACAATACTCCCAAGATCCAACTGGCAAGCCAGGACGGTACCTTAAACTGTGTAGAAGGTATTGACTTGATCAATGCAGATGTAAGGTTCTAGAGAAAATGTACTTTTTTGGCTTCAAAAGTAATCACTCAAGGAACAAAATTATCTGATCTTGAAGTACAGGGTTCCGCATCAAGATTAGCATGTTGTCCAAATTTATTACTGGGCAACCAAACTCAATTGGTCCATGGCAAAGTTTATTAGGGAAACTTCAGGCTAATAATGTATGGCACATCTAAGCTTAGCAGATCTAATCTCCATTCCTCTGCCTTTTTAAAAGTTTTTTGCAAGAAGGTTAAGAATTTCTGTCTACTTTATAATCGTTTAATTATGGAAATTTTAATTTATTCTAAGGTGTGACCTAACCTATTCAAATGTCAGGGCACTGTGTGGAATACAGTGACAGTACTTGTGTTTAGTTTGCATTAAGGCTAGTTATGAAGAAAAGTGACCATTTTCCTCTGATCTTTTTTGCCTTGACACAGTCTGGTATTTGGAATTTTTTTCACTTCTGAAATAGTGCGAAAAAAAGCGTGTTGCCATATATCAAATATTTTGTCTCCTGTATATCATAATATACAATATTAGAAGAAAACTAGATGATTAACTATGGGAAGGTGAAGACTTTTGTTATTCACCAGTCCTTTAAAGAATTCTCCATTACGATATCAGTTAGGAAGCTTTTTCCATCACTAGTGCAGTTCAGACTTTTCCTGCAATTCAGACTGCCAGTGACCTTTACCGTTTACACCTTGCTGTGCAGCATGGGGCATGGATCACTTTTTAGAATAAACTACAGTAAATGGCAGATTATCTATAACTTCAAGTCTTTAGATCTTGCTTTCAGGACTTCAGTAGCTCAGCCAGATATTATATGCCTATTACAGAAGTTTGTTGGTGAGGTTCTGTGGACTGCAATATGCAGCAGGTTAGACCAGATGATCTTAATGATCTCTTCTGTCCTTAAGGTCTATTAGACTTGTAATCAGTGGGAGACTTGTTGGGTGCTTCCTAAAGCTCTTGATATCAGAAGAAATTTTCAGGATTCCCTTGACTTTTTCCCCCAAACAAATATACAACCAGTAGCTCTTCCTAAGAAAACAAACAATCGCAAATATTAAAAATTCTTTACATTAGAAACTCTTTAGATACAAGTGGCCAAATTCTCAGCACCTTTTTTTGACTCCTTATCTTCTCAGGATGAGGACTGGGGCTCTTATGGGTGGACTAATGCATGGGCCCCAGGCCCAGGGGCCCACACAATGTGGGGGGCCCTTCACTGTGTGGCACTGGGAGGGAGCACAGCCATGCTGGGCTAGGGGCTGGGGGGACCAATCGGCCAAGCTGGGTCTGGCCTGGCCCCAGCTCCCCTATCATCCCCGAAGCACTGGCCCTTCTGCAGAGGGCAGGGCGGTAGACTGGAGGGGGGCTGTGGCCTCAGGTTAGGGCAGGTGGGCCCACAGGCGGGGCTCATCAGTGCAGCAGGCGCAGAGGTCCCTAATCTGCCACTGGGGTCTCTTCTGGAAAATCACCCTTTTCTGTTCTCTCTTAATTATATTTCAGAGGAAGGGACACAGGCTCATAAAATCCATACCCAGCATAAGGGATCCACAAGGGAACTAGTCCTTACCAAGAGGAGTCACACTTCTACCCATGATGTGGAGGTTTGTCTACCTCCACAAAATCCAAGGAAATTAAAAAATTATGAAGGCAAGATCCCCAAGAAATAGCGTAGAAAGCAGGGCAATTCTCCTCATCATCCAGTAAGAACAGAAAGGCAGTCAAAGCCTATTAGTGTTGGATTGGGGGAAGAAGCTACTCCTAAAAAGGAAATAATTACAGAACAATTTTACATTTTCAGTTGAACCTCCAGAGGGAATTTAGGCAGATAGAGTTGTAAGTACCCAAAATGTGATTTTCCAGGACACTGTGGATAAGACACTTACTCTTTCAAAAAGGGACAGTAAGATTTTAATGACCTGAAGGGCTAAAGACTTTAGACTTAAGTCCCTTCCAAAAAGTAGGGTCTTCAGCTATGTTGGATCATTGATTATTAAGTCAGTTTATCACTGACAGCACCACACAGGGTTTCTTAAATGTGTCCTGCCAAATATTAACCCAGACTCCCCTTGCTTAGCTTGTGAGAAGTGAAAAGCTCACATCATGAGTTGGCAGGGCTACACACCAGGCAGGATTTAAATAATAATTTATACACTGCACGGCAGTTTGTGCATGCTTGTTTTGTTTGTCTGAATTACCATCCAATCAGATAACTACCTAATTATCTTGAGTTGCACATTCATTAAAAAAAAAAAGAAAGGAAAAAAAACAGCAAACAAACAAAAAAAAACAAAAAACCCACCCTAACATAGTTTACGGAAACTTGCTGACATTTGCAATAACCTTCTGAATGTGTCAGGAGTTCCACATAGTTACCTGTGAATGTTAAGAGATTCTTTCTTGCATTCACATTTTTAGGAAGGTAGAAATAAATCTTGAAGGATGAACAATGCAAGTATTATTTGAATTGTTCTGTGTAAATAAATCTCTCCCTACCGCTTCCTTCAAGGTCTAGGTTAAAATGGTCTATAGCAGGCTATTTTATTCTGAAATATGAAACTACAAATCTAATTTTTTTGCTTTTGTATAATCTTTGCTATTGTCAACTGCATATTTTATTGTGGAAATATGAGGGTAAGATTTTGGCTAAAACATAATTAGTTCTGAGGTCGAAAGGAAAATCTGCTTGAAAAGTAAGATAACTGATGGTAAATTACAGTGGCAATAAGAATTCATGTCAAATCCTGCTTGCCTTATGTGAGCATTATCTATTGTAGTCCATGTGATCAGTTGTGTGAATAAGGAGATCACAATTTGGCTCTTACTGTGGTTCCAACCATCTTCTTTTCTTTGAAGAGAAAAGAATCATCATAAAGTTAAATAGAACTGTGTTGAAGATGAATCTAGTATAACTGTTTTAACTGTAATGCCTCATAAACAGCTAAAGACACTCCTGAGCATTGGACTGAACATTTGCAAAATGGCCATTTAGAGCTGGATTATGGTTTTACATTTCCACCTTTCATCTTTTAAGGGCTATTTAGAACATTAAATGCTAACCTACCAGAGCCTAACCTGAAAGGCAATGTTGCCTGCAGTCATATAGCCTAGTGAAATAATAGACTTCTGCTGCTTTTAATAGGTAAATACTTTCCTCTATGGAAGAAAATGTTGATTCAGGAATGTCTGATGCCACTAAAATACTCAATGCTTTTCATGACTGTTGGATATTTGACATTGAATCCCATAATATTCTTATGATAACATTTCTATCCTACAGGGGTCTGCTCGAATATCAGAGCACTCATCTTTTTTTTAAGTTTTGCATAATGTGAAATATTAAAATTAAGGCTAGTGTTTACTGTTCAGTTCTTGCACGCACATTCTCACATTCACAGCTAGATATTATTTCCCTTGGAATTGCTTTCTGTCCCTGCCAGTTACTGAATGCAATCAGATAGCTCTGTGTGGGCTAGCATACCAATTAAGTGACTTGTCTAGGTTATGTGTTATTCCTTCCCTCAGAAATTCAATGGTTCATCGTCAGATAACCAGCATATACTGATAAGGATAAAGCCTAATTCACAACAGAAGCAAAATCCCTTTCTTTAAAATTTTTATACATACAAACTTTGAAGGGGTAAAAACAGTATCATTTTAAAAATGAAACAGGATGAAAGCAGATTAATAGAGAAAGGGTCAAAAAATATTCAGTTTGAATTTACAGGCCTGGTCATATTCATGTGTGTTATTACACATCTTGCATTACCCGAATCTGCTGCTAAACTGTTGGCATTTAATCTTCATTAGGTAGTAGAATGGTGTAATGAATAGGTTATAAATATAATGGAAGAAGTGCCCTGAAATTATTACAATGCATAAGAATGAAACTGCCTTAATTTAAATTATTGGTGTGTGGCATCTGCCAAATACAGATATCTAACAGAGGACATGATTTTATTCTGAGAGAGTCTTCAAAGTTTCTGTTTCACTTCAAAGTACTTCATAGTTGAACTTTTCACCTACAACTTACATACAAGACACAATACATAGCAGTGCTGTGCATATTTCTTGGATGTTAGGCAGGCACAGTCTGATTTCTTAGGCTGAATTCTGCCATCCTTTTGCAAACCACATTCCTGTGGATTTCAACAGGAGCTCTCATTCCAAATCTACAGGATCAGGCTCATAAAACTTTCAAGCAATGACCTACCTAAACTATTATCCAATTCAGTGTTGCTTGGAAAACAGTTGTGCTTTAAAATTTGCATTTATCCCTAGAGATATGTTTACTTGCAAGACTGACTGCCCATCTCTGCACTCCCTGCCCAACCTGGCTCTGGAGCCTGAGCTTCAGCCTGACTGCAAACACCTACAAAACTGGTTTTAGTGCCATACAGCAAGTACGAGTCTGTGGATCCAGAATCTGAGACACATTCTCTGAGGATGTAGGGTTTTTTTTAGCACACCCTGATTAGTTATGAAAGGGAAAGAATGCACCCTGGTAACCTCAAAGATTTTGACTGGAATGCTGGGGAAAAAAGTGTAGTGGCTCCTTTAACAGTATCCCCCCCTCCTTTAGGTTTGGGGGCAGGGGTTCTGGGAAAGGGATGGGAAGACCAACTGATCTGGCCAGTGAGGCTCAGACAAGCCATTGATCACCACATACATTCAAGGGGTGAGAGAAAACAGAGATTCTGATCAGTTGTGGTAGTTAAAAGTAGAAGAAAAATTGATCCAGTGGTTAACATGATTGGGCCTTGGAAAACCTGCTTTCAATTTCTTTCCCTGGAACAGCTTTCTTATGGTCAAATCTCTGTCCTGCAGTTACTCATCTGTCAAATGGGAATAGTACTACTTTATCTCCTGGGTGCTGTGAGGACAAATGCATTAAAGACTATGAAGTCCTCAGATACTGTGGTAATGGGGGCCACATAAGTACCAAAACTAGATGGGTGTAAAGTCTCCATTGAACTTTGTTAAAAAGTAGGGCTGTAAAACTTGGTGTCCTGGCTGAATTTATTTAGAGAGATTTTTCTCTCTGGGTCTCAATGGCTGCTGAGTAGCATACTTAAAGGTGCTTGTTTGGAATGGTAAGTTAGGTACTACTGGTGTACAAATATTCTGTAATGCTGTGAGACATCCTGAGTCTTACAAACGGCACAGCAGTTAGTAAGTTAAACATAGTGTTGTTTCTGCAAGGGGAAAGTATTTGTCTTGCACCCACTGACAGCGACTGAGACTAAAATAAATGCAACAGGAACAAAAAAAAAAAGGTTTTCTTCCCAGCCACTCATGTACAATTATAAACCAATTAATAAAAAAAAATTGGCATCTGACACTGTAGATGTTCTAAAATGTCCCATAAGAGACTCCAAAAAGCAAATTACACATATATTCATTTTAATTAAAATGTTATCAAGATGTGCTGTTGTCCAAGAAGCCCATTAACAGTAATCTACTTTAGTCACAATTGAGCAAGTCAATTCACTGAACTGAACAAAACCTGAGCCCGGGAACAGCTGGCTAATCTTCAGACTTACTTTTTTCTCCTTATTACATTTCTGAATAAGGCTTTCCTCTCTCTTTCATAAACATAACAAGAAAAAAGAGTAAAGTCTAAGATGATTCTTCTTCTTTCTCCTTTCTTTCTGCTCTTCTTAATACATAGAAATCTTCATTCTACTTTTAAGTACTTTTGATTACAGAATTAAAAATAAACGTGAGAAACTAGTGACCACAATTTTTCCATAGCAATGGAATGTTTCTTCTTGCTTTCTTGTCCCGGTGCTAACTTAATACTCACCCTCTCCCACAAGAAATGTCACTCTTTTTCATAATGGTACCTCTTGCAGAAAACAAATGATGTCTTCCGAAATGCCTTCCCATGGAACTGTATGTCTTTGTTCACTCTCTCCCACTGGAGAGATTTGGTTAAGATTGTGTCATGGAAGATTGTTGGCTAATGTCTGATAAATGGAAGATGTTTTGTGGACTTGAATTTTTCCCTAAAAGAGCTGGATCTGAGGTTTTTTTCATCTTTTACTACCCAAAGTACAGAGACATCAAATGGTGGGATATTAAGGATTTAATATATGTGAAACCAATATGGCCTCCTTCATGAAAAGCACAGCAGAATTGATGCTCAGGAAAACATTTTTAAAGGATATAGAGAAGAGAAATTGATTCTGTCCTGGACCTGAAGAGGCTCAATTTGTTTGTGAGGTATAGATAATTCAACCCATTGTAGCAGTAGTTGAACTAAATGATGTCTTAGCATCAACAAATTTCTGCATTTCTGTCCCAGCACATTGACTGTTCCTGAGGTGTCATCTAGCTCAAGAAAATTTTCCGTACAGTGCTTTGTTGCTTGACTTTGCTTCTACCCCCAGTGTAGTGTCAAAGATAGTCTTCTGTCCTTTGTCAATGACAAAAGCCACATCTTTCCATATTTGGGCAATTGACTGGTAAAAGATCTGTCATTCCAGAAGCATATGTGGTGTTTCACCAAATCTTATCACAGAATTAGACTTACCATGAAAATAATCCAAAACAAGCTCATTCCTCCTCAACTGCTGGCCCAACAGACAGTTCTATTAGCTAGCCACTGGAGTCTCCTTTTCATAGGAAATATTGTGCAAGGGAGGTTGTACGTGAATCCATTAGTGAGAAAGAGGCATTAGCTTTCTGGGGTGCAGTAGAAGCCCAAGCCCAGAAACATTCCGAACCTCTTTCCAAACTCTCTGCTTCTCCCTACTATGATCCAAGAAAACAAATTTGCATATACTTTGACTCTCAAGCTCTGTCAGACAAAACATTTTCAGGTGGGAAAATCAATCCTATCAAAAAGAAATATCCTTTTACAACCCTTAGTGGACACCTTCAGTGTCTCTTTTTTGGGTATGTCTACACTGGCAGCTCTGTTAACTTGACCTAATGAGGTCGACTTTAAGTTGACTTAAAGTCAACCTTGTTAAGTTGACTTGGATAGCCCACATTGAAAACTCCTGTTGACTGCCTGTGCCCACACTGGCAGGTGCTAAGTTGACTCCTTCTGGTGGCCAGAAACTCTGGGAGGGGGCCTGGAGGCCACTTTGGCTGACTTAAGGGCTTTTCCCCATCTACATTGGCTTAAGTTGACTTAATAAGGTTGACCTAAGTGTTCAGTCGACCGTAAGAGGTGGTATATAGTCGATTTAAGGAAGCACTTAAGTTGACTTAATAAAAGCTCAGTGTGGCTGCAGGACTCTGTAGGTCGACTTAACCTTCCTTAAATTGACCTAAGGCTTCAGTGTGTAGACATACCCTTTGTGAGTGGGTTGCAATGCTGGGCAGATTGAGTCAGTGGAACCTAGTCTCCTAAATCTTGTATGCATTTTTGAAGACTTCATTCAGTCTGTCCTAATCTGGAAGTTTACCCATTCATACTGTACAGCAATTTAGGTTAGGATTTTGGTAATTTATTTACGTGCTGAGGAGATTTCAATTGGATTGGAAGAAATGAAAATACTCTGAAATGAAGTAAGCTGGTGGCAAAGGTCATCTTTACGATTGTTAACCAATGTGGTTAGAGAAGTGAAAGTAACTATTCCAGTTGGTAAAGTCTAAAAAAACTGTTTTTTTAGGAAGAGACATATTTCCTCATCTTTCATCTTATGTCTAGAGTTCTGATAACTAAATCCTACCATGTATTACATATATATTTTTTCACATGAAATATTTCCTATCCAAAGGTAACTTTTTTGATTTTTAATAAAGTTTAGTCTTAAGCTGATATCACCTTAAAAAAGATTTTAAAATCAGGAAAAGAGACTTGAAGGCTTAGAGCAGGTTCAGAGGGAAATAGAGAGCTGAATAGTAGTTAAAATAATTATTATATAATATTTGGAAATAGTTCCTTTTGAAAAGAAAAACACAAACCTTTATTTTTGAGATAACTTTGAAGTAATTTTATTGGATCTAGACCACTTGCACTTCTTTCTTGCCTATTACTGTTGATACTAGAAATGTTTAAAGTAATTATCTAATACAACATTAATCCCATTATACTTAGTCCTCCAGTCCATTTCCAGATAAAATTCTCATTGACGTCAGGCTTGGAAGATTGGTTTCTTAATGCTTAGAATGACAATTTCCTAATGTTAAATGTTATAATCACATAGCACTTAATGGTGTGAGACTTCTCAATACGTGTTCCTGTTCTGTGGTACTATCCATGGTTTTTTATGGCATTTTTAGAACAGCTTTTATTTTGGATTTTAATATGAATTGAAAAATATATTTTATTACTGTTTAATATTTACATTCCTGTTTCATTTTAGGGACTCTGCAGTTATTATTTATATTGTATTGCAGTAGAGTCTGCAGGGCCCAAATAGGGATTCAGAATCCTATCAGACTAAGCACTCTATAAGTGAGAGAAGCAAAGACAGTCTTAATTTACTACTCTAAATGGGGAAAGAAAAAGCAAACAATGACACTCAACCTCCTCCCTCTCACTCAAAATGAAAATCAGATATGTAAAATGTCAAAAGTTAAAAATAGTAGTGTTTTCCTGTAACCTCTTCTCTTCCTCATCTTTGTTCCAGTTTTAATGGGGCTCACTCACCACATTGGCACCTCCTGCTGGCTGTTTTGGGGATTAGTTGTACGGGTTGGTGTACTCTTCTGCCAGTGCCTTGCCTACCGTTTCTTCTGCTCCCCATCATAGAAGTACACCAGTCATCTTGCTATATTGTGACACATTGGTAAGATTTTCAGTCCTGTGAACACAAAATATTTTAAGTTGTCCCTACTTATTATATTTTAGTTATAATAATGTATTGGTTTATTTTAATGCCTGTCGCTGGTTTCCTGCTTCACTTTTCCCAGGGCATTTTATTCCAAGATCAACTGCCTATTCCCATTGCCTTCTATATACAATTTTTTTTCTGAATATCTATTTCTTTGTCAAGCATTTAAAAAGCGGTTGGGACTCTACATGTTACAGCTAGAGAAGATTTGGCCTCTGCTATAATGAACTTAAAATCTATGACCCAGATTTTAAGACTTGTGGCCATTGTGCTTTACAGTTTTGCTTGAGGGGAATCAGAAAACAAATGGCTTATACCCAAGCTCAAAAACACAATGCTTGTTTCAAAAACCCAATAACATCACGAAAACAATATATAAAAGAGTAGTAAATGAAAACTTTGACTACATTATCCATAGGCCATATGGAATGTAATACGAGAAAACATGGCTGACTGTCTCGATTATCAAACACATCTGTTTAAAAACAAAAGATACTCAAATGACTAGAACTTGGTCTTTGCACCAGCAGTATTGCAGCAAATTCTAGTTTGTACAGAATGAGTAATTTGAGAAACTGGTATGGCATGGGCTGCACTAATACTTTATAGATTAGGAAGCCTGCCTTTGCTGGCTGCCTCTTTTCTGTCTGCAGTAAAACTTAAAGCATTCCATTCCACTTGACAAATCAAGTATTTGTATTCATGCAGACTAGTCAGAGGGGAAACTGCTGCAAATAATTTCATTTTCATGTGGAGTCTTAGTTTTTGCATTTGGTGCTCTTGATAAGTTACCCATTTGCTTGAGCACAGTGATTAGCAAATCATCAATACAGTGATTAGGGAAGATTGAAGCACTCAGCTACTGGTTTTTGAATGTAGTACTTCAAAGAAAAACTGCAGAGTTGGAATTTATATGCAAATTTGACTGTGAGAAAGCAGGATTAACTTGTGGCTATGGTTTCTTTTCCCATTACCCCAGGTGATTTGACCTCACCCTCCTCTGTGTTGTTTCACAGTGTTTGAATCCTAACAAATGCTTTGATTTGCTGTTATAGTCTGACCTGATCCCATGATTTACAGTTTCCTACATTAATTTTCCTCATATTCTGTAAGTTACCTGATTGTCAAAGCAGCTGATGACGTGGGATTTTCTCCCATGAAAGCTCATGTGATAAATAAATTTGTTGGTCTTTAAGTGCCACAGGACTCCTTGCTTGTTTTAGTTTCTGCATGAGTACTCAAATAACTATGTCACAGACAACCCAAAGGTTCTCGCCTCCTTGATACTAGCCTTTTCCCTAATTTCCTGCATCTTCTGCATCTCACCTTTTTTTCCTCTTGAGTTCTCTTCCCCTAATTTCCTGGGACAGGCTGTTGCTGTCTTCTCAATTGTGTATGCATGGGCACCTGGCTGTAGGATCATTGGATAGCCCAATAGACCTTTTCTACTGCTTCCATTTGGAAATTGTTCCCCAGTATGGGAAAATAGCTTGTGCTGATTTCCTGCAATCCTACAACATGTACCTGGTGTGTATAATGAAAGCTGATCTTGGAATGGTGCTTGCCTTCTGCTACCCCATTTGTCTACATCCATGAAGATCCTAGCTATGAAGCCACCATGATGAACTGCGACACAGCTGCTTCTTTGAAATCCCAGGGGTGCTGCTACTGTGTTTTCATCCATAACCACATCAATCCCCAATATGCCACTCTTGGCATATTAGAGGGCTTCACACTGAGGAGAGGATATTGTATTCCATCAGAACCTTTATGAGTCTATTGTACCAATAGGTGTTGGGAAAGTATGTGCCTAACTGGCTACTATAAATGTTGATGAGTAAATACAAGGCTGCCATCTTTAAGATCAGTATAGTCTGTGAGACTTAACAATGGGATATGAATGTTAAAAAAAAAAATCTTCAACACAGAACAGGTTTGTCAAACAATGATCTTAGAAGATAAAGTAATACTAGAAAAAAAAACAACTAAGGAATGTAAGCTTGCAACATAAACATCTTGCAAAGTCAAACATGTGCATCCTGTCCCTTTCTTTCCTAATTTCATGGTTCAAATTCTGTATGTATTTATTGGGTGGATCAATGAGTAGCAACTTAAGGGATTTTTCTCTCAGCTGTCAGAGCTGCCTTTGCAGTATTCTTGGTGAATGGGTTTTAGCTGCATTTGACATAGTTAAATAAAGGGAATGCTGCCTAGAGTAATACAATAGGAAGCTATAATCTAAAATCAATATTGTCTTAACCACAAATTGCTCTAATTAGACTGAAATAGTAAAATGAGGGATATCTTAAGATGTGAATTAGTTTGCTATGCATGTTCCAAAGTTTGGTAAATCTCTTCCTAGGAATGCTAACTCACCTCATTAGGTGTCTTGTTGAGTTGCTGGACTTGATTCTTTTCAATTATCCTGGTGACTTCAGTAGTGGTATTCCTAATGTAGACAGAATCAAGGTCTTCTCTGGTATTCATTCCTGTGTCTGCAAATGCTTTAATTACGTACTTAACTATATGATGCAGTTAAGAAGAAACAGTTTTTTATTTAGCAGAATAAGGTTGAAAGTTCATATTGTGCTTTTAGAATTCTATTAAGTTTGGCAAGTATGTACTTGGGTTTCTCTTGTGGTGCTCTATTGAAAGTGTAAAATAAATGTTACTATTCTTATAGACTATAAATAGTAACAGTCTTCACTGTGCATAGCTGAAGACACTGAATGCCAAAGATGATATTGATGGAAGCTAGTCTCTTACTGTGTCTATTATGAATAAGTACATTTTGGCAGCTCAGAGGTTTTTACAGGCAAAGACACCATTTAAACGGCTAAGGAGCAATTCAGGATTGAATAAACTCATTTACATGCATTCCAAAACCATATAACTTGGGAGTATGATAAAGCATTTTGTCATGAATGATAGTGAAAGTCAATACATGAGTAATTCTAATACGAGGATTTTGATGCCGATAGAATTAATGTTTCTTTATAGGCACAGAAAAACACTTGTTTCTCACAAGCACTTACCTCATTCAGAAGTAGATAAAACAAAGGTCCCACCAAAATAAAAGTGAAATGGTCAGAAACAGCATTTGGGAAGGGAGCATGTCTTGTTATTAGTTGTACAAAGGTTAATATATATTTAGTAATAGATCTTCCTGAACATCTCCTAAAAATGGAAGGGCTGACTTTCAGGGATCAATCCAAGATTACTTGTATTAAAAAACAAGGTAAATGATTGTTCCTCCTGTTCTTGGGGAACCAAATAGTCAATATTCTTCCCACACACACTATGAGTGTAGAACGTGCACCATAGCACAGAAAGACACTACAATCTGAAGACACCTGTTTTAACTAAATGCATTTGTCTTTTCATGATCAAAAACCTAAAGGCGACATTTAAATTCTTTTGCTTTATTCAGATTTACAATACAGCATTTAAAGTGATGTTATGTATCTATAGAATCAAAACATCCTGTCAACGCAAAAAAAGACAATAAAGGATAGTTTCTAGCATTATATGTGGCTATCTCTGAAAGAAGACACCTAACTGAATTTTATGTTGTTGATTTTTACTTTTTTTTTTCATATTTGTGATTATGCTTGAGTAATGGATGATTTTTATATGCATCATCAACAACCAGATTTTGCAAGTCTCAGAATCATTTAAAGAATCACTGATGCAGCTACTAATGTGACTTCTTACTAAGGTGCTCCTGTTTCTGCAGGCAGACTGATCAAAACAAAGCCCTGACCAAGAAAAGAGAGGACACAAATTTGAGCTTGCATGTGTATGATCTCAGAATCCAGGTATTCATTCAATCTACCTGGTGTCAGGGGAAGAGAATAACTAGAGATTGTGACACAAAACCTTTCAAGAAATGAGGAGAAGAGTGCAGTACTGAAATCAATTTCGAAATGCAATTGCTACAGCATTAAGAGAGACTGATAACCTGTTAATGTGTCAGCAATAAAAAGCAGGAGGGCAATGCCACCCTTTCTAATCTTCTATTTATGCCACCATCTAAACAACAGCAACAACAAACCCATTAGTGCATAGATGATATTTCTTCACTGCATGCTACATTTAAAATGCTACAGGGATGTGTTGGGGAGGGTAAAAACAGAAACAATAAAGGAAGATCAACACATAGGGCATGTCCACACACCTTTTTTATTTTGAAATAACACTGGTTATTTTGAAATAAAGATTTGGTCCACACGACATTTTCTTATTTCGAAATGATGGGCTCCATTGTTTAAAAATAAGAGCCATTGTTTTGAAACAGCTTAAACCCCATTTGTTGTGAAAAGGTGGTTATTTTGAAATGGGTGATTTTGAAATAACACCATTTGGACATGTTATTTTGAAGTAACCGTTATTTTGAAATAACATTTGACTATCCTCCCAGAGTGCATTGCACCCTGGGAGGAATTCCCACCCCCCATCACCCTGGCCAGGGATCAGCACCCTGGCCAGGGTGCTGAGCGGGGGTGCAGGGAGTGGTGGGTGCCCCAGCCAGCTTCCCCCACTGCTTCCCCTTGCCAGGAGCAGGTGCCTCAGCCCACTTTGCCCCGGCTGTCCCCAGCAAGGGGAAGCGGCAGGGGAAGCTGGCTGGGGCGCCCACCGTCCCCCTGCCCCAAGCAAGGGGAAGTGTCGAGGGAAGCTGGCTGGGGCTACCACCCCACCCCCCCCGCACCCGGCAAAGTGAAGTGGCAGGTGAAGGCAACTGCTCCTCCTTGCTGGGTGCGGGGGGGGTGGCGGGTGCCCCAGCCCGCTTGGCAGGCTGCTCTGCTGGGCAGCAGGGCAGTGGGGGGGGGCTGCTCCCCGAACCCTTGGCCACCTGAAAGTGGCCAGGGAAGATGCCCTCTGGGGTGCCCCGGCCACTTGTAAGCAGTGGGGGGGGGGTAACGTGCCGGTTCCCCCAGCCCCTCCAGGCTCTGTGGCCTGCCATCAATTTCACTGAGGTGTCCCAGCAGGCATCTTCCCTGGCTGCTTTCAGGTGGCCAGGGCTTTGGGGAGCAGGGCCCGTGGCTTGCTCTGCTGGTGCTCCCCCCAGTCTCCCACCGGGGCTGGGTGCATGCCACCCAGGCCAGCAGGGGCTGCAGCAGCGGCTCAGCCCCGCACCCAGGCGCCCAGCCCAGGCTGGGGGGCAAAGCCAGTGCTGCAGCCCCTGCCCCACCACGCAGCATGTGCCCAGCCAGGGCGGGGGTGGGGGCGGTCAGAGCCGGTGCAGCTCCAGCCACCCCGCCGGTGCTGCAGCCCCCCAGAGTGGGTGGCGGGGTGAGCTGGTGTGGCTCCAGTCATTCTGCCAGCACTGTAGCCACCCAGTGCCAGGGCAGCAAGGCAGAGACTGGAGCCCTGGCTCCTGCCCGCTCCACAGCCACCCTGAGTGGGGGCCGTGGGACAGAGCCGGGAGCCAGGGCTCCCCTGACCACTTGCCCCACTGCCCCGGCAGCGGGGCAGTCAGAGGGGACCGCAGCTGACCCGCTGGCTTTTCTGGCTCTGGCTGGAAACCAGGAGCCAGAGGGTACCGCAGCTCCCCAACCCACTTGCCCTGCTGCTGCTGTAGCAGGGCAAGTGAGCAGGGGAGTCCCGGTCCCCTCTGGCTCTCTGCTTGCAAATAAAACTTTGTGTGTGGAGATAGCCATACTGAATTATCAACAGTATTTCCAGGAGTTGCTCTCTTTTGGGAGATTTCTTATTGAAATACTGATTGCCAAATTCTGATTATCTTATCTGATTGACTATTGTGATGTTTCTAATGAAACCAGCACCATGAGAAACAGGAGACACACAAACATAATATTAGCATGATAAAGCTGCCGACTTAACACTGGAGTGCATTGCTTTTCCTTTGCACCGCTGCTGAATCTACCTCTTTGTGGTTCAATTTTCCCCTTGGGGTAGTCGCTTATGGAGAGGCTTCTGCTACATAATATTTGACACATAGAAGGGCTAGGATTTTCAAAAGTAATTTTAAGCATACAGTTAGGTGCACTGATGTGCAAAGCAATGCATGCAAATAACATTTTCTGAGGTGCCTAGTGCATCTGGGAACAAAGCATTCTCATTGTTCAATTGCAAAATTTCTTAGGGGACCCAGTGGTGTGCACAACCAATCATTAGATTTTTTTCAGCAAATTCAGTAAGGAGTTTTTGTACTGATAACTGGACATTGTACAGTGCCCTCTTTATCACTCACATGCATGTTGAAAATAATTCATTTAAATTGTAACACTCTGTGGTTGACCCAGTTATATTTGTTCTTGAATTTATGCATCCAGTAAGTCGTAATTCTTATTCATTTTCTGTTGAAAATGTTGCAGATGCACTCACACATCTGATTGACTGGGTAATGATCTGTTTTACACCTGTAAATCAGCTATATCTTTTTGAAAAGTTAGCCCCAGCTGATTTTGTGTGTGCTTTCTGTAATGCAACTTTATCTTGCTGGCAGTCAGAAGTGCCCATGAGCTACTTTTCTCTGTTTTTCCAGGATTCATTCTACATCTGGCACCTCTGCTACAGGGTCTGTCCAGTTTGTGAGCAGGCACCATTCCATCTTAACAGATGGGTAGGAGTGTAGACAGACAAAAGATCATATGGAGCAGTCAGCTGAACCGTGAGTTGAACCTCTTTGTGACAGGGATTTTCAGTACTAATTTATGGAAAATCAGCAAATTTCTTTGCAGGATGTTATAAATCATTTCATGGCAAACCAGGACTGCTGATGGCATCAATGCATCTTGAGCTACTGTGGGCTTAAAAAGTCATGGGGTGAAATTTTGGCCCCATTGAAGTCACTGAGAATTTTGCTGAAGACTACCTATGATTCTGACTTCAGAAAATCAGAACCACTTTATACCTTTAGCTCTCATGTTCTCGTCTAAAGACATATCTTCAGAAAGATTTTTCCTGTTTAAAAAAAAAAAAATCCAGGCAGCCATGAGTCCTTCCATTTGGATCCATGCATAACTGTGGCTTAATTCTGTAACTCTCTAATACTGGTGTGCATGTCTATCAGAGAAGTAGAGCCATAGATTCACAATTATCTGTCTTAATATAGTTCTATGTACTGTGGATCTATAATTAGAAACCTCTTCCTTCATCCCATTGTAACAACAAAGTATCAATGGGGCATTGGATTTTAAACGTTGCTGTGTGAGGTTGAATTTTTCATTTATATTAATTTTAAAATCTTTGTCTGGATCTTTTTTGACTTCCATGTTCAGTTTTCACAATGAATGCAAGTATGTGTTGACAAGTAGTTTTTGTAGGGGTATTAAAAAAAGAAACTTTCCTCTTTTCTTCTTGGTCCCATCTGCCTCCTTCCCCTTTGCATGCCATCTTTTCCCTCTTCTCTTTTCTTTTCACTCCTTTTTTGCTATTTGTTAGCATAGTTTTACAGGGATCGCTGGGAGGGAGAACTATGAGAGAGAAGCAATTTGGCATTACTCAGAGATTTTAGCACATTTTACAGCCAGTGAACTGTTTGTTAGATCATAGCAACAGCCAAATGGATGAGACCAAAGATCCATCTAGCCCAGCAAACTGTCTCCTGACAGTGGCCAATGCCAGATGTTTATGAGGGAATGAACAGAATTGGGCAATTATAGAGTGATCCATCTTCCATCATACAGGTGTAGCTTCTGTGATTTGGAAGTTCAGAAACACATGGGGCATGAGGTTATGTCACTGATATCTTGGCTAATAGCCTTTGATGACACTATCCTGCATCATGCCCTGGCAATGAGATCCAGAGGTTGACTAAGTTGTTTGTTGGGCCCTGAACTTCATGGAACAGTACAATCAGGTCTTTATAAATTGCTAGATCAAGTGATATTTTGTATGATGCATGAATTCAAATTATATATTTCCATGCAGTGCCTTTAAAAAAAAAAAGTTGCCCTCCCCCCAGATAATATATCCCCAGATTAACTGTGCCTTATTATCACCTATTCTTATTCTTTTCCTGAAGGGGGAAAAAGACACTTAATAGAAAAATTGGACCAAAGGAAAAGTGTTCATAAAAAGATTCCAGTAAATTTATTCCAGGACACCCCGACTGAAATCTGAGCACTGACAGGACAGAGCAGCCAACCTGCACCTAGAAGTGAGAGGGAAATTGTAGAAGAGTAAGAGGGAGACTGAGGGGTTTGCCAACAGCAGTTCACAGCTCTTCTTATTCTGGAAAAAAAATTAAATCTGTATAGATAAATTGAGGAAAACTCTGGAACAGCTAATAGAGATGTATGCTAACTGATTAATAGTAATGTTCATATCCCTAACTAACTACTGTAAGAGACTGTTAACCATATAGATCTGGATCCCTTTGACCCACACCAGTGTGTGGTGAACTATCATTTTTATTATCAGTTTTGTGTATTATATGTTTTTAAAACTCTAGCTCTTGGAGTCATGGTTATTTGAGCTTCCAGAGCGGTAGCCATGTTAGTCTATTTCAGCAAAACAAACAAGGAGTCCCGTGGGAATTTTAAAGACTAACAAGTTTATTTCTTGCATGAACTTTCACAGGAATTGTTCAACTTCATATGCCCATGAACACTCATGCAAGAAATAAACTTATTAGCCTTTAAAAGTGCCACAGCATTCCCTGCTTATTATGTTATTTAAGGAGACTGCCTGCTATTGTTATCAAAATTTCTAGCTTTCCAGTTTCCAGAGAAAAGCTGGAAAACTAGACCTGAGTATACCTGTGACAGGCTGCTCCCAGAATCTGGTTTGGGATGTGCCACTGTGACTCATGATCTCCACTACTGAACTCTGACTTAACCTGCTTTGCCAGGTGGCTGCTCATTCTTGTGTCAGTCCACACTAGACACCTGCATGTAATCAGTCCCAGGCAGTGGGTGTGTGCCCTCTGGCATCTATAGGACAGTCCCCAAAGAAGCACCCCCAGTCCCCACACACCAGATTGGGAACTCCCATCATAGAGATTGAGATCTTTGCCACAAACACCATAGACTCATAGACCTTCATCCATCCATTTGAAATAGAAATGGACTGGCCCAAGCCTCTAAAGGCCACACAGCTTTAGGTAAAACAGACACTAGTTTATTGATTTAGAATATGATTTTAAGTCAGTATATCACAAATCTATGTACAATTGTTTCATAAAGGAATCAGGCATTGTCACAAGTTAACAAAAGATATAAAGCATGCTATTCTACTAACACTGTTCTAAGGTTACTCTTCAGTCTATTCTCCTCATTCTTACATGCTAGGCTGACTATTGGTGGTGTTCAGCCATGCCAGGCCCTCTTGGCCATGTTGATAGATTCAGTATCTTTCTGTTGCTCCCAAGATGTGTTTCTCTGGCAAAAGACAGAAGCTTCTCTCCCACTCAAAGTGTCGGCATTCCTTTTCATTTCTCCCTTGGTCTTCCCTTCCTTCTTGGCTTTGGTGATTTCCTTACTTCTCCCTGAGCTAGGGAGGGCAATTTGCATTGCCTTTGCCATGTAATCCTACCACCTCAGAGATTCAATCCTGAGGGTGTGAGCTATATAACATGCTTTACATCTGTAGCCATACATGATGCTGCAGGACACAAGACACCACAGCAATATGGTAGAGCATTCAAAAGGGAATCTGGCATGGCATAACTGGCAACAAGCCATACACTTGTATTGCAAAAGTGAACAGAAAATTTACACAGATCATAGTCCCTTGTGCATCTTGTGACAGCACCCTACAGGCTCAGATATCAGAAAACAAAAATTAACAACCCCAAATGTAGTATTTAGAAGTATCTTAAGATGTAAAATCCTAACACTCCTGAAGTGGATATCAACACTGACATGACATTGGCTTAAAAAATCCTTGGTGAAATTCAGTCCCACTGAAGACAATCCCCTGACTTCTTGAGGACTCACTTATAGTTTTTCAGTGCTTTGGGTTGACAGTACTGCCATAGTCCTTTTAAAATACTTTTCTGATGGTTAATATTCAGTTAGCCAAAGAAAAATGCATCTTCCAAAATAGAACATTGGGAGATGTACTACTACAGTAATTTAAATAGTAAATGGTAATAATCTACAAAATTTGTTCCCTTTAATTTTTCGTAGGCTGCGTGCACAAAAAATTCCTTTTGTGCAAATTTTTTGAACCAGTGTCCAAATTTTTGTGCACTGTTGAATTTGTGTGTGTGTGTGTGTGCTTTATTTTGTTGTGTGCACAAGTTTCACAACCTGTGTGCACGCGCACACAGTTTAGAGTGAACCTGGATTGACATGGAGAATGAACTTCCCAGCCACAGTTCTGTGTGCACAGGTATCCTAAATCAGTTGTTCCCAACCTTTTTCTTTACACAGACCACTACATCATTATCAAAAGCTTTTGTGGTTCACCACCCTGCCCTTCCCTGCCCCAAACCCCTTACCGCACCCCTGTGGCCCTGCACACACCAGCCCCGAGCCCCTTACTGCACCAGCTGTCTGCTTTTCCTGCCCTGCAGGCTATGTGCAGTGCAGCCCTGCACTCCCCAAAATCCAGTGTTTTACTGCACCCCTGTTCGCTGCAGCTCTGCACTCCCTGGCCATGAGGCTCTTCAGCCCTGCCTCCCCCATTCCCCTGCTCTCCCCAGCCATGAGCCTGTTACCACCAGCCCACACCCCATCTCCTGTGATCCTGCACTCCCCACCCCGTGCCCCTTACTGTGCCCTTGTCCTGTGTGGCCCTGTGTACCCTGGCTCCAGCTTCACTTTTCCTGACATGTTCCCCTGTGGACCACCAGTGGTCCGTAGACTACAAGCTGGGAATCGCTGTCCTAAATGGTTATTGGGATTAGCTGGCAAGCTTTCTTCCCGGAGATCATTCCACAACCTGCTTCTCCTTTAAAGAGGGAACAGCCAACCATGTAGTCCAGCAAGCTTGCAATTCCACACACCAATAGCTGTGCATGTATTTTTGCCTCTTGAAAAAGCCATATATTTATAATCATGACTGATGATATCTTAATCACTTAAGATTTTGGGGATTTCCTTGCATAAACTGCTGGCCTGTCCCTTCAGCTCACAAAGCAGAGACACCAACAGAGTCCAGCTCAGGCCTTTTTCTCAGGGCTTTAGTTTTAATTTTCCACACACAATTACCACAGCATATCAACTGTCGCTTCCTCCTCATCAGTGTCCTTCTCCAGCAGTGGCAGCCAGAAAAGTTTTTGTGGCAGAGCTTGTGACTTGCTTGTGTTTGCCCTAGCCATGTCCTGCTTCCCATTATATGACTGGAAGAAGGAAGTTCAGAAGCTGCAGGTGCTCCAGTTACCTTTGCAAACTGGAGTATCTGGCAGCATAGTGATTCCCAGCTTTCCCAAAATCCCAGTTTCTGATCATGTGGCTAGAGGTAGGAAGTTTAGGCAGTTGCCTGCCAAAGCTGCCTGATGCTTCTGCCGAAAGCTGCCTGGTGCTCCAAACTTAAGCAGAGCATTGGCAGCAGAAGCAAAGGATTGTGGTGGGGCTGCTTTTTGATGTGGGTCCACCTGGAGCTACACCACTGTTCTCTTGGGCCCTGTCTGTTCCCTACTGGTTACTACTCTACAAAGTACTTGACTGAGAACTATACCCTGCTCCAGGTCCTCCTATGTGAGTCAGCTTGCTTCCTGTAACTTCCCCACTTTCATTTAGGGGCTGTCTTCCAGATCCTCCCTCCTCTGGCTTTACCCACTTGCTGGCTCTAAAGATCATCTGACTGCTAGCTGATCAGTCTCAGCTCAGAGGCAGCTAATCCGCCCGAAAAATAGCTAGGCTCACCTCCCCAAAAAGGGCCGGCCCCTCTGTTAAACATGACATTTGAACAAAACTGATGTGAAATCATATGGATTTGATACACTGATATTATACAGAGTTCTGAAAATAATAGTTTTAGATTTATAACATCTCCTTCTTCCTCTCCACATACTGATGCATAGCTATGGGCTTACAGAGAAAGAGAAAATAATATCTTGTGCATATATGTAACTTTCTTCTCATGCCCTTCCTTCCCGGTGTGTCTTTGATTATAATAATTTAAAAGACCTGTTTTGTTTTTAAACAGATTGATTATGGAATGTGCATAATGTTAGGAGCTGTAATTGTACTTGATTGTATTTTATTGTACTTGTAGGATATCTTGTTTTGTATTACTATTTGTATTACCGAGGTAAGCAGTCATCTTTGATTTCAACTCACCTGATGCAATCTGTAATTCAACAGAAGTGCCTTCAGGAACATCATATTATACCTCTTATGTAAGCAGGGCCTAACTGAACTCTCCTGTGATGGCTAGTAATATACTGGGTGAAAAAACTTCAGGAGCAGATCTTTCTTGTATAGAGCAGGGGTGGCCAAACGTATGGAGCTCAAGAGCCACACAAGTTGATTATTAAACCTTCAAGAGCCGCACTGAGGCATATAGCCATATACTTTTACCTACTAAATTAATTTGCTGACATTCTTCCATTAGCCACACTTTCATTCAAGAGCCACATGTGGCTCCTGAGCCGCAGTTTGGCCATGCCTGGTATAGACTCATCTGCTGTAGTTAGGTGTTCAACAGACAGCACTGCTTTACCAAATGAACACTTCTGACTGGTTGGAGGTTACACTTCACTTTACTATTGAATGAAGGGGCAAAGAAATGAAAGTATCCTTGTTGTATGGATAAAGGGCGCCAAGAACTTTATGTAGCATGCCTTAATTGAGAGTGTCACCTCAATCTCACTTGCCAAACAGGGGTAAAGATGCCAAATCCCAAAGGAGGTGAGGATAGGTGACTCTATCTAATGCTATGTACTCTTCCTAAAAAGTCCTATATACCATTTGACTTGTTCTCTGCAGTGAGTGAAGATAGAATTGATCGGACCAATCTGAGAGTCCTTGTTTCTATTTAGTGATTACTGACTCTGCAATCCTTGAGGAACAGCTCCAGAGGCTAAACCTGAAACCTTTACCATGAGATCAAGGAAGAAACAGCTGCACAGCAGTTCCCTCCTGAGTGATGAAATCATTGAGACCTGAAATTTCTAACAGCTCTACTAAGTGGAGGAACCTGAAGAGGAACCATCACAAAACTGGCTGTGCACATTGGCAGCAGCAAAGATGAGCAGTTACAGAGATAGCAAGCTGCAGCAGAGGTAACAGGATCAGAGAGCCAGTTGCAGAGGTGCTGGTGGCAACAGCAGAGGAATCACTTGTCACTCCACCCGTTTCAGGGGTGACAGGTGAACTCATGTGAGTGCAACTCTGTGTCTTTGCTGAATAAGGACAACTAACTGTGTGCAGAGCAACAGAGGGAAAGAGGAGAGGCATGTTAAAAGGACATTTGTTTGTTGGACTTTTCTATCACATGGTAGGAAACTGAGGCAAAGGACATTTCCCAATGTATTGTGGGTCAGTGTTTGCTTGTAGTTTCATGCTTTTGAATCAAGGCTGTGGTATTTTTCCATACCACAATGCTGGGTTCCCTTTCCTTTTTAATAAAAGTTTTTTCTTTTGTTGTACACAGAGTCAGTGCTTGCCAGTGGTGAGGAATTTTGCTCTTTGATGCACCCAGGAGAGGGGTCTTTAATTTTCCCATATTAGTAGGTGGGGTTCAAGCTGGCTCAGTTTTATTTTGTTAAAAGAAATCCCTAGGTACCGAATCTGGGCATTTTTGCTTCACTCACCACCTGGCAGAAAGGTTACATTATAACAGAGTCTCATTTTATTACACTACACAGGAGGTCTCTACAGATTATAATGAAGCCTCCACCCAGCTTTCATTTTCTGTAGAAGCTCAACAGAAAAGACCAAAATAACCTCTGTGGTCCTGCTGGTATGTATGTATAGCTCAGCAAGATCCTGTTCTGCCTATAGCAGCATCACTTTGATATGTATTATAAACAGAAACCTAGGAGATGCAGAGAGAATTTCATTTCTCCTCTTAATCCAACAGTGCCCACCACTGCAACCTCAGGTAGGGAGGCTCTCTGTAGGCTAGAAGGGGAAAGAAAAGATTTGCTTCCTTTAAGGATTGTGTCCTCTTTCTCCTCCTCATGGGATGGAGGATGAGGGTTTTGTGGCTAACACATATATTGGCCCCAGACCACACAATGGGAGGACTTATAAAGCCGCCTTCTGTCTGCCTTTTCTGCACAGGGAAGAACAGTTTTGGGCAGGAGGATGATGTTTGATCAGCAGAAGGAGAGGGGATTGGATGCCATGATGATAATAATTAGTTAAAGGATGGCAAGGTGAGTCATAATAGTACAAGAGTGTGGGGATGATCCCTGGCCACTCTTTCTTCAGGGGAAGGAAGTTGTTATTTGGGGTTTTGCTCAAGCCAAAGTTCTCGGTAACTTTACTCTTTGCAAGACAGTGGCAAGAAATAAATGGAGACATGGACATCTGACTGATAGCTAGTCGATGTAAAAAGGCAAACAAAAATGCATTCACTCAAAGCTTCTTCGTTTAGTCCCCAGCTCCTACACATGTCTGCAACTGCTTAATAGAGTACCCCATATTAACCCCAGATTCATATTTTCCAGAATCTCGACAAGGTCTTGAGTGGATAACTGTAGATCCCCAGTTGGCAGCTTTCCATCTACGTGGGACCTTGAGAAGTATCCAAATATCCATTGAGCTTAGATTTCTTCCTCTTTTTATACCCAATTTGTTAGTACTACATTGTTTGTTTATCAGAAAAACTGCTGAGCAAAAGCCAAGTTACACATGGAGTTTTTTAGCCTGTAGTATGGACTTTTCCATCAACTAACCAGCTGTATAGCAATAGTTAACTACTGCTAGACTTTCCACCTTGCAAAACTGCATACTTCAGGAAAAAAAAGCTCAGGTCAGGAAGGCTCAGGGTCATGGTTACTTCTCAAGATCACACATCTCACCTCTCCTCCTGTTCTGTTTAGTTCTGCACAAGTTTCAGAAAAGCCTCTTTTAAGCTGCTTCAGCAATAAGCATAACAATCCGTATCCCAACTGTGGCAGTGGTTTAGGCATGTTATATGGCTCTGTATTATCAAAAACCTGCTTCTATAGCTGCTGCTTATGGGAAAATAAAAATTCATTTTCAAGGTGATATCAAAGAGTGTGTGTTCTTGAGGTTCCCCCTGGTGAACTGATATCTCATTCATTTAGGATTGGATTGGTAACATCCACAGCTTGAAATCAGAGACCAAAAGTTAAGGGCTGTTGATGGTTGTATCTAAATACATAAAAGTGTATGGAGGCCCCTTACTGGGGGTGATAATGCAATAGTATTAAGGTGCTGAATTCTTCCTCTTTATTGCTACCTTCACGGCAAAGAGAACAGGTCACTGTTGCTGGTGACTGGATTTCTGGAGATGTGATTGTTCATTTTCCCCAAAGGGAGGTGGTCAGTTCCCCCTGGAAGGTCACAGCTGGGCTTTGGCAGTGAGTTGTCATTGGTTGAGGGGGCATGCACTAGGGTCAATGGATGTACCCTGTTTGCAGATGTCATGTGAATGGGATCATTGCTCCTTTGGAGATTTAGTAGTGAGGTGATTCAGGGATTCCAAAATTAAAAGGGACCATTGTGATCATTCTGTATTACTCAAGTTATAGAAATTCCCCAAAATAATTCTTACAGTGTATCATTTAGGAAAACATGCAATCTTGATTTTTTTCTAATATCGTTAGTGATCAAGAACCCACCAGAATCCTTAGAAAGTAGTTTGGGTGTTGTTAATTACACTCACTGATAAAACGCACACCCTACTTCTAATTGCACTTTATCTTGCATCAGATTTGTCATTAGATTGTGTTATACTGTTCTCTGCTAGACTTAAGGGCCCATTATTAAATATTTGTTCCCTGTGAACAGTCTGCTTCTAGACTGTGTTCGAGTCACACCTTTAACCTATTATTTGGGTAAGATAAACAGATTGATCTCCTTGATTGTGTCACTAAAAGACATGTTTTCTAATCCTTTAATCATTCTAGTGGATCTTCTGAAAACCCTCTCCAGTTTTTCAGCCTTCTTCTTTAATTATAGACACCAGAACTGGATTCTGTATTTCAGCACTGGCCCAACTAATATCAAATGCTGAAGTAAAACAACCTCTTTTTTCCAAGTCTGTTTATGCATCCAGTGATTGTATTAGCTTTTTTTGCCTAATATATCATACTGGGAGCCCATGTTCAGCTGATTATCCAGCATGACCCCCCATCTTTTTTTTAGGAGTGACTGATTCCTGGGATAAACTTCGGAAAACCCTCTAGGGATGGCCTATGTTCTTTGTTCTTAGATTTGCATATTTACATTTAATTGTCTTAAAAAGTATACTGTTTGCTGGAGCCCAGTTTTCCAAGGGATTCAGATTGCTTTATATCAGTGACCTGCCCTTTTCATTATTTGCTATTCCTCCAACTTCGTTGTCATGTTCATATTTTGTCACTGATTTTAAGTTTTCTTCCAGATCACTAATAACAATATTATATAGTATAGGGAGTAGGACAGATACCTGCAGTACCCTGCTAGAAGCACACCTGTTTGCTAATGATTCATCATTCATAGTTACATTTTGAGATCTATCAGTTATTCAACTATTAATCAGTTTAGTGTGTGACATGTTAATTTTATACCTTTTTTATCACAGTGTAATGCTGTAACAACTCAAATGCCTTTCAAAAATCTAAGCATATTGCATCAAAACCTTTGATTACCTTTATCAATCAAATCTTTACTCTCATTAATCCATGTTCATTAACATTGATTACATTATCTTCCTTTGATTCTTTATGAATAAAGTCACATATCAGCTATGCCACTTGGTGTCAGAGTTACAGGCTTATCATTATTCAGGTCATCCCATTTATGCTTTTTAAAAATTTACATATTTTGCCTCCTTCAGTCACTTGGAACTTCCCTGGTGTTCTGAGACTTCTTAAAAATCAGCTTTGACAATCCAGCCAATGTTTTTAAAACTCATAGATGCAATTCATCCAAACCTGCTACTTCTAAAATGTCTATAATGTTTAGTAGCTGCAGTTTAACATTTTCCTGAGGTACCAATAAAGTGGAAAGAATATTATCATGTGATATTGTACCATCTGTTTTTTTTTCCAGTTGTAAAAGAAAAATATTTGATTGGAGTTGAGGATTAGGATTAGGTTGCTGTAGTCTGTCTGGAGATGACATAGCAGAATGTCTGGCAAGGTTGCTACCTGGCTTTCATAGGAGAACAAGGCCAAGAGGAGGGGCAAACCAGTTGGTTAGAAAGCATGTCTCCAAGGAGGTACAGATGAGATTGGGGCTCCTAAAACCCTGTATAGTGAGTGTGGCTACATGCTCTTTTACACACCCTTACTCCTTATGTGAGTAATGGGAATCAGATTATCGGGATGGGAGCTGATGGCAACTCTCCACCAGGTGGAATGGACTACTGAGGAAGAATGACCTGCTCTGGGCAAGAATTGCCAGAGTTGTTGTTTAACAAAGTTGTAGACTGGTTAAAGCTCATTCTTGGTGTCCTCCTGTGGTGTCTGAGACAATGGGCCTGATCCTTTCCTTTGTAATTGGTGACAAAGCTCCCTTTATTATTAATGGAAGCAGAATCCCCATTTCATTACAAATGTTTAATCTTCTTTTAAAGTACTTTGTCTATGTAATAACAATAGCATCTTCTACAGTATAGTCTGACTTTTTAAGTGATGAGACAAGGTCAGAGATTTATTTTGTACTGACTGTACATGGAATAGCTACTGGTGGGTGTTTTTAATAATCAGTTGCAGTATAAAAGTGGTGTCTTTGACAGATTACTGGGCCAAGAAATATTAAATGGTAACTAAAATCATTTTTGATTTAGCTTGTTCCTGTCTTAATGTATAGATTACAATGGGTCATATTTGTTCTTGTTGAACGTTAACATGAGTTCCTTTTAAATCTGAATCCCTCCATGGTTTTGGTCTTTGGAGAAATGCTTTTATTTGACCCTGCTTCCATGCCCACTGCTTTTGATCAGGACAGAAATATCTACACCATTTGTTAATTTTTCATTGAAAATGTACTCAAAATTGAACAGAGGGTGAAGGTCATTTGGATTATACCGATAATAGCAGTGCTTTATTTGTTTTTGTTAATTAACATGAACATGACATTTTCTAAAGGGAATTAGTCATTTTATATTTTCCATCTATTTACTCTAAATTGTCCATTTTTCAGGATATTCAGCAACTTGAAATAGTGTAACTTACAGTTTCTCCAGAGTAGTTCACATGCACTAATGTGTATTTCAGTCATTAAAATATGTATCTGGTCTTGCTATTTGCTATTGTGCTTTATATAGCATTGCTGCTATGCAACTAAAATCAGAAATGGAATGAAAGAAAACCGTTAGCATTGGCTTATTTGTCACCTATTCATGTGAATGCTGGTTTCCAGTGAAGGGCTCCAACAACCCACCATTTCTTATCCCTTTCCCTCCATCCCCAAAAGCACCTGTTAATGGAATTAGTTGTACTCCATGTAGTGTAATCAGTGTTGATTGGTGCACTTCAATAATCATAGGGGAAGGTAAGCAGAAGGACTTTGAGACAGAGAAACCACTGCCATCACAGAACAGATCAGGGGTGTTAATTTGTAGAGCCCTCCAGATCTGCTGGTATCCATAGACACAGACCCATTGTTGTGTATTGGAGTGCAGATGCATATTCTTTTTTTTATTTGCCCAGGATGTGGTCAATAGCTGCAGTTGCTGCTATGATCGGGGTCAGCAGCACACAGGGAAACAAAGGAATCAGCTCAGCTCTTGTGATCTGCTGGCCAATCAGTCTCTCTCAGACCAACTGTCAGTCAGTCAGCATGCTCGCCTTTGACTGGCTCATTCCCCACATGGTCCCTGCCCACTTTTTCCTCTTCTTGTTTGCAGTTCATGTGCTGTGCTGTTAATCAGAGGTTTCTTTGGCCAAGAAGCTGATACTTATAAAACCTGGAATATGGATTAAGGAGCTGATAGATATTAACACTGAGTGGATGCGGATCAGATCCAGATCCACATTTTTGTATCCTCACAGGTCTCTATTAATTGGAAATTGTCAAAATTATTTCATTTTTTGAGTAAAATAGAATTTTTATGGATTTTTTATTTTGGTCCATTTTCCCCCATTTTATTTCAAGGACAAACTGAGACTGAAAACCAAAAATGTTCACTATGAATGTTCAGATTTTGGTAATGTTTAAGGGTTTCAGGTTTTTTTTTTAATTTTCATCAATAATCTTTCTGAAAAATCACTCTTTTCCAGTTTTAATTCTCCATCAAAAGAAAAATGTCATGAGAAATTCAAAAGAAGAAACAAAGAATTCTTCTCAAAATTTCCTGTCAAACATTTTTTTTTCAGTCAGTGTAGTGTTAATCCAGTCCTCTTAACGGTGGTGTCACGTTTCATATTCTTTTTCTGCCCTAGCTGCACTCTCTGGCCCTTCTCGTCTGTCGCGTCACTCCCTGACCTCATTTTGGCTGCTCCATGGCCAGATTATTACCACTGAAGTCCCCAGTCAAATGAAGCAACCCCCACTCTCTTCACATGATGGAGCTTTAGAGCCAGGGTACAATAAATTAGATATTTTGCAGACTTGAAGCATAACAGCTGCTTCTTGTCTGGTATGCTCTTTTCCTGTGTATTGCTGATGTCATCACAGACCCTCCCTGTAACCAGGGTCTGCAGAACCTGCAACCAGTCATTTACAGTCAAGTTGGAAGGACGTATTGAGTAATATTCTGCAGGGATCAGTTCTGTGTCCATTTCTGTTAAATATCTTCATCAGCACATTAGGTAATGGCATAGAAAGTACACTTAAAAAATTTTGAGGATGATACCAAGCCGGGAAGGGTTACAAGTACAAAATTCAAAATGATCTGGTCTAACTGGACGTATGGCTTGATATAAATAGGATGAAACTCAATGAGGACAAATGCAAAGAGCTCCTCATGGGAAGCAGCAATCAGTTGCATGCATATAAAATGACTGCCTAGGAAAGAATACTGTGGAAAAGAATCTGTGGGTCATGGTGGACTACAAACTAAATATGTGTCAGTAGTATAACACTGTTACAAAAAACCCAAACATACTGAGATGTTTTAGCGGAAACTTTGTAGGCAAGAGATGGAAAGTAATTTTTTCACTGTACTCCATTCTGATTATATCTCAAGTATAGTATTGTGTCAAGTTCTGAGCGCCACATTTCAGGAAAGATGTGCACAAATTGGAGAAAGTCCAGACAAGAGCAACAGGAATGATTAAAGTTCCTGAATGCATGACCTATGAGGAAAGATTGGAAAAAAATGGGTTTATTTAGTCTGGAGAAGAGAAGACTGAGAGATGTCATGAAAATAGTTTTCAAGTATACAAAATGTTATTACAAAGAAAAAGGAGAAAAATTGTTCTCCTTAATCACTGAGGATCAGATAAGAAACAATGGCTATGTCCACATGTACATCGTTATTTCAAAATAAAGTCCTTATTTCAAAATAAGTTAATTTGAATTAAGGGAAAAGCTCAAAGTGAAATAGCATGTCCAAACACAGGACTTGCTATTTTGCTTTAGGAGGGGGGCACCATGGAAGGTGTGGCAACATGGCCCCCTCCATGGACCATGCCCCGACCCAATATAGGATAAAAGGAAGGCACGTTGGGAAGGAGAAGGGCAAAAGTGTTATTTCAAAATAATGGTTATTTTGAAATAACATGTCCGAACAGTGTTATTTTGAAATAACCATTTCAAAATAACAGCCGTTTCGATTTAAAGGAGGTTTAAGCTATTTCAAAATGATGGCTCTTATTTTGAAATGACAGCTCCCATCATTTCAAAATAAGAATACATCATGTGGACCTAATCTCTTTTATTTCAAAATAACCAGTGTTATTTCGAAATAAAAGAGACATGTGGACATACCCAATGAGCTTAAATTACAGGAAAGGAGGTTTAGCTTGGATGTAAGATAAAACTTCCCAAATGTCAGTGTAGTTAAGTATTGGAATAAATAGCCTAGGAAAATTGTGGAATTGCCATCACTGGAGATTTTTAAGAGCATGTTAGACAAACACCTTCCCGGGATGCTCTAGGTAAGGCTAGGTCCTGCTATAAGTGTAAGGGACCAGACTAGATGACCTTGCGAGGCTACTTCCTTTCCCATGATTCTATAGTCTGGAATTGAATTGATAGATTGAATTTAAAATTAGCTGTTGGGGTTTTGGTCTGTCCTGGACTTTTGCTCTTTGTCCAGTCGTTTGAATGGTGATGAATGCAACCATTTGAGAGGTGTGTCTGATGTATATTATCATATCCATGGGGTCCTGGTGCATAGTACAAATACCACCAGTATAATATGATGCCACTGAAAAGGTTAAGTAATTAGAATGTTAATACCATTCTTGTTTTTAAACCAGTTCCTTTCAAAAGTGTCGTATGCACTTGTCCTCATCCAAGATTAACAACATGACAAGTTTGAACTTTTGAAAGTAAGCCACTTTGGCGTTATTGAGAGACCATATAAAAGGTCACTCTGCTTTGTATAAAAAGGGAATGTGTAAGCTTTCACCAGGCCCATAAATCAGAAATGGCATACCTACCCAATTTCCCTGAAACTTTCTAAAAGAATGCAGATCTCAACTGGGAGAAATTTGGCTCAGAAAGGGTGGGGGGGTTGGTTGGTTAGTTTGTTGGCTGGATAAAAACTGAAATGCAATAAACAAGGATCCTGTGGCACTTTTAAAGACTAACAAATTTATTTATCTCATGACATTTCATGAGAGAAAAATCCCACTTCACCACATGCTTGAAGATGGGAAACTTACAGAACTGGAGGAAAATAAATGCAAGGAAGTGCAAGTCAAAGCATCAGGTCAGATTGTTACAGCAAATCAAACTGGTTGTTTAGACTCAAACAATGGAGAACAGCATATGGAGGAAGGTGAGGTCAAATTATCTGTTGTAATAAGAAAAACATCTGAGGTCTCTATTAATGGCAAGCGTCATATTTGCATATGAATTCCAATTCTGCAGTTTCTCTTTGGAGCTTTAATTTGTAATCCATTTCTTCAAGTACAGCTATTAACAAATCCTCAATGGAGTGAGCAGGGAGATTGAAGTATTCCTCTGTTGTCATTTGAATGTTATTTCTAATATCAGATTTGTGTCCATTTATTCTTTTGCACAAAGACTCCCCAGTCTGTCCAGTGAATAAGGCAGCAGGTAGGGGAGCATTTCTAGCACATGCCAGCATAAATCACATTGATGGATGAGCAGGTGAATAAGCCCTTTGTGGAGTAGTTGGTTAGATTAAGTCCTGTGATGGTGCCTTTTGTGCAGATGTGCAGGCAAAGTTGGCAATTTGATTTGTTGCAGGGATATGTGCCTGCTTTAATGTTTCTGTTCTTTGATCTGTAGTTGCTGATAAGTATCTGTTTGGGGCCAATTCACCATGCCTCCTGACCTTTATTTTACTTTGGCTATAAAGGGGCTAGAAATGGCTGCAGAGAAGACCTCTACCCTCACCCCCATGAAAGGGCTGATACTTCCAAGGTGTAGAGCAGGAAACAGTCATACACTGCCCATTCCTTGCCATCTGTCTTGAAGTGTAACTCAAAACTAATACCAAGGTCCAAATTGGCTCTCAGGCAGACACAGAATACTAGAAGTTCCCCCAAAGTAGATTCAGGTTACCTTTGCTACTTCTCACCCTATTGTATTCCTTGCCAGTCATGGTGGTGTACTAAGGATTATGTGTTGGGTTGTAACTCATTATTTTAAGAATGAGTGGGTGGGTGAGTGGAGGAGGAAGCAGTGGGTCCTGCTTGCAAGCTAAATGGTTCTGTAGCAAAACATTGAAGCAGTATCCATCTTCAGGTGGGGGGAAGACAGCTTAAAGCAAGATGGGGGGTAAGCTGTGCCTCACTGCCTTAGCGACCACACTTTCTGTTCTTTTTCTTTTTGTTTTGAGGTTCTTGTGTGGCGTTATTCTGAATTCTCAGGAATGGAGCAGTGTTAGGAATGGAGCAGTGTTACATTCCAGCTTGAGTATTTATGTTGTTAAATATCTTTGTATATGGTGAAACACAGCAATCGCAGTTTGGCCAGAACAAATAATTTTTTCTGGGAGGTGGGGTGGTTGTTTTTAACTGTATTATGGGACTAGTTGTGCATGACCATCTCACCCTTGAATACTCAGAAAGGGCTGAACAATAGGATGGGCAATGATCATAACTTCCATATGAACAGAGGGGACGAGCCTCCCTCACATGACAGTAGAATGATGGAAGAACAAAACCACATGGTCAGAGCCATTCTGCAAAAATGATGATGATATAATGGAAACTACACTGTGAAATGTGCTTTTTTTAAACATCAGAAGGAACCATGGAGCTTGAGATCAGAAGGGATCATAAGATCATCTACTCTGTACCTCCTGTATATCATTGGCCACCGACACCACTCAGCACATGCATATTCAACTCAAAAAATGAAATTAGATCAAGGTATCTCATTCCACATGCATCTTGACCATTGTGCGCCACAGGCGGGGAGAACAGAAAGAGCCAACAGACACACCAGTGCTCCAGGCTCTGGTGTGGCAGGGAAGTCATTGTGAGATCTACACAGGGAATCATGGCAAGTGACCCAAATCCACATGCTACAGAGCAAGGAGAAAGCTCCACATATGGCAGTCAGTTAGATCCTGAGCATGTGACCAAAGAATCAATGAGCCAGGCACCTGAGAGAGAGAGAATACTCTATGCCACCTGAGAGCCCTGGGCCTCCTTATTTTGTGTCAAAATTCACTATAAAGAGTATGAAGTGTAACTCCAAAAGCAATGGAAATGCCCCTAGAGGAGTTTTGAAGCAGTTTTGGAATTTTAGCCATTGCTCTGTATAAAACATTTCCTTGTGTGTGTGAAGCCACTGTAAATAAGTTTCACTGTCTTAAATAGATTCACAATAATCGTATCAAAACCAAAAGAACCTCTACAGCTTCCAGTCTTCTAGTCAGTCACTTCATCTAGCATACAGCAGTCGAATTCACAGGAATGACATGAAGAGGAGTCACAAGGGTGGGCAAACATTTTGGCCTGAGAGCCACATCTGAAACTGAAATTGTGTGGCAGGCCATACAGAGGGGAAGGAGCAGGCCTGTGCCAAGGACCACCTGCAATGCACTGCTGATTGATTGAAGGGGGAGTGGCTCTTGTCTGGTCCCCCCTGGGCCCACGTGGTGAGAGAGGGGTGTGTAGAAGGGGCAGGGCTGGGAAGGAGGAGTGGTCCCTGCACTCCAGTCAAGGGCAGTGCTGGGCCTGCATGTTGGGGGAAAGCCAGGTGCAGGCATCATGCTCCAGTCAGGCCCAGCTGGGAAGCCTGAAGAAAGCCTGAGATGGGCAGTAGTTTGGCCACCTCTGCCCTAATGCCTTGAGCAAAGGCATGTTCTGCTTCAGCTGAGGGAACGTTAACTGGGGAAGCCATTTAGATGGCAAAAATGTTGGCATCTGAAGTTCCTTGTGAGTGATCAGCAAAGGGGAAAAGTGCCATGCAGCTTAGAGTACGTTCCACCCCTCTCCCTATCCATGTATGGCATTCAGGCATGACAGCTTAGGGTAGGGCAATCCGTTGCATTATAAGGTAATCAGGTATAGGGTATAAGGACAGTAACACAAAGCTGATGGGGTGACCCCGGTACCACTCCTAGACCATTCAATTTGGGCTGGACAACCCACTTCTCTTAGCGGGGTGTTTATGGTTTCTGAATGTTTCTCATTTGAAAACAGCTATGTTTCAGCTGTAAATGCTGTGATCGTTCATGGCGTTTCTTCATCTGTAAACTGGTAAAAGTGGAGAAAAAGAGATGTACATGGAACATATGGAGCATGGGAGGCAGAGAACTTATTTAGTGTCCTCCACATTTCCTTCCAGGGATCCTTTTTGTTTAAAGGAATCCACAGTGTGTTTTCTTTCTTTTCTGAATAGGTCCAAGCATGTGGACTATTCCAGTATTTGAACTTTTCAAGGGACCATGGAGCTGTTGTGCTGGGTCTGGCATTAAGATGTTTCTTGTACTGAAGTTCTCATGCTAGCTGAAAGCAAATAAAATCTAACTCTCCCTCACATGTCCTATCTACCAAACGTGTACACAGACATGCTGCAAACAGATTTAAATATAGATACAACTAAATATATTAACAGTGAAAGCCATTAATAGAAATTGCAACCAGCCTGATTTAACCACCCTGTGGATTTTTTTTTTAAAAGGGATTTTTACATAATTTTATTCTCTTTAAATTGTGGTTCTACTCTGAAAAGTGATTGTAAAAATGACCTTGTGGGATTCCATGTTCATCACTTTTTTCATGTCAATTATGTTCAGTTTGCAAGTTACAAGATAGGTTTGCTCTCTGTTGGCTTTGCAAACCCAGCCTAGAGACTGAGTAAAGCAGGGTTCTTACCATCTTGTCTATTAGTACTATTAATAATGGTTCCACAGGCCAAATTGTGCCTCCAGTGACCCCTGTGCAACCACGTTGACTACAGTGACTTTCCACATACACAACTCAATGGAACTTGATTAACAGTTCTGATGAGAATACACAGAAATCATCGAAGGAAGAGAATCCATCTCTGTCTATGTATTAGCTGTGTTGGTGCTTCTGAGGTAACAGGAGTATAATTTATTTTTGTCATAAAGAGGGAGCAGAAAGTGCCATTTTCCATGTCATTTTTTGGATCACAGACACTTTGAATCTATGTCCTTCGTTAGCTGAATCTCATGCTTTAATACTTCTAATAAAAATTAGCTGTCTTCATGTAAGTAATACATTAATATTACAGAAGGATTTTGTGCATACTTGGTTATTTCTCAGATTTCTTGCTAAAACATTTAGCCTGAAGTATAAGCATTTTCAGCCACTGCAATAAATGCTGTACTACTTATTAGCTTAGTTCATTCAAAAAAAAGTATGCTTTATGTTTATAGTTATGACAGGATGAAGTAATTTTGAAATAGACAGTAAACTTGCAATGTTGTTTTTCCTAACTAAGAAAGACAGTGCTTTTTAACACTGCAGTCATATAATGATGTCCATATTATGTTTTAAGAAAGGTTTTACACTCATCAATGTATTCTGCTGCTTGGAACTTTAATACCCCCTGCTCGCTGGCAGAGGCTATTGTCTGCTTTTTTTTTTGTTGGAAGACATCCATCCCAGCCACTTTAACTTTTTATTGTTGAGTTTTAATCCCAAAATGCTGTTGGCAGGGTTTTTTATGCTGAGTCAAGATTCTTGTTATAAAAATTTCATAATTCTGCCAATTAGGATGAGATAATGGGCTATCGAGGCTAACTAATTTAGGTAACTTTTCAGGTATGCATATTTAAACTAAGGATGCATGAGAAATGTGAAAAATGCTAGCATTTATCAGAAATGCAAATGTGGCATTTGTTCAGCTTAATGTGAATACTCGTGCACCAGGCAACAACACAAGAAGTGCCAATTAGAATGCAGTCATGGCTCCAAAAATTCACCCTTTCTTTCAGCTAATATGACATTTATTTTTTTTTCCCCCTTCGGTTGCTTTGCTTTAGCTACCAGCGCAGAAAAGCCAGTCCTGCTTGCCTTTTATTTTAACTAAAAATTTGTTATTGTGCCAAGCATCTGTAAAGAAATGCTCTGCCTTTGTTATCCCCCCCCCATGTAATGGCTAGAATTTTAAGTGCCATGCCATGTAGGTCAATCAGTGTTAGGAATGATAGAAGTAGTTATTTTCCAGAGAGGACAGTGGTATAATAATAATGTTTATTGCACATCATTCTTCCATGATTTTATGCTATCATTTAGGGGATGAAGGAAATGGCTCTCTAGCAGGCATGAATGTAAATAAATTAAACATTAAGAACCAGTGAGTTGTAATCATCTTTCTTTAAGATTGCACTAAATGGTTGCAATCAGTGAAATAGATGAGAGGTTGCATTAAATTGTTGTTCCAGAATCTATATCATACCAGCTAAAACACGGTTCCCATGTATGACATAATAGCTCAGGTTCAAGGGAGCAATCTGATCCTGTCACAGGCATGCATGAGTTTAAAATAACATGCTGGTTAGATAACTTATTAGCAACAGTACTCTCTTGTATATTAATATACGAGAAGCAACAATGAGCAGGAGAAAAATCTTTATGATTTGGTTCTTGACATTTATTTTTAATATAGTTGTATATAAAGGTATATTCTGGTCTGAGGTTCAGGCAGCAGCATAATGCAGGTGTTAGCAAGATGCTTGATCTTTGTGCCCGAATTGTATTAACATTGGAGACAAGACAAATCTTTTGAAAATCATGTTGTCCTTGAGAGGCTTCAATATCACTATCAATTTTATGTGGAAGGCATTTAGATACTGTGGTGATGGATGGATGGAAACAGAGACAAAGAGAAACGTATTTTCTTTGGAAAGAAAGAGAGAATTGTTGGCACAAGTAGCAGAAATAAGGAAAGGCTCAGGTCAGCAAAGACAGATGAAAATTTGCCCTTTGAAGTCATTAAATTTGGCCCTTTGGGTATTCAAGTCACAGCACACAGTAGGCACAATTAAAAATTCAGTACCTCTGTTTCCTATGGTAACTTAGTGTGTTTTCTATTTATTGTAAAGAATATTATGGTATTGCACTTTCTGCAGAGCAGCAAATGTTTTCTTAGACTATGGCCCATGCTGTCCACTGAGTAACAGTAGTTTAGCTGGCCTTTTGAGGATTCCCCTTCCATAAGGTGCCTCACTGCTACCACAGCTACTCTAATCTTGCCCCATCCCAGCTCTGTCACAGAGGTTATGGATAAAAGTGGGATTTCTGCATTCCCCACCTACTGGAATGGCCCTCTGAGAGTATTTGACAGGCACCCCAGAGTAAAGCAGTCTCCAGGCATTTTCTTACTGAGGTGCTTTTAGAGCAGCTACTGTTAACTGAATATTTAATGCTTTCCATCTAAATTCTTCTCTTTTCCATTTATAAATTATTCCCTTCCCAACCAATTTATTTTGGAGTTTGTATTTTGAGCAGAAGTCATTTGATTATATTGTATTCATTTTCATTTTATTGTATAGCATTCTGAGTGTTTTAGAAACAGACGTTTGTGGGACATTATATAAGTAAAGTTATTACAGTACGAACTATTATGTTGTTTGGCATTCACCTTCCCTCAGCATGGCTAGAAATGATACTCCATAATGTATCCTAAAGCTTCCTGTGATGAATTATGGCTGTGTCCTGAGGAAAAACTGCTTGTTTGTGTTAAAAATCTGTGATTTTAATTTTTCTTTTTGCTGATATTTTTACTTGGATTTCTCTATGGCTTCAGGATGAGGTGTGAAATGGAAATTTAAACATTTGAGAAATTCATGGTGGGGCTGCTTCAGAGTCCCCCAGAAAAGCTATGATTAATGTTCTCACATTTTGTTTTCCTAATATTTGTCTGTAACATCATGAAATTTCCTATTAAACAAGTAACAATTGTTTGTTTCTTTGAGAACAAAAATGAAGCATGTATAAGAGGGTGGATCTCTCCTTAAGGGCTGTGGCTAGCCAGCCCTGATTACTAAATAGACCCATTTGGGATTAATAACAGACTTCCTTATAAAGGGCAGCAAGAAGCTGCATGTGTGGACAAGCAGAGAAAACAAAGGACATTGGTCCCAGCCCTTTCTGGCTGGAGCTGTGGCTTGTATGGAGCAAAATAGGAGAGAAGAGTTCCTTGCACAGCAGAAGAGCCAGGGAAGATCATGAACCTGTGTGGAGCATCTATGGATTTTATTTTGGGGGCCCAACTTTAACCTATTCTATTATTAAACCAGCCCTGGCTGGAAATGCTGTTAGCCACAAGAGAGACTGTCTGGAGGTCTTAAGGAAGTCAGAGCTAAAAGGAATAGGATACCTACAAAGTAACATCTGGGAACTCCATGAGTGGTCACCATACTATAGTATGCCATAAAGCTAATTTTATTTTACTTTTTCAGAATGAGAAGCAAGTGCTGTAATTCTAAGAAAATGTAAAGATAGACTAACTGAAGAAAGAGGTTTTTAATCTTTTTCCTCATTCTGTAGGTTGTGTTGTCTTTATAACTTTTCACTAATGCCTAGTCCAGGGGTCTGCAACCTGTGGCTCTGGAGCCACATGCAACTCTTTGGTTGCTCTTTTGCAGCTCCAGGCCTCCTACTGCGACCAGGGGAGTGGTCCACTCCTGGCTCTGTCCTCCCCACCACCACCAGGGGTCCCTACAGGTGGCCTGCTTCAGGCTTCCCCCTACAGCCAAGGGACTATGCAGATAGCCTGCTCCAGGTTCTGGACTACTGCCCCCAGCCCCCACCAGGGGACACTTGGGCAGGAGCCCTGGCCTAGCTCCCTCCTTTCCCAAGAGGCTACACACATTGTGGATCTTAAAACACTTCATTATTGAAGTTCCAAAGGGGCAGCCATGTTAGTTTAGTTCAGTAAAAACAAACTCACTCTCTCTTAAGTCTTCGGAGACAGACCTCTCCTCACTTATAAACAGTCCCCCAACCTTAAGTAGATACTTCCCGGCAGCTACAGACCTAACAACAGAGCCATTAAAGCAGGCACATATCCCTGCAACAAAGCATGCTGCCAACTTTGCCCACATATCTGCACAGAAGATACTATTACAGTACCTAATAAAACCAGCTATTCCATCAAAGACTCATTTACCTGCTTATTCACCAATGTGATTTATGCCATCATGTGCCAGAAATGCCCCCTCTGCCTTGTGTATTAGACAGTCTACACAAAAGAATAAGTGGGCACAAATCTGACATCAGCAATCACACCATTCAAAAACCAGTGCATGAGCATTTCAATCTTGCTGATCACTCTGTTGATGATTTACTAATTGCAGTGCTTGGATAGGTGAATACCAGAGTGAGACTTTAAAAAAAAGCTCCTGATATTGAATTTATTTGCAAATTTGATTGCATTGCTTCAGGGTTTAATAGGGATTTTGACTTTTTCTCTCATTACAAGTGATTTCACTTTACCCTCCTCTGCATGCTGTTCCCCAGTGTTTGAATCTTAACGACTGCTTTGATTTGCTGTTACAGTAGGACCTGATCCAGTGATTTACACTTCCCTGCATTTATTTCCTCCCATTCTGTAAATTCCCCCATCTTCAAAGCATCTTATGAAGTGGGATTTTCGCCCACAAAAGCTCATGCCATAAATAAATTTGTTAGTCTTTCAGTGCCGCAAGACTCTATGTTTGGCTATTGAAAATTTTTACAAATAGGTCGTCTTATCTTTTTGCAGTTTGGAGCAACCAAAAGGGATCTGTCAATGATTCTGCTTAATTTCAATCTTCTGCCAAGCCACGAAATTCAGAAAGGCTTTCTGATCAATCTGGGTTCTCTAGACAGGGAGGGAGATGCACTAAGCTTAGAATACTGATCTTTCTTTTTGTTCAGAATATATTGAAGCAGCTAGTGCAAAAGAGGTAACTGGTGGGTGTTGTATATTATAATGAATGGAGCACTATACAATACTTGGAACATTTCCAGCATATTAAAGGAAGTGCTTATTTTCCTCTATACAGCACTGGTGAGGCCTCATTTGGAGTACTGACTCCAGTTTTGGGCTCCCCATTACAGAACAGATGTAAACAAATTGGAAGGAGTCAAGCAGAGAGCAAAGAAAATGATTTGGGGGCTGGAGCATGTAACTTATGAGGAGAGGCTAAGGGAACTAGGCTTGTTTAGCCTGCAGAAGAGATTAATGAGGGAAAATTTGGTAGCAGCCTTTAATTACTTGAAGGGAAAGGTTCCAGGGAGTAGGGTACTAAGTTGTTTTCAGTGGTAGTAGGTGGCAGAACTAGGAGCAATAGTCTCTAGTTGCAGTGAAGAAGGTCTAGGTTGGACATTAAGAAAAGCTTTTTCACTGGGAGGGTGATGAAACACTGGAAGGGGTTACCTTAGGTGGCGGTGGAAGCTTCAGTCTTAGGGGTTTTTAAGGCCCAGCTTGACAAAGCCCCGGCTGGGATGATTTAGTAGGGATTTGTTCTGTTTGAGCAGGGAGTTGGACTAACCTCCTGACGTCCTTTCCAACCCTAATCTTGTATTATTCAGCATACTGCACAGTAAAGAAACATTTTTCTGCAACTTATTAGTAACAAACCTGAATGTTTGGGTTCTACCCAGCAGGCTAACGGAAAAGGGGTGCTACTAATTCACTGTTTGTATGTATCACCATAGTGTGAGTTAAATAATTAATGTAAATTTTGACTTTCTAAAGCTAGTCACTTATTCACCAATAAATAAATGAATAAAAGGAAATCCTAGGACACAATAAATAGTTCCTATGTTCACTGCTGATTTTCACCAGTTGTGTTCAGGTAGTTTAAGAGAGTCCCTGGAGCATCTGTTAATGTGAATTCAAGAGTCCAATCAAAATTAATGTGGAAGGAAAGTTATTTTTCCTTGTGTTGGATGATTAATCTTTCCTGTTTTTATTTAACTCACCCTGCAATGGACTGTGCACTTCGGGTGGCTTTTATTCTCAAGGACACCTGCAAATAGTTTGAGTACTCTACATAAAAATCATAAACAAAATTTGAGTCCTATATGAGCCTTCACATCTAAATATGTGTTCAATAATGAATTGTAATTTACCGTTTCATATCCTTTTCTGTCACCAACATGAAGATTCTCTTTTGAACTATTGCTCCAGTGACTGAAAATGCACTAAATATACATAAAATCAAAGAGATCTGATTGGATTTCTGCTCTAGCCACAGCTCAGATTAAAAGATCTGTTCCTATAGCTTCTAGATAAGCAAAACTCCTATTGAAAGCAATGGGCATTTTGCATACACAACCCCAGAACTAACAAATTTCATGACAAGATCAGGAGCAGAGATGTGAGAGGAGGAATGTAGCCAGCCCCTGATTTCTAGCTGGGCCCCTGCGAGTAGAGGGTGGACCCAGCCAAGAAAAACTTCATGACTGGAAGCTGCCCCCACGCCCTGAGGGAGGAGTGCAGTGCCCCGCAGCAGTGCAAACTTTGCTGCTGCTTTAGCCATGTCTCTGAGCAGTCCAGAGGCGACTTGCCCTCTGCTTCTCTCGTGGCAGTGGGGCCTGGCAGCCATGGGCACAAGGTGAGAGAGGCATCAATGCCAGTGTCTCTGTCTAGCTCACAGTCATGGCCACCAGGCCCCACAGTTGCAAGTGGAGCAGAGGCATCAGCCCTGGTGCCTCTGCTCTCCTTGCAGCCATTGGCTGCTGAGTCACCCTGCAGCCACGGTGGTGAAATTTGTGCTGATGCCAGCCGCTATGGTGGGCAGTCCTAAGAGCAAAGTAGGTGGGGCCCCAGCCCTCCTGGACCCACCCATGGTGGTGCCCCTGCACGAGAATACAAGTTCACTGGGGGCATCAGGTTGCATGCAAACACAAACACTGTAACATGTTTTACAAGCTGTAAACTCAAAACTATAAGAACAAGAAGTACAAATCTTGCTCCTGTATTTTCCTAGAGCTCCATACTGCTGGTCAGTACAATCTCCTCCTTTCTTATCTTTGAGGGCAAAACCCACTGTTGTTAAAATGCTGAACCTGAATAGGTTCATCGACACTTAACTAGCATTTAACCACCTTCCAACTGGAAATGAGTTCCTGAACTGCCAATGAACGCTGCCCAGAATTTACTTTGCTAAGTCCCTGGCTGTTGCCTGTCTTGATAGGGATTTTTTTTTTCCTATGGACACCAGTGAAGTTGTTGGTGGTTAGGATTTAGGATCCTTCCAGAGGGCTCCAAAAGACCTGAATACCGCATTACAGGGAGACTATTGCAGCCTATACATAGGGCTGGTCCACACTGCAAACTGTTGCAGAACAAGATAGGCTGTGGACCATTTGGGACTCTCAATGCACTGTAGCAGTGTCCATGCTAGCTATTATTGCATGGCAAGATGGTGTGCTCTATATTCACACTTGTCAGGCAGTAACGTGTATAGACGTGCCATGAGTGAGTGGCATTTGACTCCGTTATATATGAATATGCATCATTTTACCTAAAACTTTTATAAATGAGATTAAATTGTCAAGTGCTGATTAAAGCTACTTTAATCCTATTGTCAAAACAGAATATATGTAGGCCCTGACTCTTGGAAGTGCTGAGTACCTATAGCTCCCTTTACATGAGTTATAGTTGCAGGTATTTGGTATGTCTGAAAATGAAGCCTGGGATACCAGCTAAATGCTAATACCTCAGTTTTCTTTCCATTACCGCTTGATGCTACACCTGCCTGACAACTTACCCTTCTTTTAGTTTGGCTGTTTAATCTTTGACATAGTTTATGGGGAAAAAATGTGCCTTGTCCTTGGGTATTACAACAGGCAGTATTACTAAGACCATTGGCCTTCACATGGACAACATTTTATTATGTTTGTCCAATTGAATGCAGTCAGTTTTCACAGTAATGGGGAATATTCATAACCTTTTCCTATCTCAAAATAAACTGGAAAGAGCCTGAAATTTTCTTCCACTATATTTACCTAACTTACTGCTTCCCTACCTGCACTGTCTTTAAAGCATCACATATTGCTTAATATCCCTGGAGGTTTTATAAACTTAAGCATAAGCTCCACTTAAGCAAATGTCTCACATAATTAAATAGTTGGATGCATTTCTCTCATTACTCACTGTCCACATATATTAAATCAAAATGATCATCTTACCTATGTGTATGCAGTTATTCCATGATATTTCTATTTGGACTAATGGCAAGTATTTTAGGCAATGATAATATTCCAAACTATATTAACTTGTGGTCCTCAAATTTAACTAGTTAGAGAGGGTCACCTGGGTTCAGCGCTTAGATGGAGGACCTCTGAGAAAAAACACAGATGCTGCCAAAAGTGGGGTGGCTGATGAAGACAGAACTGAGTGTTTCACCAGATCATTAAAGAGCCCAGAATTTTTTTTAAGAAGAGTAAGAGAGTTAACTCTATTGTCTTTGCCAATTTCCAGTGTATGCTGCCTGTCTTTCTAAATGCCCTTGAGAGGTCATTGAGGGGAGAAATTCTTTTTCACTTGTTGTAAACAGTTCTATCATGAATCTTTACATTATGATTGCTACATCCTACTACAAAATAGTTGAATGTTAATGCTGGATGAAGTTGTAATTCCGATGTATGTAGTTTGTTGTTGTATGAGGCCCTGGTCCTGCAAACAGAATCCTACAAACTTCATGCCTGCATGTCAATGAGTCTCCTCATGGGATTTACTGAATTAAGCTGCATTGTGGTAAACTCCACTTTGTGCAGGTACAGTGCGTCTACTTTAGGAGGTTGCAGTGTAAATATACCAAAGTGAAAAAGCCCATAGACACAGAAAATGGCTATCAGTAGAGCCAGATCCAATTTTTTTCAAACTTCAGGCCTATGAGGGTTTTCAGACTGGCAGTTTTGGTTTGGGTCTAATGTTGAGGAAATTCATGGCTTCTGAGGCCAAATGGAACCAATGTGGCCATGAAGCCTTCCTTCTTCTATAATATAAGCCTTAGAATCCCCCAAAATACTAACTTATTTTGTACTAGACTATATAGTCTAAAAACAAAATTCCAACTTTCATTTAAAATTTGGTATGAGTAGAAAATCCACCATTAGTTGCAGTAAATTATTCCAACTGTTAATTAGTTCACAGTCAGAAACAAAATTGTGCCTTATTTCCCATCTGTATTTGTCTAGCTTCACCTCTGTCATTGGAACTTGTTGTTTTGTTTTTTTTCTTGCTAGACTGAAGAGATGATTTTAATATATTTGTTCCTCATGTAGGTATTTACAGACTCTATTCAAGTAAACCTTAACCATCTCTTTGTCAAACTAAATTGACTCCCTTGTGTCTCTCACTGTAAGGCATATTTTTCTAATCATTCTCATGGCTCTTCTTTGAACCTTCCCTAATTTATCAACATTCCTTTTGAACTGCATGCACCAAAACTAGTTACAACAGTCCAGCAGTGGTCACACCAGTACCAAATACCAAGGTAAAGTAACCTCTCTATACATATTCAGAATTCCCCAGATTATGTATGCAAGGATCTCATTAGTCCTTTAGACTTCATTGTTGCACTGGAACCCCATCTTTCACTGATTACCCACTGTGACTCTAAATCTTTTTCAGTCACTGCTTCCCAAGATAAGAGTCCTGTATCCCATAGGTATGACCTATATTCTTTGTTCCCAGCTATATACGTTTACAGGTAGATATATTAAAAACACATTTTCCTTGTGCGCAGCATACCAATCTCTCCAGATTACTGAGTAGCAGTCACCTGGCCTCTTCATTATTTACCATTCTCCCAATCTTAGGGTACGTCTACACTGGGGCCTTAGCTTGATTTAAGGAAGATTAAGTTGACCTACAGAAGCCTGTGGCCTCACTGGGCTTTTATTAAATCAGCTTATGTGCTTCTTTAAGTTGACTTAATAATACCACCTTTTAAAGTCAACTTAATGCTTAAATTGACCTTATTAAGTTGACTTAAGCCAAAGTAGACAGGGAAGGCACTTAAGTCACCCTAATTGGTCTCCAGGCTCCCTCCCAAAGTTCCTGGCCACCAGCAAAGGTTCTGGACTACCCACAATGTACCACTCCTCCGTCAGCCTAGCACCTGCCAGTGTGGACACAGGCAGTTGACAGGAGTTTTCATTGTAGACTCTCCAAGTTGAATTAACAAGATCGACTGTAAGTTGACTTAAAGTCAACCTTGTTAAGTCGACTTAACAGAGCCTCCAGTGTAGACATACCCTTAGTGACATCTGCAAATTGCATCAGTGATAATTTTGTTTCCTTCTTGATGTGAAGAGTAAAGAACCAATCACCGTTGGACTCCCCTAAAAAATCCCTCCCTCCGTGATGATTCCCATTTTTACTTATGTTTTAGAGAACTGCAGTTAGCCAGTTTTTAATCAATTTAATATGGACCATGTTAATTTTATATTGTTTTAGTTTTTTAATCACTTTGTCACACAAGTTAAATGCCTTACAAAAGTCTACTACATCAACACTATTATGTTTATCAACCGATCTTGTAAACTTTTTTTTTTAAAAATGGATATCAAACTCCTATGGATAAACATAAAAAATGTTTGGCTAAGGATGGAAGTTCTGCATTATTACTTAAATAACTAAGTGAAACCATTCATTTAAATAAAAAATACTCAAATATTTCACAAAGAAACAAGTCAAGGAAACATAGAAACTGGAAGGGAGCATGAGAGGTCATCGAGTCCAGTCCCCTGCACTCATGACAGGACCAAGTACCCTCTTGAACCATCCCTAACAGGTGCTGCTCTAACCTGCTCTTAAAAACTTCCAGTGACAGAGATTTCAGCAGTTGTTAATCACTCTGACGCTTTTTCCTAATGTCCACTCCAAACCTCCTTTGCTGTAAGCCCTTTGCTGCTTGTCTTATCATCGACAGTTAAGGAGAACAATTCTTCTTCCTCCTCCTTGTGATAACCTTTTAGGTACTTAAAAACTGTTATCATGTCCCCTCTGTCTCTTCTTTTCTAGACTTAACAAACAGCTCTTTCAGTCTTCCCTCATAAGTCAAGTATTCCAGACCTTTAATCATTAGTGTTGCTTTTCTCTGGACTTTCTCCAATTTGTCCACATCTTTCCAGAAATGAGGTATCCAGAACTGGACACAATACTTAAGTTTAGGTTTAATCAGGGCAGAGCAGAGCACAAGAATTACCTTTCATGTCTTTCTTGCAATACTCCTGTTAATACAGCCCAGAATGGTGTTTGCTTTCTTTGCAACAGTGTTACACTGGTGATTCAAATTTAGCTTGTGGTTCACTATGACACCCAGATCACTTTCCTCAGTACTCATTCCTAGGCAGTCATTGCTCATTTTGTATATGGGTGTAAGTCATTTATATGCCATTTGTTACTGAGTGAGATCAAAATCTTATTTACAGAAATTCCTTTAACTTCTGATTGTGCCATTTAATTGTTTTGAAACATCGCAAATGCAGGTTTGTTCCCATTAATTTCAGATTTGGTGGAAGCCAGCTAAAGATATTAGAACTACTATAGCCTACTCATGGAAGTGACAAGCTAAGACTTCACTTAACTTCATTTTACTCTTAACTCAAACTACCAAATCACCCCCATCCCATTTGGCTTTCATTTGCTTGTCCGATAGCTACGTTGTAAGCTCTCTGGGGCAAAGGACTGTCTTTTTTTCATTTCTTGTCTACCATAATGATGTGTGAGAGTTCCTAGGAGTTGCCATAAGGTAAATAGTGTAGTCAGTGCTACCTTTTGCACAGTGGCATAGTGAGAGTGTATGACACCTAGGAGCCAAGCCTACATTTTTGCTCCCCTGTGTATCCCCCCCCCCAATATGGCAGGAAAGGGTCTCAGAACGATCCCCGGGTGCCCCAGGATAGCAGGATCTGTAGAGGCCAGGGCCTCTGGGCCCTTCTGAGGGGCTTCAAGGAAGCGCCACACTGGCCCTGCATCATGCTCAGATTAAAGGGGCCCTGTCCCTGGCTGGCCAGTTTCAGGGCACCTCCCAGCACCCTCATCCCCCCCCAACCCATGGGCCAGAACGGTAATAGAGCAGCCATGGCCCCCAGTGCTGACACGGGAGCCTGTTTGGTGCTGGACCAGAGCCAGAGATCATCCTTCCTCTGCTGCTCTATGCAGTGTTCTGGCTCACTAGTCTGCCCTGGGGGCAGGGCAAGGTGGGCCAGAATATGGCTGCTGCTCTGCAGGACCTGAGGTGTCCACCCACTGGGACAGGCCAGGACTCTGCACAGAGCAGCGAAGGAAAGACAGCCTCTGGCCTTGGGCCCCTCTTAGTGCTGAGCACGTTCCCCCTGCAGCATCAGGATTGCAGCTGCCCTGCTGCCGTTTTGGCTCACATGGTGGGGAGCAGAGGCACCAAGAGGTGCTCCAAAACTGGGCAGTCCTGGCTGGGGCCCCTCTAATTTGGCTCTGATGCAGGGCTGGCCTGGAACCCCCTGTAGTTTAGCCGTTGGGGCCTTAGCCACCAACTGCCGCCCTCCCTCATTGCTATTGTAACCTATATGCCTAAAGGCACCATCTCTTTAAGAGATCTCTTGGGATGGGTTACTGTTGCTGGGCTGACTTAGCTACCCAGAACTGTAAATTTCTGGAGTGTGATATGGTAACACTGAGCATGCACCACAAGGGTTTCTGCTGCTGGTGTGGTCAGATGCCCTGAGAGCAGCAGCTACAAGAGATGCAATGAGAAGTGTCCCTGTAATCAGTGTGTGATGGGGAGAAGCTGAGCCAGGAGTAAACAGCAATATGTTTTCTCCCTACTCTGGAGCATTTTGCAGCAAAGTTTGTGCACTGGTAGATGTGAGTGCTGGTTAACCAGTAAGCTGACTGGATGGTGCTGGTTACAGAAGAAAAAGAAAAGCCTGCATGTGTTTCTACTGAAGATTTCTGCAACTAAAAATAGGAGCAGCTGCTTATTTCAATTCAAGCCTTTGAGACTTGGTGAACAGAGACTATAACTGCGATTCTGATGAAGTGGGATTTTCTCCCATGAAAGCTCATGTGATAAATAAATTTGTTAGTCTTTAAGTGCCACAGGGCTCCTTGCTTCTTTTGCTGGACTAGACTAACATGTTTGCCCCCTTTGGAACTTGGTGAAATTCTTGGTGAAACTCCACCTAAACTTTGGGGAAAACTTACATTGCATCTCACATTGTTTCTGTGGGGCTATACTGTTTAAATTCTTTTTGTTTGTTTGTTTGTTTATATGTATTGTGGAGAGAAAGCTATGGAATGGTAAATGTGAGTTTACAAAGATAGCCACAATATGTTATAAGCCTATAGTAGTGGTAGTTTTGGGGGGTGGGGTGTGTTATCATAAGGTTTGTAAAGTTAATACTTTACACACTCATAGACTCTAAGGTCAGAAGGGGTTAATATGATCATCTAGTCTGACCTCCTGCACAATGCAAGCCACAAAAACCTCACCTACCCACTACGGCAATGAACCTCTAACCTATGACTGAGTTATTTTTTTAAGTCTTCAGATCATGATTTAAAGACTTTCAGATACACAGAATCCACCAGCAAGTGAGCTATGCCCCACCCAAAGAAGAAGGTGAAAACTCCCAAGAGCTCTAGCCAATGTACCCTAGCAGAAAATTCCCTCCTGACCTCAGCTGTGGTGATCAGTTAAACCCTGAGCATGTGGGCAAGTCTCACCAGTCAGTCACTCAAGAAAGAATTCTGTGTAATAACTTAGAAACCACCGCATTCAACCTTCCTTCTCAGGCCACTGGCATGCAAGTTCAATGGTTTTGTTTTCATTAACTCTGAATAATCTTTGCTGAGAGTCCCTTGAAGGCTGAATCCTGGGTCTCCAGCTGCTTCTCCATAGGAGTCGGGGTCTGTTTTTTTTAAGGCACTGGAAAAGGGCAATTGAAGTAAACTTTAGGCCACCTGGAAGTTACACTAGGCCACTGATTTTGCATTGTATGATTGTTGATATGTGGTAACATGCAATGAAAAAGGATCACATTTTAAGTGCAAGATATGTTGTAATAATTTGAAGAATCTGCTTTCTTTTGGATTTGTTTGTGGGTATATTTGAGAAAGCAGAAATTGAAATCCTAACATTAGACCAAACATGAGCAGTGTTAAGGGCATGAACGTGCATTTGAAGTTAACATGAAATGTATCTTTTATTGTTTTATTCAGTGTTGTCAAAAAGAAATGAAAAGATCCAGTTGCATGCTCAAAGGCACTGAGCTACACATCAGAAAGGATTTATTAGCAATTGCTTCCAACTACTTTGTCTAAAGGGAAGCTTAGATATAGATCCATGCTATAGCAATGAAAGGGGCTTTTTATATTACCGTAGTCAATCCACCCCTTGAGATGTGGTTGCTAAGTCAATGGAAGAATTCTTCTGTTGACCTAGTTGATGTCAATATTGGGGTTTAGCTTGGTTTAACCGCATCTCTCAGGGATCTTAATTTTCACACTCCCTGAACAATATAGTGTGAGATATTAAGGCCAACTAGCAGTACAGACTAGAAACCTATTTTATAGCTGGGCAGGAGGCAGGTGCAAGCCTGCCCACTGCTAAAACCCCTCCCCCAGCCTTAAGGGGAGGTGGAACTGGATCCAGAATCAACTGGACAACTAATGACAAATAGGGACAGGAGTGGGGGTCAAATGTTCAAAACAAGGGACTCAGAAGAAGACACCGAGCAGAGAACCCCAGACTGCACTCACTGCTCCTGGAAAGTGCCAAGGGAGCCAGTGGATGCCTCCCAGCCTGCATATGTGAGCAGACAAGGAACCAGAAATAGGCCTCACAGTCACAGGCCTCTACCTCTCTAGGAGCCAGCCTCCTCTCCCTAGTCCTATAGGTGGCAGTTTTAGTGAGGGCTAGGAGGAGGTTGATGAGGAGGTCCCATGACTTTGTGGGGCCATGAGTAGGGAGTGCATAAATAAACAGGTGTGGGGAAAATTGCAGCCAGAACTTCAATAAGAGGTTCTGGAGGAGCTGGTGGTCAGGCCATCGGGGTGTGGCTCCCCTTCACTGGGCACAGGCATGGTAAATGGCAGGTTGGGGGGGGAGGGTCCCTGCCGATTCTGAGCATGGGTGCTGGACAGGGGGCAGTGTCCATAACCTCAGCATTGGATGGGGGGGGCACAGGTCAGGAACGTCAGAGGATGGGGGGAGGCTGTACCGCCAGGGATGGTCCCTCAGGGCCCGCCTGCTCAGTGTCAGCCATCACCTCTGGAAGCTTGGTTGCTGTTGACAAGACAGTGAGTGCCGCCAGGCAAGTAAAACATGTTGGGGGTGTACCTTGGATGAGGACAGGGACAGCGGGCTGAGGCAGGGGCAGGGGCTGGGTCTGTGGGGAGGGAGGGGTGGTGAGAACAGGTTGCTGCCCAGATTGAGGCCCACTGGTAAAGGATCATCCTTCCCCAGAGTGACTGGGGTCAGATCCAGGGCCTCGATCTCCATGTAGATGGTGGCTAGCTCACCCCCTCCTTCTGTGAGTGCTGCCTTACAGGACACCGGGGTGGGAACCACCTTGGCACCAATGACGAGCACAGGTGACATGGACGGCTCAGGGGCAGTGGGAGTGGCTTCATCCGAGGCCTCCCCAGGAAGGGAATCTGTAAAGGCCTCCAGTCGGGGGGCAGTGCTGCCTCCCTGTTCTGCTGCCTCCATCTCGTCAGCTGAACCCTCCCGCTGGACCTCAGCAGCATGGTCGTTATCATCAGTTCCCTGCAGTGACCTTCGGGGGGGGGGCTCCTCCCCATTTGATGTGGTGGGGAGGGTCTGGGCCTTCTGTCACTTGCCACACTTCCCCATGATGAGGACCTGGCACTCCGAGGTGGCAGTGGAGGTCTGGCTAATGGGGGCAGAACCAGGTGGCAAGGACAAAGAGGCCTGGGGGTGAGGGGACAAGGGTGGAGTGGCAGGGCGATGGTAGCCCTCCCCCTGGAGGGGTGAGCCCTCTCCCTGACTGGGGCCAGTCGCTTTCTCCCCTTTATCCTCTATAGGCCCTCATGGCTGCATGGGAGAAGGAGAAGAAGGGCAACTCCGGTGGCTGGCTGGCTGGGGTTGCCAGCGATGGTGCGACTGGCACCTACCATAGCATCGGGGGGCCCTGTTGCTCCCTCTCTGTGCTGGGCCAGGGAGCAGTCCCTCCAGAGGTGCCCTGTGGCCCGACAGAGGAAGCACCAAGCCTCCCCCAAGGAGTAATGAATTCTATAGAGGGCCCCTTAGTGGGGCACCAGGAGGGACCCCTCAAGTGCCACTCCATGATGCACCCGTACCGGCAGCAGTTGCTTTTGGATCTGCCATCAGAAGGACAGGATGTGACAGAGGGTGGGGTCCTTGTAGCTCAGTGGAAGAAGGGTGATGGTGGAAATCAGCTTGCCCAGGGTGGAGAGGAGGGGAAGCAGGGAGGCATTGGGTAGGAAGGGTGGGATGGAGGTAAGGACCACCCACACACAAAGGTCCTCCAGGGGCTCTACAGGGATGTAGATGCCCCTCACCACCAGCCCCTTTTCCACCGCCTTCTGCACATGGCCTTCAGTGCCAGGAAGAAGATGATCTTCCCGTGCATCTTGGAGGCCATAACTATGGCTGAGGGCCCCACCACCCTCGCTATTGCCTGCATGTAGGTCTCTACATGCTGTGAGGCAGCCACCAGGAGGCATCGGACACCATGCCTCCTGGTTAAGGTGGAGAAGGGGCCCCAGCTATCAGAGATGGAAGGCAGGGAGGTGGCATGGGGTGGTGGTATGGTGGTGGGTAGAGGGGTGGCGGCCACCTGGGCATACACTGTGGGGGTGGGGATGCCCCCAGAGCTGGTGGAGGGAAAGGCAGGGGAAGAGGGGGCTGTGGCCATGGCTGTGGCCCGGCCATTGCTGGCCTTTTTCTGCAAGCTCTTACAGTCAGCTGAGGTGGCTGAGGCAGCAGCAGGGGGGGGGGTGGAGACCCCTGCACTGGTGATGGTGAAGGCAGCAGCAGCGGTTGAAGGGGCAGCTGCAGATGTGGACAGGGAGCAGGCTGAGGGAGAGGGGCGGAGGGGGCTGGGGAAATCTCCATGTCCTCATAGATTAGAGGCAAGAGAGGGAGACTGGTGGGGCAAGACCAGGATTTAAGGGGGCAGGTCAGGGAATAGACACTCTTCCTCTTCCCCACTGAACTGTGGGCTGGGGAGGAGGGCACAAGCAGGGGTGGGTAAAGGGTGGCAGGTAGATGGAGGGTAAGGGCTATGGAGGGGATGAGAGGCTGGCAGACCACTCCTCCCCACTAGGCAGCAGTCAGGGGAGAAGGGCACCTGGGAGAAAGGGCCAGGGGACTCGTGAGGGCCAAGAAGGGGCTGGCTCCTCAGGCTGCTGTGGGTGGGAGAGGGTCACTGGGGTATCGGGGGTGCAGTGAGCAGGGGAAAACAAAAGATTGGGGATGTGCAAAGCCTGCTGATTGATTATTTTTCATATTAATATTTCATATTTGCAATAATCCATATGTGATATACCATGTTTGGTGTCAATAGAAAGGCTATAATTTGCTAAGAATGATTATATAGTTTGTATGTAGGTATCGTGCCTGTATTGGAAATTAGAAATCTATTTGTTTTTATCTGTGTTCCAAGTGATTTGTTCTTAAGGCAATCCCAGACTGGGTGTCTGCAACACTACTATTCCTCTTGATGGCCCCATTGGGGGGGCTCCCATCTACAGTGGGCCCAAGAAGAGACCTGTTTGACCAGTCATGCAGACTGACCATGTGGCCCAACTCCATTTTGATCTGGCAAGGATTCTGAGATAAAAGGCAGGGGACCCATCTCCATTTTCTCTTTAGTCTGCAACCTGCAATCAACACTCTCCTCTGGAACGATCCGTCTAGGACTGAACAAAGGACTAAGACCCACCCATGTGCTGGGTGCACACTAGAGGAGTTGGACTAACCTACAAACTACAGATACTTCAAGGACTTGCTTTCTATGTACTCTAAATCACTTGTATGTATGTGATTCACTTTGGCCCTTTAACATCTCTCATATTTTGTTTTCCTTTATATTAAATCTTTAGTTGTAGTTACGAAAGAATTGGTTGGCAGCATGGTAATTTGAGTAAGATCCAAGCCTATATTGTTCTGGGTGATGTGTCTGGCCCTTTGGGGTCAGGAGAACCTATTTCTTTAAGAGACCCAGTGGCTAGAGGGGACCATAGGAACTGATGTGCAGTAAGGGGGGGGTCTTTCTATTTTGTTATGCTTGGTGATGACCAGAGTGGGGAATCAGAAGCATGTTTTATTGCTGACTGGGAAACTGGTTTAAGTACCACCCGTCAGTGGTTTGGGGGTTTGGCCCCTGATTTTGCAGCTTTCCCTGATTTTGGCACATTCAGAAGGTTACCCTAGGAGGCCTGGGTCACAAGGGTGGGGCAGAGAAACCAAACAAACTTAAGGGTTTGGGGGTGGCCTAGATGAGGTGGGTTTGTGAGAGGTGGGGGAGCACTGAACTGGCTGGAGGGCAGAGCAGAGGCTGGGGAGGTCTCCAACCACTGTGGACTGGGCAAAAGTGGGGGGGAGGGGTGCTGTTGCTGGGAGGCTCTGAGGTCCCTGCTGCTCAAACAGTCCCACAAAGCTCTAGAAGGTTTGGGAGCCTGCTGCCTTCTTGATGGGAGGGGAGGGGAGGGGAGGCCAGGCAGGTAGCAACTGGGGTGGTGGTGGGCTTCAGTTCTCAGATAGTTTGGCTCACCCCCTGCTGTAAGCAGCAATAACTCAGTCACTTGGTGTCTCCCCTCACTGATGGCATCTTCAGAGGCAGCAGCTCCAGGTGGCATAGCAGCAGCAACAGGAACCAGCTGGCAGGAGGGATGTTCTTCTCCTTGGGTGGTGGTGGTGGTGGTGGAGAGTGGAGAGGTCTTCTGTAGTTCCCCCAACTGCCTACAGGGCAGGGGGGTGGGAGGGAGACAAGTCAGCAACATTAGCAGCAGTAGAAGGGCCTCCCAGAAACAGCAGCAGAGGTAGTTGCAGGAACAGGAGCAGCACCCCCAGCCAAGCCAGCAGCAGGAGTAGGTTCAGCAGGGCACAAGTCCTTCTTATCTTTTTTGCCAGGGACAGAGGTAAAGAAGGAAGCCCTGGGATGTTGAAGGCTGTGTATCCTGGAGACTGACCAGGGTTACTGCAGGGTACTGGGAGCACCTGAGAGCAATTAGGAGGCAGCCGGGTGCAATATAAAAGCCTTGCAGCCCCAAGCAGAGGCTGCACAAGCTGGAGAAGGAGCAGGGGGTCAGTGCTGCGCTGCGCTGCGCTGCGCTGCGCTGCGCTGCGCTGCGCTGCAGAACTTACAGAAGGGTCCTGAGAAAGAAAGGAGACAGACAGAGGTGAAGATAGAGGGCAGACAAGGAAACCCAGCAGAAGGGGACACTGGGGGAAAATTCCTAAAGGATTGGAGGAGGGGAAGAACAGGCGCAGGGGGAAGAGTGCAGGACTGAGACTTGGTCTGCAGTGCATAGCTGCATATCTTAGGGCCCCTGGGCTGGGACCTGGAGTAGAGGGCAAGCCCAGGCCCCAAACCCCCTTCTCTCCCTAGGAGCAACATCAGTGGTAGTACCCGAAAGGGATGAAAACAAGGAGGACTAGAGCCACCCTGACCCACTAGCCTGGCAGATTGTGAGACCCACCAACACAGAGGTACTACTCCTTTGCCACAATAGCTAGTTGATAGCTATGTTTTAAGTGTAGACAAGGCCTAACACAGCACTCCCATGCTATAAGCAGGAAAGCCTAAGAAGAAACATAATGTAGAATTATCTTTAGGAAAAAGGCAGAGAGAAACTTTGGAGGGTCCCTACTTAAAAGTTTTGCTATGTTGAATGGGAGTGTGATTTATATATTTATTTTTGGTCAACCTAGTTATACAAGCAAAAATCATAGAATAGACACAGTTTTACCAGGTGTAAAGGGGTCTTATACCTGTATTGCTTATGTAAGCTATGTTGGTAAAAGAGCTTATATACTAGAATAACTGTGCCCAGGCTTCAGGGACCAAGGGTGTTGCCACTTTTACTATATTAGTAAGGTTAAAGTGGTAGAACTTTCTCAAACAGACAACCCCTTAGAACACTCAAGGCCACAGAAATTTCAAGGGGCCATTCCAAGTACCTTTCAGATTAGTATAAACTGTTAAGAAATTCTATTTACAATTCACTTCAAGTGGAAGATCCAGGGGTTATAGTAAGGGGGAATGCACTGGAACACAGTTCTGGACCAATGTTCCCTCTAAGCTGCGCTGGC
>ML681994.1:32663801-32700580 GCA_007922195.1 Podocnemis expansa | reverse complement strand
GGGGCCAGCGCAGCGAGCAACATGAGTTGCTCAGCTGCCAGCGCCTCTTAGAGGGAACATTGTTCTGGACCCCCCTATTTTTAGGTTGCCAGCATTTTTGTACCCCTAAAAACAGAGGAACACACTGGAATGCCCTGGCCCCCCTAAAAATAGCACGAGCAGCCAGAACACAACGTTCCGGTGGCTCCACCATAAACCCTGTTCCACCTTAAGCCCAGCCAGCAGAGAGGTGCGGCAGGCCGGGAGTTTGTGTATCTCCCCCCTGCAGGGTGGAGCAGCTTGTGGCTGGAGGCAGCTTCCAGCCAGTCAGCTAGCCTGCAAACAGCGGAGGTAAGGGCTTTGAGGGGGCCTGCTGGGAGTCATGTGTCTGTGTCTGTGTCTGGGGGGTGGGTCTTGGGGGCCCCATGCATGCAGAAGGGTTCCTGGGCCCACCAAATTATACTTTAACCCCTGGGAAAAGCCACAAATAAGAAGACATCTATTAGTCTCTTGCAGCAGTACCAGGCTGGTATGAAACATCTGAGGAGTGGAACTTCAGGGATGAATGCAACACAAAATCTTTGCCACCAGATAAGCTGTGTGTGCCTGAAGAAGTGAGTGTGAGTATAAAGGGTCTGCAGAGCTCTGAGAGGAGTGATTTTGGCATGGTGAAGATCCAACAGTTGTAAATACAAGAAGAGAGATTATGATAAATGGGGAAACACTACAGGCTGTCCCAGACATACTTGTCTGTGTGTACTGATGGCACCAGACTTGAAAGGTAAACTGATACTATTTTGATATTGAATTAAGCCTCATCGCCCTTTGCAACACATTGCACCGCCAGAAAAAGAAAAAAGTCATAGTTCACACTGTTTTCAGATTAATAGAAACCATACCTGAAGTCACTGAGGGTTATTTTGGAAGGACGGTTACTGAGGGCTGTATTACTGGCAGGTAACAAAGGTGCTTTCATGTTAATTTGGAAGCTTTATACATGTAAGTAGTTTAGAATCACCACCACCTCGTTATTGTAAATAGCTAAGAACCTCTGGTACCTTTTCTAAAGTAATCTGAATGTCTTAAATTAAATCAGTCAGCGTCAAGACAATTTATTGATTGGAAATTGTTGAAGTATAGGGTCTTGTCTAACATTAATCTTGAATACTGTGTGTATTTATCTTGTGTAAAGAAAATAAAGACCAAATACTTTTCATTACTTAATGGAATGAGGGTACTTAAAAATGTTTGCTTTGTTAACTAATAACTGCATGCTATTTTTCAAGAATTGTACATTATAGAAGAGGCGTCGCTGGTGCTGGGCACCTGGGGCATGTGCCCTGAATCCCAGTGCCAGTGCCCTGGATCTCTGGCCCAGTTGGGCCAGAGATCCAGGGCCCAGCTGCCAGTGTCCCTGGCCAGGGATCCAGGGCCCGGCCGCCCGTGGCTGTGGCGGGGAGTCTGGGGCCCAGCTGCCCATGGCTGTGGCGGGGAGTCCAGGACCCAGCTGCCTGCAGCAGCGGCAGCCCTGTCCCCTGCCGGGGATCTGGGGCCTGGCTGCCTGCGGCCACGGTGAAGAGTCCGGGCCCAGCCACCCGTGGCAGCGGCAGCCCCGTCCCCGGCCGGGGATGCGGGACTCTGCCGCCTGCAGCCACTTCCTGCCCCGTCCCTAGCTGGGGACGCAGGGCCTAGTCAGCTGCAGCGGCATGGCAGCTTTTGGCCCTGTCCCCGGCGAGGGGGTGGGGCCTCCAGCCAGAGGGCGGGGCCTTGGCCCATGCCCTGGGTCCCTCCCAGGGCCAGCAATGTCCCTGCATTATGATATTGTTGAAAAACAAGAATATTTCCAGGTAGGAAGTATTTAGAATGGACTTTTTAAAAAGTTTAAGGATGGATGCCATATTACTGTACCATATTAAGTTTGAGAAGAGATGTGCTCTCACTTGCTGGGTAATGGAAGAAGGATTTGGGAAAACCATAATGGCTGTGAATATTGCTACTAAACTATTTGGAGTTTTAAGCTTATAATGATGCTTCCACGTGTTCCCTGCAAAAGAAAGAGGTGATCATTGGTGGCTTCCCAACACAGACCTAGATGAAGATCCCTCAGATGACTCATGGGAAAGTACAAGTCTGTAGGGAATACTATTTTTAATAATAGAAATGGTGAAGGATCAGTAAACATCACTGGTTAATAACTTAAGTGGGTGATAGGTTGATTTCCTTGTCTACACAGCATGAATATACCTCCACTTTTGTTTCATTGTTTCCTGTTGTTTTTGAGACTTGGTAACATTTCAAAATGCTGGCTGTCACTTGCAACTGTTGATTTTAGTGTAACAGTAAATTATGAAGAGAGAATATGGTTACCCTCAAATATGTTTCTCTTAAATCAACAGATGATCATATTGGTTCATTTTGACCTTAGAATCAATGAGTCTGTGTGCTCATGTCTATGCTTCGGAAGGTTAGTTTGAATTAACTTAGTTCAAATTAATTAATTCAAACTAATAATGGTTAATTCGAACTAACATGGCCCCACTAGAAACCCAAATTGAACTAGCATGTCCAGGGACAGGACTTGCTGGTTCGGATTTAGGAAGAGGGCACCATGGCCAAGAAGGGGCATGCCCACAACCAATACAATAGAAAGAAGAAGGCACCCTGGGAGAAGAAAGGGGAAGCCGTGTTAATTTGAACTAACAGTTAGTTTGAATTAATGCGGCTCCTTTTGATTAGTTCGAGCTAATAAGTTTGAACTAAGCATTACTTTGAAGTTAAGGGAGGTTTTGTAACTTTGAAGTAAGCATTCATTACTTCAAACTGAGAACCCCCTTAGTTTGAAATAATGAAAGCCAGTGTAGCCATGCACTCACTTATTTCAAATTAATCTTCATTAATTCAAACAAAGTTCCAAGTGTAGACATAGCCTGAGAGATTAGGCAAAAGTCTGACAGCAGACACACAAAATGGTTGGAGGTAGCATAAACAAAGTCAGTTTTCTTTTCATAATATGATTTCCATTTTCCTCACTTCAGTCATTTTGGCGTCAATAGCAAAAGAATGTGCTATTAAGACTGCATTTTATAGTAATTTATAGGAAATTGTTTCATAATATATATATATTTTTAAAATGTTTATATCGGGTGATTGAATGTGATGGTAAACAGTTAATTTTACTGAACCTTGAGTGATGTCAAGCTGAACATCTAGTCTACACTGAACGTTTATAGTCACATACCTACTGTGACACTGGTCAATCAGGTTGTGCCAGAGTGTGTTTATACCAATTCACTTGTGCATTAGTACAGATCAAATTGATTGTTGAAAGTAGAAGAATATATTTGGTGCTTAAACTCCATCAAAACGAATGGAACGCTACTCACATTGTTTCCATGTATTTGTGTCCCATTATGACATAATAGCAAGCATTTACATTGTGTATATCCCTATAACATAATAAGCCATCACAGAAATTTTTTGGAATATTAATAAAGGACTTTACCAAAAAAAAAGTACTTATTTTAAATCAGCTGGCCATTGTGTGTGATGACCAGAGATCAGTAACTCAAAATGTATTCCTCACTCAATGTCATCAAAGGAAAAGCCCACATGCAGAGAGACACTGTCAGCTTCTTTCTTTAAGAAAAAGCTATAAAATATGGATTCAAGGAGAAGTTTCATCATCTTTGTACTGTTTGGATCCCCAGAGACTATCTGGTACCTTGATAGGACTTTTGGGAAACTGGCAATTTATTACATCACTGTCACCATTTGGAATTACAGACTGTAATTCATCTCTATATAAATTTTACCTGCTTTATAACCCCTCCTTTCTTTTTCTTAGCTAATAAATCTTTAGTTAATTCACTATTGAATTGGTTGTCAGCGTTGTCTTCAGTGTGAGATCTAGCGTACCAGTTGATCTGGGTAAAAGACTGGTCTCTTGGGATTGGAAGCACTCTGATGTGGTGTGATTTTTGGTTCAAATGACATTATCACAAGGTCCAGTTTGTCTTGGTGGCAAGATAGGCTGGAGAGTCTAAGGGGGCTGTTTGTGACTATGATAAGATTGATACAGTGGTCTAGGAGTTCACATTTGTTGCTGGTTTGGTGAGACCTAATTATACAGCACACCTCCACCTTATGATGTGTACCCTGTTTTCTGATAGTCTGCCCTGATGTAGGCATTCGCAGTTGTGAGCCACTCCAGACAGTGTAAATCCTATATCAGTCAGGGATGGGAAAAGCAGATATGTCTACAGAAAAGGTTTTCCATTTACATAGCAAACTTTGTTCAGGGAAATCGTATTCCTAAGTCAAAATAAAACTCATTCTTTTAGTGTTTGACTCCCTCAGGGAACTAATGGGCAGGATCCCCTGGAAGGCTAACACGAGAAGAAAAAGAGTCCAAGGGAGATGGCTGTATTGTAAAGTAACCTTATTGAAGGTGCAGAAACAAACCATCCTGAAGTACAAAAAGAATACCAAATATGGCAGGTGACCACTTGACTTAACAAAGAAGTCTTTGCTGAGCTTAAACACAAAAAGAAAGCTTACAAGAAGTGGGAGCTTGATCAGATGACCAGGGAAAATTATAAAGATACTGCTTGAGCATGCAGAATGAAATCAGGAAACTGGAGTTGCAGCTAACATGGGATATAAAGGGTAACAAGAAGGGTTTCTTACAAATAACTATGTTAGCAACAAGAAGGTGGTCAGGGGAAGTGTCGGCCCCTTACAGAATGGGTGACACAACCTAGTGACAGATGATGTGGAAAAAGCTGAAGTATGATTTGATTTGATTTGATGCTTTTTGCCTTTCTCATCAGAGATAAAGTCAGTTCTGTGGTGTTTTGGGTTACCTTAGGAGATTGCAGTTGCCATAGTTATAGATGGGGGGTGAGTGTTTTAGTTGCTAGGAAAACCTGTTGGACTGGGTTATTTTGGGGTCTAATAAAGCACATAGTATGGAGCTGTCATGTATGCTATTTCAACTAGCCATGGATATAAGATCCTACATAGCAAGGTCACAAAGTACTACACTGAGGAGCAGAGAATGAGGAGAAGGTGAGCAATTCTCAGTACTGAAAGAACAGTTTCTGAGCTATTTAGGAAAGGCTGGAGATATGCAAGTCCATGGGACCAGATGCAGTGCATCTGAGGGTGCTGAAGGAGTTGGCTGATGTGATTGCAGAGCAATTGACCATCATATCTGAAAACCTGCAGCAATAAGGGAGGCCCTAGATGATTGAAAAAAGGCAAATATAGTGCCCATCTTCAAAAAAAGGGATAAAGGAATTATAGATTGGTCAGCCTTACCCCAGACACTGGAAAAAAATGGATTCCTTGAGGATCTAGTCCATGATGAGGCACTTGGAAGAGAAGAAGGTGATCAGAAACCAAGGGCAAATCATGCCTGACCAAATTGAATGTCTTGTATGATAAGATGACTGACTCTGTGGATGTGGGGGAAGCAGTAGACATGATATATTCCTCGACTTTAGCAAAACTTTTGATATTATCTCCCATGGTTTTCTTATCAGCAAGTTAAAGAAGCATGGTGTAGATGAATGGACTAAACGATGGATAGAAAGCTGCTACATCATCAGGCTCAATGGGTAATGATCAACAGATCCATGCCTATCTGGCATCCGGTAACAAGTGGAGTGTCCCAGAGATTGTTGCTTGGGCCAGTTTTGTTCAACATCTTCATTAATGATCCAGAAGATGGTGTGGATTGCACCTGCAATATATTTGCAGATGACACTATGCTCGGTAGAGTAGTAGATATGCTGGAGGGCAGGAGTAGGATATAGAGTGACCTAGAAAAATCAGCAGATGGGGCCAAAAGAAATCTGATGGGGTTCAACAAGGACAAGTGCAGAATCCTGCACTTAGGATGGAAGAATCCCATGCACTGCTATAGACTGGGGACTGACTGGCTAGGCAGCAATTCTGCAGAAAATGACAGTAGACAAGAAGCTGGATATGAGTCCACAGAGTGCCTTTATTGCCAAGAAAGGTAAAGGCATATTGGGCAGTATAAGTTTTAGCATTGCCAGCAGATTGAGGGAAGTGATTACTCCCCTTTATTTGATACTAGTGAGGCCATATTTGGAATTCTGTGTCAAGTTTTGCCCCCCCCTCCCCCCGAAAGGATGTGGACAAATTGGAAAGAGTCAAACAGATGGGAACAAAAGTGATTAGGGAGCTGAAACATATGACTGAGGAAGAGAGGCTGAGAAAATTAGGCTTTTTCACTCTGCAGAAGTGAAGAGTGAGGGGGAATTTGATAGCAGCCTTTAACTACCTGAAGGTGGAGTTCCAGAGAGGATGATACTAGGTTGTTTTCAATGGTAGGAGATGACAGAACTAGGAGCAATGGTCTCAAGTTGCAGTGGGGGGAGGTCTAGGCCCTGGTCTACACAGACAGTGAAGTTCAGCATGAGGCTGCTCATCTCAACCTTCTGCACCCTGTGTCTCCACTGTCAGAACAGTAAATTCGGGTGGAAATAGAGCTGTAATTTGACCTATTAACATCATCCCTGCCAGTGGCATAGCACTGAGATTGTGCCCCTCCTGGTCATGCCAGTAGCAGAAAAATGGCTGTTGGCCTGCCGGGCTGGTATCTCTGCATGTGGTTTTCTGGACCATGGCAGCTGAAGCCTCTGCATGCCCACACATTCCTGCCAACCAACGGGAGCTTTGTAGCTCAGCCATATGCTCTGTTAGAGCTTTCACTTGTTGGGCCAAGTCCTCTTTGCCATGGGCCATCAGCACCCATGGCTGTCTGCTAGATGCTGCCCTTGCAGACTTACAGGGTTGACTCTTCCCATTATTGCATGCAGCTTGTTTTTGCTCTTTTCAGATCTCTTTAATTAGCTGGGAATAGTCTGGTGGGTTTTCCTGACGCTCCCTTAGCTGAAGGTATTTATTGACAATGGTCGTCAAGAAAATAAATGGGACATCAAGACTTCAAAGAGAAACAGCCAAAATCAAACTAATATGCAAATTAAATTGTGTGAAAGCAGGGCTGAATTGTGACTATGGATTCTTTTCACATTATAACAGGTAATTTGACTTCACCTTCCCTCAGGATGCTCTCTCCTGGAGTCTGAATCCTTACAAATGCTCTGATATGCTGTTGCAGTATGACCTGATCCCATGTCTTACACTCCCCTGCATTTATTTTCATTCTGTTATGTAAGTTTTTTCTCTTCAAAGCATCTGACGAAGTGGGATATTCTCCCATGAAAGCTTATGCAATAAATAAATCTGTTAGTCTTTAACTGCCACAAGACTCCTTGCTTTTTTTTGCTTTACTAGACTAACCTTTGGAATCTGAATTTAGGTTCACGTAGCCAGAGAGTAGCTCTAATCTTGCTTTTCTGATTTCTCTAGGCTGCTTCAGCGTAGCAACATAGCTCCTTCCCTGATTGCAGCACCAGGAAGTTTTTATAGATTCCTGGGCTCTAATGTCAGAAGGGACCAGTGTAAGAATCTAGTCTGACCTCCTGCACAATGCAGGCCTCAGAACCTCACCCACCCACTCCAACAATAAACCTCTAAGCCAGGAGTTTCAAAGACACAGCCTGCCAGCCACATGCGGCCCCTGAAGCTATTTCTTGCAGCCCGCAAAGACACTATTGTTACCAATATTTGCAATATTGTTGTATGAAAAGGTTTCAGTAGTGTAGCCCTCAGGCTAATGTACTAGTCCTCATGAGACCCTTGTGGTGATTTGAGTTTGAGACCCCTGCTTCTAACCTGTAACTTAGTTGTGATTTAAGGACTTCAAGATTCAGAGAATTCACCAATTAATTCTTCTCTCTGCATGTAGCACTGTGCCTCTCTGTTGTGCCTACAGCAGAGAAAAAGCAAGGAAAACTTTTTCTGTTTTTTGTTTCTTTAGGGAAAAGAGTGGGGGAGTGAGTGGAAGATGACTGCATCCCCACAAGCCCCCATGCCCACTACCCACAGTGCAATGCTTTTAGGAAGAAATGCGAGCAGTAGGAATGCAAGACCCTGAGTGAGCAATTTGCCTTCTCCTCCTGTAATTCAACAGATGAAGACTGAATTACAATTCCATCCCCCAGTGTAGGCTGGATTTTAGGAAAATCTGTTTCGCTAGGAGGGTGGTGGAGCACTGTAATAGGCTACCTAGGGAGGTGGTGCAATCTTCATCTTTAGAGTTTTCTAAGGTACAGATTGACAAAGTTCTGTTCGGGATGATTTAGTTGGGGTTGGTCCTGTTTTGAGTAGGTAGTTAGATGACCTCCTGGGGTCCCTTCCAATCCTAATATCCTGTGATTCTGTGTAATCTGAATGTACATTACTATCCTGGCATAGTCTCCATTGTGTGTACACACTCTAGGATAAATAGAAGCTGATAGGAAGTTCTTCCATCTAAGTGAGTTTGGAGTGAGTTTTCAGGCCTATAGAGAACTGCTGACTAATAACAAAGGTGTTTTTGACATAATGAATTGATTCAGTGGGCTTTAAATAGCTTGACCTTTTTGCATGCTTTATTTCCATTACTTTTGTCCTTTGTGCTGTGATCATCCCAAAACTGTTTCTAAAATCTCCCAAGGTAAAATAAATGAATCCACAAGTAATTAGCGTATGTGGAGCATCTCACATAGCTCGTTAAGTTCAAGAGCCAAGTGGAATCATGGAAGGGTTTTCTAAACAGTTCAATCATCTGTTAAGAATGAAATTTCAGCACAGTCCTTCCTACTGCATGTTGCTGTTCAATTTGTTCATTGTTGTTAAGATTTTGTAAATATGTGTGTGCTTTTTAATTTTTGATTTGCTTTCTGGTATCCAGAAGTATCAGCTGTGTGTGTTCTGATCTGCTGAGAACTGACGACAGATATCCCTTCTACCATTTTAACCTGCAGTTCAATGGCACTAATTGGTTTGTATAACTCAAGTCAATTGGATCAAATACACACACACACACACACACACACACACACACACACACACACACTGTGACATTAAAATATAAAGTGAAAAATGTAAAGTGACATTAAAATATAAATGTGTATCTGGTAGGCTTTAGAATTTATAGCAAAAGCACGGACTTTCTGGAATGATACTTTATTTGGTTTTAAAGGTCCAGTCTGGCAAACCCCTCATTCAAGTGAATAATCCCAATGAATTCAAAGAGACTACACCAACAGCTATATAAAACTGTGGGTAGGTAAATAGAATAAGGATCACAGGATCAGCCCTATGGGACATATCCAAAGTCCTGTGAAAGTCAAAAGTCTTTTCATTGACTACAGTGGATTTCATATCAGGTTTTTAATTAGGTTTAAGGTAATTGCTTATATTGAACAGCTCTACCTTAGTGCAAATAATAGTGGTGGAAAGGAGGTAGCAACAAAGAGAACAAGAACGCAGACAGAGGAGACCAAATGACAGTCACAATTCATCCTATTAAATTTGCCTAGTTCTCTAATGCTAGCCATGTACAGACTCCAGTAGATCCTCTCTGACGTTGCTCCATAGCTGGGGTTTTCTAGCTAAGAACACCCTGTCCACAATTTATTCCTTTGAGCATAGGGATTGAGAGCAGAGCTGCTGCAGTCTGTGTCTGCCAGGTGCAATAGATACAAGCCAAGAGGCTTATCAACTTCAAATATGGCTTTGCTGAAATAGGTGTAAGCGTTGTTCTTAAAAATAACTGCTGGAGATCACATGGTACCTGTGAGGAAGATAGCTGCTTAATCCCAAACTACCTTACTCCCATATCTTAATTCTTTTCTAATAATTACTTTCCTAGCAAATTGGCAATAAATTTCTGTCATAAAATTTAATGTCCTCAGTAAATGTCAAACAGTTAAATATGGATTTCAGTGAAACAATGAGGCAGCAAATGACTTAAGCTTGAAGAGGGGAGGATGAAAAGGGGGGAGGAGACCACAAGGCCAGAGCAGAACGTAGCTCAAGATGTCACCCTACTGAAAAAATTCCTCACAGAGAAACTAGAGTCAACTTCAAAAGAAAACAATAACCTCTCTGAAGAGGCATATGATGTGAATCCAAAATGACTCACTTGAAAAACAAGCTACAAAAGACTGCCAGTGCAAGTAGTGAAATTAAAGAAGAAGCTGTCTCCTTAAAGCTTAAAGTAGAATAAACAGGCATGAAGGACTGAGCTGTAGGTAATGGTCATGGCTGAACTAATGTCCACCAAGTCAAGGATAGCAATGAGGTGATAGCAAGCAAGGACAGAGTAATCACATAAGCCAGGAGCCAGTGGCATAATGAATAGGAGTGATGTGGGAGGCCAATCCCCAGCACCCTGGACTGTGGAGTGGTACCAGCTTGACCCCCTGCCAGGGCCGGATTTCATGGGTTCAACCATTGCTGGAGGGGACTGGGGCCCTGGGGTCAGACGCCACAATCCATGATGTTCCCGCCCTACCCCCACACCCAGGCAGGTTGGTCTGTCCCAGGGAAGGGGCAGGGCAGCATGTAGCTGCTGCACTCTAGGGCCATAGGGGTGGCCTATAGCACTGCTGGGCCACTGTGCATCAGAGACTGGCAAGCAGAAAGAGACGTGAGGTTTGGAGTAGCAATAGGTCTAAACTCTGTATGGTTCCCAGATAACTTCCTGGGGCACCTGCAAGGGTTAAATAGTGAACATGGACCATTCAGAGTCCTTCAGGATGCTGTCACTCTGGACCTTGAGGGTGGCACATCATGCAGCACCGACTAGCCATAGTTCTCCTTTGATATGGCTATGCTTAGCGTCCTGGTGGCAATGTGGGAACATCAGCTGCCTGTGGTTCCATGAACAAAAGATTCTAGTCTTACAGGTCCTTATAATCAGAAAGAAACTAGATCTACAGGAAAACATCCTTTGCCTCCTGGGCATTGCTGATGGTTTAGAGGAGAAAAATGGAACCTACACTCTGACATATTTAAATTGGGCCCCTAGTTGCCTCTATTATATATTAAAAGAGTTCATCAGATGCTAGGTTCTAGAAGGCAGGAGTTCTGAAAAGGCCAGACCAATCATCTTGAAGATGCTGAAGTTCAATGATAGATTAATATTAATGAGTGCTGGCAGAAAACTGAAATCCTGGTGTACAAAGGCCAGATTTCTTTTTGCTGACTTCCCAGCTAACCTTAACAAAGGGAGGACTGCGTTGGAAGGCATAAAGCAAATCGGGAGGGTGATCAATGTCAGCTACAGCATCAAGTACCTGTTCACCTTCACAATGAATTTAGCAGGTTTGACAAGATTTTGCAAAACCCTTCTGAAGCCAGGTGGATATTTCAAAGACTGAGACCAGACTTGATCAAAAATAACAGAGTGCTTATTTTCATCATATCTCAACAAGGTTAAAAAAATCAGTTTGTTTTCCTATGTGTCCTTGTAGATATGGTAATATTCACTTATATAATTGTCCAATGCCAAACAAGTAACCAGCTAGGCTGAACTCTTCTGGTGATCTTGGGAAGTGAGCAGTAACGATGGCTGCAATTGGTAATAATTTAACACTAAGATGGCAGCTATAGCTTCATCTGAAGTATTGTCTAGATCAATGGTCCCCAACTAGTAGATCATGATCTGCTTCTGAAGGACAGTTGCCATTGAAACTCATGAGCATTGCACTATCTTCTGGCACAAGGCTGGAGACCATAGATCTAGACTCTACATTATTTATCACAACTTACGTTGCTAGACAGAATCCCTTCACTAGTTTTGCCTCTGGTGGATCTTGTCATAGCAGCCACAAGTCCTTTGAAACTATCAGCATTCCTCACATGTAAGGGAAACTATATACTAAATCTCAAATATCAGGTTATTTTGTTCATGCAGAGCGTTTCACATACTCTGAATATGAAACTTTTTACGTTGTCACTGTTGTATTTTTCGAATCTAGATTTTGTATTAATTTGTGTCTGATTTATCAAATCCCTTGTAAATTTACATGTGATGAACACCATCAGCCCATCATTATACATACAAATCAAGTGGGCTTCATTAAACGAAGATTGACTCCTAATAATATGAGAAACAAAATCACTCACTTGATCAGATGTCAGACAGTCCTTCCATACCCTTATTTTTAGATGCAGAAAAAGCCTTACTTTAACAACAGAAACCTGGGAGGATGTCTGGCTTAATGTGAAAGGTACTTCATGTTCTTTAGCCTTGCAATTCTTCCAGAATAAGGTTTAAAGAGGAGCTACTGGACTCCAGAATGTTAGTTTAAGGGTACATTGGCCATGCACAGCAAATACTAGAGATACAAATAGCCTCCTGTCATTCCTTGGCATGTACTCTAGAACACCTTATTGGTGATCTGACCTCATCTTACTCTATATGCTGTTTCCCAATGTTTGAATCTGAACTACTGCATTGATTTGCTGTAACAGTCTGACCCTGATCCTATGACATACTCTTCCCTTCATTTATTTTCCTCCCATTCTGTAAGTTCCCCATCTTCAAAGTGCCTGACAAAGTGGGATTTTTCTCTCAAAAGCGCTCATGTGATAAATAAATTTGTAGATCTTTAAAAAGTGCTACAGGATTCCTTGTTTTGTTTTTCAAAATTTTTGTATCACTGTATTTTATTCTCCAGGCTTGTCTATGTTAGGGGTCTTCTGGATGAGTTGGCATTACTAGTTAACATTAAAAATGAAGTGCAGTCACTGATCTAGTGGCCGAAAGAGTTATTTCAAAAAAATGGAAATCTGCACATTCTCCCTCATACACAGACTAGTTTAGTAAGCTCTCCACTGCTGCACTAATTAATGACTCTGTAAATAGAAACGTTTAGAAAAAATATGAAGATTATTGGTCCCATATGCTGCTATTGCTTACTTTTCCAGTTTAGTATATATAAGCCTCTGATACATGTAGGTTATGTTCTCACTCATTTATATATTTAGTCACTTTAAAAATTGATGCCGTGCAAGATTTTTGAGTGTTCTTGGTTTTTTCCCCCTCAGGGTTTGCAAATAATGGACATTGAATTTTGTTATTTATATTCTATGTCCATCTTGTGCATGTCTTTTTGTGTTATATGGCCACATATTATATAAAAATAAAGTTTAAAATAAATAACTTTTAAAAACTACTGAGTTCCCAAAACTGAATTTTCCTAATATTTTCAGATATGTAGTGTATGACTTACGCATTACGGAACTCTAATACAAGCTTTAATAAAGCTACTGTGGGAAAAATAGATGACAATGTTAAACATATGTTCAGTAGCGGTGGCCAGTGCCAGGTGCAGTGTAATATTACAGGAGACAGAAGAGCATAGCTGAGTTTAGGTGAAACCAAAATGACGACTGTAGTGAACATCTAGCAGCAACTCAGTAGGAGAAAAGTGAACAAATTAAGGGGAACTGAAAGGACTGCAGACAAAAATAAGTGGCTTATTTGCAATGGATGATAGGCAAAATGAATATGCATAGCCTAGATAGATAAGCAGGGTGGGTGGGTTGTTTTTGATAACCAAGTGTAAAGTATTTGACAAATGTAAGCATCCAGGAAAGGGAGGAATTGTTTAAGCTGTTAGAAGGGTCTCTAATGGCATTAAATGGAGCAAAGGAAAATTTAGTTTGAGTGTCAGAAAAAATTGTAATAGGGTCTGTTAAAGAAGCATCTTTTCAGGACCATTGGGAGCTGCATTTGATGATCCATTTACAGCTAGACTAGAGAAAACACTTGAGAAAGTATTGCAGAGAAAATCATAGGATTGTCTAATTTTTTTCTCTCCCATCTCTGATTCTGTTACTAATTCTGAAAACTCTGATCGTGGGTGGATTGAAATTTGTTCTGATGTTAAATCCATTTATTTTAGTCATAAACATGTTTTATAATATTTACTGGATCTGAATTACACCTAACAGCTTATCCTGTATATGAGAGAAGTCACGTTCCTTATTAGCAAAAGATCCACAAGGACTCTGGTAGAAATAACTGGCATCTTGTCAGTGAGCTGGAATAATAGTTACAGTGAACAGTTTCAACATTACTTGTTAAAACAAAATGTTCAGTAACATCCCAGCTTTTTTTGTTTCTTTCCCTATATAGTTTTTTATGGTTGCTGAAAATATTGTGGCATACACTGTGCCGCAGTCTACAGCTTTGAGACTTTTGTATAGCTGTATCCCCTAGGAATTTCAAAGGTAAATCAGTGCTAACTAGACATGAATACCTCTTGCTGTATTTTACATCTTCTGAATATTTGCTTTGACTGGATGAGACCAGATTTATTAATATTGTTTTGTATGGTTGCTAAGGGCTGCAATGTGCTGAAGTAGAATTTGGACATGGCTCCTTCTTAGCATCTGTGACTTGAAGATCTTAGGGCTATTATGCAAATAGGAGTCAGGGTAGATGGGGTGGCACTTGTTATTCAAGACACAAATTGAAAACTCTTGGTTTATCTGAAAACCACTATTGAACTTGATTCACAAACAAGAAAATTAATTACATGCTGCTTGATTAGTTGACTTTTCAGTATTGTATTTTGAGAATAATGTGATCTGAAAATTCATCCTGACCAATAGTCAGCATCCTTGAAACTCTGATTGCTTGATGTGCCAGTTCTCAAGTACTTATGTAAGGGAACTGTTAGTGGGATTTTTTTTTGATTGGCCCTCTTCCAGTACCAAAGGAAAGGGTAAGGGTCAATGAAAAGTCAGGATCTTGAGGCTGACAGTCCTCGGGGCCAACAAGGAGGGGCCAGTACTCCAAGTCAGCCTGATTGACAAGACAGGGAGACCAGTGAAGGAGTCAGGATGACAGTAGTCCCATCATCCAAGTGAGCTGGAGCTGCCCGGGCAGAGGGGGCTGAGCTTAGGACAGAGCCAAATCCAGAGCTACAGCAACTGGAGCTGGTGCAAACCAGGGGAACCACTTAGGGAGCTGAGTTATGCTGGGAGCAGAGCCACAGTAGTCAGAATCAGAGGAACGAGGAGTCCTGTGGCATTTAAAGGCTAGCAAATTTATTTATTAGTCTTTAAGTGCCATAGGATTCCTTGTTTGTTTTTACTTAACTAGACTAATGCAGCTGCCCTGTTAGAATGAGAGGAGACAGAGGAGCAGACCAGGGAGCTGAATTGGAGACAGAACAGCAGCAGCACTGAGGCAGAGTGGACCTGGAGTTGGGTGCAGTGAGCTGTGTGAGGCCAATGTGTAGCCATGAGTGGGCCCGGGTGGGCCCTGGCCCACCTACTTGGAGATCAAGCCCACTCACCACAGTGCCCAACAATGATGCAAACTTTGCTGCCATGGCTGAAGGACTCTGTTCCACTCATGGCCGCAGCCACCGGCTGCTGGCCAAGCCATGCAACCGGGGAAGAGAAGTTTGTGCTGTTGCTGGGCACTGTGATGGGTGGGCCTGATCTTCCCACATCTCCTTTCCTTTCACCTCATGACAGCTCCAGTTGCTGAGTAACAAGTGGAGTCAGCGTGCTGCAGCATCTTCGGGCAGTTTCCAGTCACATGACAAATGATAGGAAGCTGCCCATGGCCAGGCCCACCCTACTGACTCAGGGGCCTGGCTAGAAAACCCCATTTGGCTACACCCGTAGTGTGAGGGGAACCGTGGGGAGAGAACCCAATGCAAGAAGGTTCCACCAGACAAGAGGTCTTACAGGCTGGACTGAAAGGGGGATTGTGACCCTGACAGGAGTTGGGGGGAAGGGGACACAATGCTGGGAAGAAGGGTCCTGCCACTTAGACCTGGGCATGTGTTCTTACCACTAGAGCAAGCATCTGACCCACTGCATCCCTGCAGCATTGCCACGGTCTGGACCACGAGGCCTGGGACATGTAAGAAACAAACTGGGATCCTCCCTTGCACGCCAGGGACGCTGTGCAGTGTTTCCGTGCCCATGGGGCAGTGCTACCTGTTTTCCTTTAACTTTTTCTAGTTTTCCTTATATTGTTAACAGTTGCTGTTTAATAATTTGTATTTTCTTTGAACTATATGCATTGATCAGTGAGTCAAGGAAGCATCCTGTACAGAGAAAGTACCTGGGAGTGGGGATATCCAAGCCCCTGCCCTAAGTGACCATAACAAGATTTGGAGTAGAGCCCTCAGGAATCCTGGGCCCAGCTTTGCCAGGGTTACAAGGACTTTGCCACATGAGAGAGGGTGTGTGCGCGTGTGGGGGGTGTCCTTGAGGTCAGGCAGACCTCTGGGTAAAGAGAATAGAGTGATGACTCAAGGTAGTGTATAATCCAGGGTATTCCCCCACAATAGCAGGATCATTCCTCCACTTACACTTAGTGAAGTCAAGGATACAATGCTGAAATGGCATTGATTGTTCCTGGTTGGTATTTTTTCTGTGTTGTTTAGACCAAAGCAGCTGTAAAAGATGAGCCCATTAGTGGATAGGTGTCTGAAGCTGAGTCAGAGAATTGTGGCAATTCATCATGTTTCAGAAGCAGACACTGCATGTGAAAAGTGTCCCTAGACTGACTAACATTTTCTGTGGAGAGATTATAATAATTGCTGCCTTCGTTTTGATCAGTAGTAGCCTCCATTAAGGCTGGTCTTTAGGGCCTCCAATTCAACAGTCCACCTCTATTCAGCAAGGCATTGACAAACACCCTTAACTTTAGACACTTGCTCAATAAAACCTAACCCATGTTTAGGTACTTTACTAAATAGGTATAGGCTTAAAAATGTGTTTAAGCACCTTGCTGTAGGTGGACAAATGAATTCTGTGTGTGAGGATTGTAAGATTGCTGATAGATGCCCATATGATTAGTGTGCCTCCAGAATGTGACCTATTATTAAGAAAGCAAGGCTAAAGAGTATGCTTTGTATCCTTATTTTTCTTGAGTTTGTTTCTCATCAAGAACATAGAACCTCCAGTTGCCTTTGAAAACCACACACTGGGGCATTGCTTTAGTGTTACTCACAAAAATGTATGCAACTGTCTGAACCCTGTGAAGGAATTTCTCTAGTATACCTCCCTGTCCAAGGTCTGTGAGTTTTCTTTCAAGTAAACATATTTTTCTTAATTACAAATAGATTTTATACAAGCATATATCAATCTGTATTTGGTACTATTGGAGAACTGTAGAAAAGAAGTGGAGACAAGAAAATAGCACCGAAAATGTAACTTACTAACCAATGTGATGTAGTGTAATCTTACACTGCAAAGCTAAAAGATAAAGATATTTGTAGAAACTTCTCAAGATTTCCAAACTCAACAGAACAGAATTCAGCTTTGTGTGTGTGTGTGTGTGTGCATGCATGCGCACATGAGCACGTGCAAGGGAATAATTTATCTTGTAATTTAGTTTTAATTCACATTTTCACAATTAATTAAACATCAACCTACTCATTATACACATAAAGCATTTAAATTGATGTATGAAGAATGATGGGGAGTGAATAATGCTTTGAAGATCCATTTCAAATTAGTTATTTGATTAATGAATATTTCACAAGGGCATTGGTGTTATGACCTCTGTTGATGACTTAAGGAAAGGCATGTCTATTTAGATAATGAGAAGACAAAGTCAGTGTGTGTTATCTCTGTCTGTGTGTTGTATAGAATTACAAGGATTAATCTATACAAAGTGTATTACTTTCCCCATTGCTTGTATGAGATAACAGAGAATTGTAAGATCAGTAAATAAATTTGGCATTTTAAAGATGCTGTTTAATGATAATATGAGTTAGTTGTACATGCCAGTCAGGTTTCTTTTAGTGTGTATGCAGTGTGAATCCTGCTTTGCTTTACTATAGAAAGAAATGTTCTATTCAAGATGAGGCCAACAGTTAAAGGTTGTTCTTTTTTTCTAAATCCACTGTGATCTCTCTCAGCACCTGACCTTTCGATTTTGTAGGTGCAAAAGAAAATAAAATGTTTCATACTTTAACCCAATTACTTTCTATTACCAAAATACAAATGTTTACCTAGTAACATTACTTAATAGGTTCTAATTCCAACTGTTTTAATTTAGCAGTGTGCAAAACCTATGTAAGAATGGAAATAGTAATCATGCATCAGAAATGCAATGTTGTGGAAATACTATATCAACTGGAAATATTTTAAATGCCCAATGTTATTTCTTGCTCCTCCTTTCAGGGCATCTGGTGTTTGTCAGAGACCAGATACTGAACTGGAGGTAAAAAGAGTTGATCCAGTATGCAATTCCTATGACAAAAGACAGATCAAACATAGTTGTACTTTATTTCCTTGTGGGGGCAGGGGTAGGATGGGGGATTACAGTGAAATCGTAGTGCCACAATGAGTCTTTCAATGAAATCTGGGAGAGGAGGCCACAGACAATTTCACAAGGTTCCCTTTAGAGAGGGGTCTTTTCTAAATCAGTCTTTAAACTAGTGGTGTCCATACTTTCCAATCTGACAGCCAAACTTGTTATCTCAAAACATCCAGCTACTACTGTCAATACCCAGGGGAAGATTTTCTGTCTCAATTCATTCTTTGTGTCCCACTCAGGTGGTGCAAAAGTGAGCAGATGATCCCTGCTGAGGACACTCCCAGACTGCAGGAGTCCTGCTCTAACTGCACTGGGGCTGGAGCAGAAAGTCAGGGAGCCTGACCTGGTTTTTGGTTCTCAGTTTTTCCTTTGCTGGATAGAAGAGGGAATTCTTGCTTTCCTGGGCATTTATTCAACACCTATTCAGATCTCCTTTCCACTGTCCAGCATAAAAGTAAAGCAATGGAGCTGATTGGGGAAAATGTCTCAGACCCAGCATGGATCTGGGTGTGTATAGTGGTGGGGTGGAGGGGAAGGGGTGGCAGCTGAGAAAGAAGCAGGAGAAAGCCCCAGATTAGCTAAACTGTTAGGAAAGTAAACTAGAATGTGGTAGTTCCTGACTCCAGTCCATCCATTGCCTGAGATGGGTTCCAGTCACTTGCTCCGCTTACTCAGAACAGAGATAAAATCCACATAAGGGTTTGAATGTGGGGGTCTCCAGTTGAGTGCTTTCACCACTGGCCTATTTGCTATTTGCCTTTGTCTTGTTTTGTGTGAAAAATTGTGTTTATGTGAAAAATTCTGAAAGTTCTTGGTTTTTGTCCCAATATGGACACAGAATGATTTTTTAAATGAAATTGTTTTTCTGATCAGCCCTATTAGGCAACAGAGCAGCCACAGCTATTGTATCCTCTCTCCCCTGTAATGCAGAAGGCAGTGGCCTGGGGGTGCCAAAAAGGCAGTTCCTCCTCCCTCTTCCCCATAGCACTGTGGCTGATTCAAAGAATGCATCTGAAAATTCGCAGTAGGCAGCTCAAGGTGAAATGCTAATGTTCTTAACACATGGGCCCTCAAGGGCCACAACTTAGAGCCTGGAGGGTCACAAGGATTCACAAGTTGGACACCACTGCTTTGAACTATGCAGACTCTAACAGCCCCTGTCTTTCCACAGAATTGGTACTCTCCACTTCCACCACAAGGCTTCCCATGTCATTTCTCTGCACCTGCACACAGCCCCTCAGAGCAGCTTGTAGACACAGAATGGAGGGTGACATTTTTGTACCACTGCTAACTCCTGTGAGGATAACTTCTTGGATACTTGCTGAGGTCAGATGGGAGACGGAGAATGGGGAGGCTACTCTGTTCTTCCCCCATTTTGACTTTTTCTGACCCATGGTCCTCTTATTCCCTTAGACATGAGGTGAAGGGACTTCTATATGCATGCACTGCTCTCCCCTTCCTCTGTCCCTCCATCCACATTGCTATATATTTCACAGTATTGATCAGAAGCCACAATAAAGCAGATGTGCCTGGAAGATGGTTGCTCTGCATTTAGAGAGAGGCATGTCAAATCACAGATTTATTAAACCAGATTCAGATACTGTCACAAAAGGGGGTCAATACCAATCCCAGTAAAGTCAGTGAAATTGTAAGTGTCACTGAAACCAGAATCATCACCTTTGTGCTGACTGCAGAGCTGTTATTGTGGACTATTGATATTTATGGTCCAACAGTTTTCCCATGCAGAGTACAGCTGAATTAAAAATTGCAAGTTCCCAGAGACTTTGGTAGTTTAGGTCCTAGAATGCATCTGCTGCTAGTATGGCAGAGTTATGATGTGCAGTTATGTGTATAAAACCAACTTTAGTCACATTTGCATTTATTCTTAGTTGCATTCTTAAAATTTTGTTGGTACAATAAATTCAAGTTAGCAGAAGGCAGTGGTTAAATAACAAAGATGGGAAATATATTTTTAGCAAGATGTTTTAAGTCATTTTATTAACATTTTCACTCTATAAATGAAAATGAATTTATATAGAATATTAAACTGTGACTAGATGTTTATTATCAACACCTCTCAGGGATGACTTAAGAGGGTACTTGGTCCTGCCATGAGTGCAAAAGATTGGACTTGATGACCTCTCATGGTCCCTTCCAGTTTCTATGATGCTATGATTCTGGAACTGATCCCTGAAAAATAAAAAATAGATGAAAATAATACCATAGTCAACTATTCAGGGTGAAAATTCCTTTTCTTATAGGAGTCATCAAAGTCCAGTTCTCAACAGTGTCAGGCACTTGAAAGCCTCAAGCCATTTCTACACTAATGGTAGCAAAGTTGCTACAGTCAGATTGATCCTTCTGGATTGACTTACTGGTCAGTTAAGACATGGTATGTTGATCCAGAAAATGACTTAGTAAAACCACCCCCTCAAGTGGTGCATGTTAGTACATCGATGGGAGTTATGCAAGCTATTCTGCGTAGTTTGCAAAACAAACAAGGAGACCTGTGGCACTTTTAAAGACTAACAGATTTGTTTGTTTGTTTGTTTTGCTGAACTAGACTAACACAACTATCCCTCGGGAACTTGTGTAGCTTGTGTAACTCCTGTTGACTGCTGCCAAATTTTCCTGGCAGTGTAAACCAAGCCTCAGTCTCATTGACTTTCAAAAAGATTTAGGCTCCAATGTACCTGAATTTCTTTTGAAAATGGGAATTAGGCTTGTAAGGTGCTTTTGAAAATTGTACTCACTGTCTAATAAACAGTCAAGAAAAATAATAATAGTGTGATTGTTAGAAAATGCAGCTGCAGTAAGGCACTTGTGTGTGGAAGTGTTAAACAAGGAAAAAGTGCCACTTTGTGATTTATTGAAGGGTTTTTGCTTTGCTAAGTGCCTAATATTCCATCTAATGTAATGTATGCCCTGTCATGTCATATTGATTAAGTTGAAAGTGCATCACAAACTAAATAGAACATTTTAAATACACTGTGCACAATTAGTTGATTTCTAATGATTCAGGTACTGCACTGCGCCTATGAAACAAATAAGAACTACTTCTACCAAATAATATGTGAAATAAAATAATATAGGCCAGATCCCAGATGGTGTAAATCAGCATAGCCCCATTGATTTAACTAACTGTGACGCTGTCCCCATATGTATCTGCTGTTGCTTATGCTATGGAGAGAAAAGAGAAGACAGTAGTTTTACTTCTAGATCTTTTTTGTGGGGCATGTACTTTCTCTGTGTAAAGAAATAAAGCACTCTGGATTAAACAAGATGGTATTAGTCTGTGAAGTAAAGTGATTGTTACAAGATTTTTAACCCCAAAAATGCTAAGTATTTTTAAAGTCCCATTATAAAAGATCTATTGGAATTCAATTAGAAATGGTTCAAATGAATTTTCAGTTCCCAGTGCCAAGCCAAAGCAGACTGTTCTGGGCAAGTTGCTTCCCAAGTCTCACTGGGGAAAATAAGTCCTGAGGGAATGTTTAGAATGACCTGGCACAGCTGAGCCAGCAACCTGGTGTAACAGCAGGTTGGCATTAATATGCCTTCACTATAGGGACTCTTACAGTTGTTCTGCAATTTCTTTGCCACCTGTGTATATCATTTTCTTCTGTATAGGCTTCTCATTAGTGGGCTAGCAAGAAAGAGCCCTTATGTTAAAATAAAATGTTGAACCTCTCCTTTTTAAATACATACTGTTTCACCCTTGCATTCTCAGTGGTGAAACCGGTTGTTAAAATTGCAGCTGAAACCTTTAAAATCCTGAGCTTCTTGAAAGAAAAGCTTGCAAAAGGGAATCAATTTTGAAAATGTGCTAGAAATAAAATGAGAGGAAAGTAGTCAGTGAATGACTGGGAATCCAGCTGCGCATAGATGCTTGGAAGGAAAGTTACCATCTCTATTCTTAAATGGGCACAATTCAGAGGGCTTTTAGTGCAATGAAATCAGACATTGAACATGATTTATATGTCGAATCACTGTAATTTAAAATTTGAGGCAACCAAATGAGGACCCTGAGCTTGTTTTTCTGTGAAGCTTCAAAAACTAGAGACCTTGTTTATGCATTCTGATAGTGATCCAGCAAGCTGTTTCAGATGCACAGCTCTTTTGCCCACATGGAGCCCCAGCTGGTTAATTGGGGCTCCATGTGGATGCATGAGTCTATTCCACGGACAGCCTATAGCAGGGGTGGTCAAACTTGTGGAACTCAAGAGCCTCACAAGTTGATGATTAAACCTTTGAGAGCCGCACTGAGGCATATAGCCATATTTTACCTACTCCAAAATTGCTAAGTTTAAAATTCATTTCACACTTTACTTTGATCATAAAAAGAGGGCAAATATTGATCCTACTAATGTCAGAGTCTAATAATTACTTAAGATTACCATGAAAACTTGACTTACCTATACAGTAAAAACTTAGCTTTTCACCACTGTCCCAATCATGCCACTGCTTCTCCCCATCCTCGCCATGCTTCTCCCCACCATCCAAACATGCCACCGCTTCTTCCCACCATACTGACCCCCTTCCTAAACCCCAGGCCCTGACTCTGGCTCCCCCAAGCTGACCCCCGCCCCCAGGACCCCCTTATGTGGTTGCTCTGGTGGCTAGGCACACGGTGGGACTCACTCCCCTTGCTTTAAGTCCTGCCTGGGCTGAGCATCCAATATGGACACTCTGGCAGCTAGGCACAGGATGGGGCTCCCCCCAAGCATGCTCTGAGCATGCTCAGGGTAAGAGATTTAAAACTCTTAGGCTGGGGCGACTTTTCTCTGGCTTACTTCTGCGAGCCACATTTTTTCATTCAAGATCCGTATACAGTTCCTGAACCAGTTTGGCCACGCCTGTTATAGCATCCGGGCCCCTACCTACAGTTATGCAAAATTCTGCTGAATCACTTTGCAAACACTTTGCAAAAATATTTTCTTATCTTTCTAACCAGATGGAATCAGCATCTCATTCAAGTTTCAGCTGAATTTTCAGGTTTGTGCAGACATAATATTTCAAAGGGAAGCACCATTGAAACAGTTTAATTTTATCTGATTTCACATCAAAGCCATCTATATCATGGGAGCTGTAAGGTGCCAAAGTCCATAGAGAAAAAATGAGCTCCCAAACTCCAACTCCCAGAAGTACTGTAACGGCTCAGGCAAATGCACAGTGATGTTGAACTGATCTGATATAAAATGCTTTCAGATTCACCAAACCTGAAACAAAATGCTGTGTTTTGAATTTTCCCAATTGAAAAATCTAAAAATATAAGCAAAATTGAAATTTTCTCATAGTAAATCTTAAGTTTGCAAGAGCTTCATTTTCCATCAAAAATATTTCAATTGAAAATTCTCAACCAGTTCTGTTTAGGTATAATTAAAAATACACCCCTTACTCCTCTGCCCTCTCTGCTGAAAGGTAAGAAAATCAAAATCAAGGTCACTGTTGAGAAGTCCTTTTGCTGGTTGGAAAATACACAAGACCAAAAATGGTCCAGGGCCTACTGCTTTCATGTTGGGAGACTCCTTTTTAGCTCACCCAAATATAGTCTTTGAAAGTGGACAATTAATGAAATCTGTGTTGAATTGTCTGTGGGAAGATTGACTTGTCTACCAAGGGTTAATTATGAAGGTTATTCAACTCATAACTTCTGCAAGATCTGTAGCTCATTTATGAACAATTTATGCTGAATATTCATTATTTGGAATTATGACTATGCTAGTTGGAAAATAGGTCACATAGTATGTTTCTATTCCCTGGCTGGACTAGTGTAACTATGTGAATAAGGTTTACTCTGTGAGGAATTGCGTTTTTGTGATCGAAGTTTGCTATCTGCAAAAAATCACTAATATTTGTTCAAAAAGTAATATTTCTGTGAATATTCCTGCTGGTAAACTCATCTGTTAAAAAAATGCGTGGTGAGTAAATGTAAATAGGTATAAATACTAATTTTATTAAAGTTAATTGAAATGAATATTTCTACAACATTGTAGGTAGGTCTGGACAATATTTCTGGAAAATAGGAAGTTTGTCAAAAATGTAGTGTTGGGGGATGAAGTCCAAAACTATTTGTGAAGTTGGTCAAATTTGGCTCATAATTTCACCAAAAAATAAAATAGAATTTTTTTAGGGGAAGTTTTGATGTTTTCTAAATGAAGTGTTTTAATGCTGAACTTTGAAATGACATTCAAAACATTTTGTTTTACCTGAACAATTTTTTATTAAATTGTAGTTGTTTCAGTGAGGGAAAAATGGACCCCTCCCCCCACCAACCTGTTTTGTTATGAAATAAAACAATTTCCCCCTGCCCCCATTTTTCAGTTTGCTCACCAAACCAAAAAACCCGCAAACCTCAATTATTTCATCAGCTCATATAGTGGGTGGCATTCTCTTAGTTTTTCTGCAGAGGATGTTTGTAATCCCAGCCTGAGTTTTGGCTGAGGTAATTTGCCCTATACTTCCTCTGGCAGCAGACTGAACATCTAATCTAATTGGCTGGTTCAACACTGAAGAATAAACAAGAACAGCTGTAAAGGACTAACTTCATGATGTCCTCAGTAGTGGCTACACCTGTGAGCAAGATTTTTCTAGCACTATGCTTGAAATGTCAGCCAAGACGCTTCCATTTGATGCTTGACAGAGAGTAGCTCTAAATTTTATTTGGCATTAGTAAAAATCTATCTAGAAATACTTTTCTTTTTTGCATTTGAGATACAATCTGTAAGTAAACAGGTTTCAATTACTGGTATGGTATAACCTTTCAGCTAGTACACCTTTGTCTATGGTACATTTATGAAGCTTTATAATCATTCATAAGCCACCTTATGCAATTATTCAGTGTTTCCCTGGGATATTGAAACCCAACATTCTTTCTGCAGAAAATGAGCACAATGTTTTTCAATGGTAGAATTCAAAAATAGTATTAAAACAACCATGCTGAATGAAATGCTAGACTGTTAGAGCTTGGGGGAAGCATTTGGTTTGCTTTGAGGCTTTTGAGGGGGGAGATGAGCCTAACAAAATAAACCATGTTGACAATGGGAATAAATCTCTTATTTCATCAATATTTTTATTCCCATTGATCTTTCTTGTGTGATTTTAAATAGAGTCCCACCTAACTTTGTCTGCACTCCATTTATTTCCTTGTTTGGATGTCACCATAATCTTTTCTTATCACTGTAAGTCAGGGAATGGGACTTGATCCTTACCACTAATAATTAACTTTGTTTCAAATCTGTGGCCTACCGCTGCAACCCTCAGGTATATTGTAGAGTGTTATATAAGCAGAGTTGTGTGACTGTTTCTAAATCATCCATCTCCACTAGATCTGCTTTGTGGGAAGTGTGTGCATTTAGCAGGAACCACAGGGAGCTGAATCCTTGTCTCTTTGAAGACATGCCTGTATAGTCATTTGTCTTCTCCTTTTAGTACACATATCCTGCCCCCAACGGCAGAACAAGTACTCCTGCTTTCTGAGTAGCCACTATCTTTTCACAGCGTTTGAAATTTGTCAGTTTTGCTTAATATTTCCATGTGGCTGCCTTACTCTCCCATAAGAAAGTGTTGACAGACAAAACTTGCTTAGTGATTGCAGGATCTCAGTTCCCCTACCCTGTCCTTTTTTTTAAACAGCTTCTCAATGCACAAAGTCAACACATCAGATAGGTAATTACCTTCCCTCCTAGAAGAGAAACAGTCCACAGACCCTTGCAATGCAAGGCTAAGGGCTCCCAAACCTACAACTTCTCCTCTGAAGGCATTAGATGGGGAGGCAATTTCCACCACTAACTTCCATTAGAATTAATGCAACCCCCCTGGAAGAATAGGCTCTGCAGGCAACTTGGTAGAACATTTTTTTTAAGTGAGAACACTACAACTATATATGATTGATCTCTTCACCATGTCAGAAAGATACAAAATGGTCACTTTCAAATTTCCTTGTAATATATCTGTTAAGAAAAAGTAAAAACATTATTTTAATATTTTTAATATTTTGTTGCTTGTAGATAAATAAGTAAATGCAGATGTTTTTCCATGTAATGATGCTCTGTCTATCACAGCTGATGAAGATAACCCAAGGGAAGAGGAGGTTCTGTATAGGCCTGGTGAAAGTCTGTTGACATTTACCATTCTGCACCTGACAGCAAAGGCATCAGAGGTAAATGAAGTTGAGCTTTAACACAATAATTATCTTTTTGCCTAATAAAGATGAGAGAAGAAAAGAGGCAAAACTTCAATTAAAGAAATCGATGAAAATCAAATAATGGATGCCTTAGCAGAGTGGTTATCATGGATTTGAGCTTTGTCTTTATATGTAGTTTGGTTAAACATGTCAGGTAGGGATGGTCTCAGTTCACTAATCAAATATTGGTTTTGGCAGTAAATCATAATTATATTTTACAGTGCTTGAGGTATGCAGTAAAATAATCATATGCATCCAGCTTTGTATCTCAGCTGGACTTTTCCAGCATCAATCAATTTGACTGCTTCAAATTATAATTGGAAAAAATAACCATCTGTAGAATGAAAGAACACCTTTAAAAATGTCTTCAGATAATTCTTTTTTTGCTTGATCCCAAAAGTTTCCCTGTTAGGTCAGTACATAGTGCAAGGGACATATTGGTAATAAATGCAAACTCTTTTCTTTCCCATTAATCTCTGTGATATCTCAAAGTTTATGGCTAGGGTCCTTTGTATACTGTAATTCCATGGCTGCAGAAATCGTGTAAGTATTAAAAGCTTGCCACAGAATATCAACTTTTATTTAAAAAAAAAGTTTTTAGCACTTCACAATGAATAAGAAATCTCAAATATGAACTGAATATAAACTGGTGACAGCTGATATTGGCAAAGAGCCTGAAACAGCTGTACTAAGAAGTGAGACCTGTATCTGAGATCTTGCAATGCAAATTTATGTTGATAGAATCCACCTCATGTTGACCTAATAATGTATTTGTCTACACTACCAGGTCCTGTCTGCCGACTTAACCAGCTTGTAATGTTGACTTAATTACTGCACCGTGGCAAGAGAAGTTGTGCTTTAATCAGTGTTCATGGGCATACAGAGAGGAATTATAGAGGCAGGGTTGTGTAAATCAGCTAAATTGTCCTCCAGGAGGTGTCCCAAAATGCTCCACTGTCATTCTGGGGATCATTTTAGATTACGATGCACAGCAGCCAGGTACACAGGAAACAGCGCCTCTGTTAAAAGCCTGGAAAATTTTGAACACCCGCTTCCTGTTTCATCAGTGTGTGCAGCTCACCAGTGCAGATGATCATGGAGACACAATGTCCCTAACCTATTCCAAACTGGAGTAAACAGGAGGTGGTTGATCATACTGGTATATGAGGAAAAGAGTTTGTGCAGGCACAGCCCCAAACCATCTGAAGAAAATGAGCTATCTGTGAAAGGATCTTGCACGGGTCATGGGGGAGGAGGACTACAGCAGGGGGACACAGAAGTGCTATGTGAAAATCAGAGAGCTTTGGCAGGTGTGTCTGATGTGGCAAGGGACTCAAAGAGTCATTCTGGTTTTGCACCACAGACTTGCCTCATTTACAGTGAGCTGCATGTATGCAGTTCTCAGTGGCAACACCACCACTTTCTCCAAACTCAGCTTTCCTACCTCCCAGGAGTCTGAGGCCCAGGTCTTCTCAGGCAACAAAGATGAGGACATTCTGGATGAGGAAGAGGAGGAGACTGGAAGACAGACTACTGAGGGATCCATTCTCCCCAAAAGCCAGGAACTATTGCACCCTATGGCAGTCCCGCTGGTTGCAGGAAAGCATGGCAACTAACCATGATTCTAGGGAAGGCATCTATTGTGAATTTGTAATTCCAATGCAACTGTAAGTTACATGCTCATGTATTTTATGTGTAATATGAATAAAAAATGAGGTGCAGTGGATATCTGCTTCCTAGTGGCCAGTCCAGCTACACAGAAGATGGCCTCTGGGAAAGACTGTTGATGTGCACAAGGATGGCCCAGGAAACCTCCATAGATATCTCTAGGAAACTTTCATGGAGCTACTCTGAAATCATTTGCAGAAGGTTTTTGAGGAAGGCTGCCTTGTTTCTTCTACCACAATAGGGCACTTTCCTAAGCCACTCCAGGATTAGCTCTGATGGCATCATTGTGGTATGCAGCATAGCAACATAAGGACCAGGTCTGTACCCAGATGCTTGCAGCATCTGCTCCTTTGTCACTTCTGTTATGCTCAGGAGACTGATACCACATTGAATAAGCTAGGGGGGATGGTAGAAGTTTTTATTACAAGTGCTTGTATGACAAACAACAGAGAATGTGATCCCTCACTTGTGGCAATATCTAGATCCTTCAACCACAGTTTCCCTAATATGCCAGTGGTTTGGCTGGCAGGTACCAGGCTTGACATCAGAATCTGAAAGTCCAGGTTGACTACTACCAGCAGTATTAAGGGAGAGGGTTTATCTTGGCCACAAACCTCCCCTGTCTTCTCCCTCTTCTTGGAGCTGCCTTGGAAAAAGAGCATAATTTGGGAGGCTTAATGTACGTCTGTGATCTCAAAGCAATGTCCATGTTCTGGAGGAGGGTGGGTGGGGCATTTTTCATCTGATCACCTGTGCTCCGTGGCTTGGTCTACATTGCCAATTGAGTTCCAGTTAAGGAGCCTTAATTAGAACTAAATTGGTCCCAGTCTACATTTGCCTTTCCTTAGTTAGAACTCAGAAATTCCTTAGTTCAAACTAAGGAACGTTTATTTCGAAGTAGTAAGTACTGGAGCTTAGTTTGAACTAAGTGCTTAGTTTGAGCATTTGTTCAAACTAAGCACAATGTAGACTCGAACTAACCCTTACTTTGAACTTAAGAAGTTTGAACTAACAACGTGGACTAGTTTGAACTAACATTAGTTTGAACCAGTGCACATTGTTAATTCAAACTAATAAGTTTGAGGTTAGTTCAAACTAACCTGAACTTATTAGTTCACACTAACAGATTCAAACTAACTTTTGCTAGTGGGAACATAGCCCTTGTGACACTGGCTGGATTATGGGGACCACTTATGGTAATTTTTAATCTTAATATTGCAAAATTACAATAATCTGTATGAGATATGCCATGTTAGGCACTGTTAGAAAGGTTATAATTTGCTAAGAATGATTGCATTTAGAATAGAATAGAATCATAGGGTTGGAAGGAACCTCATGAGATCATCTAGTCCAACCCCATGGGGTTTGGGCCTAGGACCTTCTGCATGTAAAGCAGGAATCTTTATGTCTATGTGTTATATTTGTATTGGAAGTTATAGGTATGTTTCATATGTCCATGTTTCAATTTTAGCTGAATTTCTGGGACACCCTCCAAACAGGATGTGTACAACCAACTTTCTGATTAATGGCCAATTAAGGAAACTCACAGGTACAATGAGCCCAGGTAGAGGACTGGCGACTTGTCCATGTGACTCTGGACTCTTATTCCTGTATATTTCTATGTGCAGCATGAAAAAATTCCAATGGTCATAAAAGGCTACTGCACTTCCATCAGTTTGTCTTCAATTAAGTCTTTAGTCATCACCAGCTGACTCTGGATATATTCATCTTCAGCTGAAGGTGTGAAACAAAGAACTGAAGCCCATCCAGGCACTACATGTATACCAGAGGAGCTATATAAACCTGGAATCACTAAATTCTTCTGAGCACCTGATTGCATATAGACTTTCAAATCATTTTGTATGTATGTGATTTACTTTAATATTTTAACAATTGTCTTATTGTTTTCTTTCCTTGTATAATACACCTTTAGTTTTAGTTACTAAAGGATTGGCTGGCTGCATTCTATTTGGGTAAAACCCAAACTTATATTGATCTGTCAATATGGCTGAGCCTTTGGGAACAGGAGAACCCTTTCGATAAAGAGCATGGAGGACTAAGTAACTTACCTCTTTATTAGACCCAGTGGCTGATTGGGAACTGGTAGCTGAAATGCAATAAAGGGGGATGAGTATATTTTGTTGTGGCTTTCTGATAACCATTGTGGAGAATCAGAAGCAATGTTTGAGGCTGATTGGGAAAGTCTGACTTCAGGTCACTCTTCAGTACTGGGAGAGTCTGCTTTCCACTGGCAGCCTGCAATGATCTTGGCATTTTCAGGTGGCTACCCCAGGCATGGTAGAGTCACTCTCTTGATGAAGGTTCCCACAAGTTGCAGCACAAGTTCTGTCACCCATGCTGCTGAGCCATTGTCACCTTGACTGGAATACCAAATCAGGTAATTGAATAGCCAGGTATTCTGATTACATTCTGGCTTTCCCTTGAGCGTAATAATGGGAGTCCTTTTTAAATAACAACCTACACTAGACCCAAGATATATACTGACAGTGGTTGCCTTGTTCTTTGCATGCCTTATAGGAGAAATCTTGGCCTTCAGCACATCCTCCACACCAGCAGAGGGGCCTTTTGCTAACCAATTCCACCGGGGTAGTGTATGAGTCATGATAATTCCCCACAATAGTGGGCTCATTCCTCCACTTACATATAGTTGCTGTTATGCTGTTGTTGACACAGTGAAAAAATTATGATGCAAATTCTTTGCTAGACTACTTAAAAAAACACGTTTAGAGCACAACTTGCTGAATAAGCCTGCAGAAAGCCTGGACTGCTTTATGACTTGAAAATTCAGTCATTTGTCAAAGTTGTCCTGAAATTTGCTTCTCCTCCCATTTCCCCCCGCCCCTCTACCCCTGCCCCCTTTTGTTGCGGGGGGATATCATGGCAGGGTTTGTTTCATAGTAAATCCATTGCTCAAAACCCCATTGCAGAAGAAAAATCCACTTGGTCCTTCACATTGCCCAGAGTCACTACCATACTCAGTGGAAGTCAATTAATGACCCTGCACACTTGGATTACAACAGTTTTCATAGTAGATTTACTAGCTCAGAGTTGATCCCTCACTAACCAGTAGCAGTCTGGCCTTGCAAGTATCCACAGAGTGCTTTCCATTCACTTCTCTACTGTCAGAGCAGATCTCATTTTAGTGCTGCTGCACTTCAAGGCTAGGGAAAACTACACGAAGTTCTTGGAAAGTGGTCTTCCACATGCAAAAGTTCTGCAGCCACTGCTTGTCAACCCACAACTGTGTAATGATGTGATTCCGCTAGCCAGGCCTTGTTTTGTAGAACCAAAAGCAGTGCTCCATCATGTTCAGCTTCTGTCTGACTGCTGGCAGCTACTGGGAATTGTTTCATTCTATGGTTTGCAGCAAGACTGCTTGAATGACATTGCAATGTTCTGCACAGCAACGCCTGTCTGTTCTGAAAATACTGCAGGATAAGGCATGAGGTATTTGTAATACTCAAAACAGTGTACAGCTGAGTGGAGTTTATGCTTCTTGGGCTATGGCATATGCAAGGCTAAGCCAGGCTTTAGAAAAAAGGCATAAAAAAAACTATGGGTTGTTTGCAATTGATATTAGGAGAGGGAGGAAACTGCATCATGAAGGTCTGAGACCATGTTCTCATTTCACCCTGTGATGATGTTTTGATCCCATGGAGTATTGCAAGCTCTTCCCAAAATGCTAAGAGGCTAGTTGTATTGTGTGATAACTACCCATGGTGCTCTGCCTGTGCATCAGTGTAAGCGCTGCTAGTGAAGACATGCTATATTTAAACAAGGAGCATGCTGTAGATGTGTTCCATCGATTTAATTACTGGGGTGGCTGGATGTCAATTTAAATTAAGTTGATGTAACTTTGTAGTGTAGAAATGCCTTCAGTCATTTCACATTGGATTCCATATTTCTTTAACAGCCCAATTTAGCATTTTCCCAGCAGGTCACAGAATTCAGTCTTTCTGCCAAAGGATTCATCATTCTGCTACCAGGGAACCAACCAATTTAGTTGTCTGTCTTCTTGCCATGCTGAGGCTTGCCCGCAGTTGCCTCTTGCTCTGCAATTCCCATTAAAGGGAATTAATTAGGGAAGGCAAGAATCATTGTGATGAACAACAAATATCCTGAGTGCAATGTCACATGGATCAACTAACTTACTTTTTGACAAAACCAAATAACTGATGGTAAATCCAGCCATAAATATGTTTTCAGTGTGTTGTCTGGATCCAACTGCTTCCTCACAAAATTTTTCATGATAAACTGGCATAACTGTTTGTTTCACTCTTACTTTTTGCCATCCAGAAAAAAAGAACTGTATGCTTTCAGTTTGAATGGATGTTATTTAGGATCTAGTAAACAAGGAAGAACAAAGGTCAAGTCTCCGTGACAGAGCAGAAAGCATGCAGTACCTCTTTATCATTATAATTTGGTAGATTAGTTGTAATGGCTACAGCCCCAACCAGGATTAAGGCTCCATTGTACTTGACACTATACATATCAATGTAAATTCTTTGGGACATGGACAGTCTCTTATCAATTTAAATAGGTGAGCCAGATGAAGGATGGGGCAAGGAAAGTACAATTATCCACATTTTATACACAGGAAAAAGAAGCATGGAGAGATTAAATCCCTTACCAGTGCTTACACAGACAGTCTCTGATGGAGCAGGGAGTAGAATGTGAGTCTTCTGAGTCAGAGTCCTGGTGCCTTAAGCACAAAAATCATATAGTTTGTTTTGAAATTCAAGGAAGACCACCTCACACCTTAGCTAGTAGATGCTATAGGATTTTGAAGGTGCAGTACACAGAAAACAAAAGGCTATAATAATTACATTGCAAAATATACCACCTCTGTCATCTAAAATAGAAAGATACAACATGAATAGCTGTGATGCCATCAGCATCATATAAATGTGTTGCACACTTCATTTATTAAGAGAAGGCATGGATTTATACACTACAGCTCTATTAAAAAGAGTTTATCAAAAGTGGTTCACACTAAAATACACTGTCTTCCCTTGTTTTTGTTTTCTGAGTTTACTGACTGTAGCAATACTAGTTAATGATGCAAAAATGGGTTTTGGTGTAGTTTTCACTGTCTAAATTAATTATGCTCATATAAGGGAACTCTGTAACCACCTGATTTTATGCAAAATTGGTAAATGGGACCTATCTAAAACATTTCTAAGGAAAAGTTAACATTGGGAGGTATACAGAACTGAAGAAATACAGCAACATTTCTCCTTTATAGTTGAATGGCATTTTATATAGTACTTCAAAAATGTAATGTCACCTTTCCCCTTATACTTGTCTTTCAAAGGTGTCATTACTGCTTCTTTAGAAAGGTTCTGGTGTGTGTTAATACTTGTCAGTTCCTTTTTGCATATATATAGTTCAAATACTGTCTTATTATCAACTTCCTGTTTCTGTAATTTTTTTTTTTTGCTATTCTCCTTTCCTGTTATTTCTCTTTTCTTTAATATTCTGATTATAAACAGAGGATTATAAAAATAAAGGTATGAGTGCTGTGACTGAGCAAGCAAATATTGTTCTGAATATTTTATTCTACTTTATTTTCCAGGCCTATCAAATGATGTGATTACCTAAAAAGGGGCTGTTTAATCTGTACTGAAAATGTTAAGGGATTTTTTATACTCAGTTATTGCTGCATCTGAAGTGATTAACAAATAACATTTTTGATTCTGTACAATCAAATTACCATAAAACAAATAGAAAAGTAGAGTGAAATTAGTTGGGCTTCATGCCTTGACGTATACCACTAAATTATTTGGAATAACCACCTGCCTCTTCTATTTCTTAAGCCATTATTCAAAAAAGGTGGTCTGCATGCTTATTTGCAAAAACAAATAAATAAAGCAGTAAACAAATGGAAGATCTTGTCTATCTAATGCTAGGCAAAATGACCAAATTGGCATGCATTACTCTTGAGGTACTCATCAGTACAGATGTTCACGATATGTGAATTTCATTCACTCTTAAAGCATAGGTAAATTGTATTTTGCAAAATGATTGCTGAAGAATGCTTTATTAGTCTGGAATGTACTATTTACTGCAGTGTTAGGTAGCATTTTATACTGCAAGACATCTTTAAGTTTTAAATAAATTTTACCCATGGTGACAAGTTAATAGATATCACACTAGGCTATTTGCTATGAATTGATTTATGCTGGGAGTAGACAGAAACGATAGCCTACTTATTCTGAGAGGAAATTGAGAGTGGGAGGTGGAATAGGCAATGGAAGAAAGGATTAATTTTAAGGTGATCCTAATTAGAAAAATATTCTAGTATCAGGGTCATGTTAAGGGAGAAAAGCCTTGTTTTATTGTATAGCAGAAATGAATGATGTATATTTACTAGGATTTGTGGAATAAATCAGTTCTATAGTGCTGTGAAGATGAAGGAAAGATTACTGCAGAAAAAAAACAAATTTTTGTATTTGAGTATCCTAGTACAATCAAATTTGTTTTTCTTTTTTTAGGACTCTTAACATACTTATAAGCAGGAGAATTCCCATTTCTTTCAAAATAAACTTCACTGAAAAATGGAACAGATATAAATAGTATAGAACTCTCAAAATAAATCTGTGTGGTGAGAGTTATGCTAAATGGCCATAAAGTTGAAAAGAAATCAAGTATTTAAAACTATATTGACCTAGTTCAATTATTTCTCAGCTTCTCACATATTAATATGTGAAATTAGGTATCAATGATATCCAAAGCATTTCTACTCAGTGGGCTGACATTGGTTCTCAGCTTCTGTGATAGGAAGCACTAATGTGGTTGGATTTGGCTTGGTGAGGTGGTGTAGCCAAATTCTGTAGTTAATCTGGAATTCTGAATAACCAATATGGATTTTTGTCAAGCTGGATTAAAGGATGTGGGTTCCAGTCCAAACTTAACCACAGATAAAACACAAGATTAAAACCGAGTTACCGTGGACCTCCCCTGGGAACGATCAGAGTTGCACAGATTCCTAAGGTATCTTATAATAATTCTTTATTGCTAATAGCATAAAGCATATAATTGATAAGGATATTAATTGATAAACATACAATGAAATCACAGTGTATGCATCAATGCATCTAGGAAATCCTGTACAGTTGATAACAGGCTATAACAAGTTATGTTTTCTATAACATAGCTTACAGTTTACAGTTGCTTATACTTACGCTCCCCTGGAGTAAGAATGTTGATGCTTCAGTTGAAGTGCAGAGTCTAGCAACCCTTACCAAAATAAAACAATAAAGACTAGCTAAGAAAAAGCAAGCAGGTGGAGCTGTGAAGATCTTTTATAGAGAATGTTGAGCTTAGAGTTGAAGAATGGAAGTTTCCCATTCTTTCCCAAATCCTAAGGCCTTAAATACAACTTCCCTCTCACACATAACAAGCTCTATACCCTTATACCCCTTACCTAAATATGGCTCCATACCTCAGAAATTGTCAGGGTACCTGTAGGTCATTGATGAATTTTCCCTACTAGAATATTCCTCATCACCTTTCCCCTTTTCTTTTTTTTACAGATTTTATGGGTTTTGTGGTGTTCTATCAAAAATGTCAAGGGTCTCACCTCGAGTTATTTGCCTCTTGACCCATATATAATGATCCAAGATAGCTTATCTGAAGGTTTTCCTCAAAGACTGTGGAACAAAGACTCACCCTTGACCGATATTTTTTTTCTTTTTTAACTGGACAGCTGCTCCTACTATATCCTACTGCATACAGACTTGTCATTTCTACAGCAAGGCCTATAGGTCTCTTGCATGTCAGCTCTTAATACAAGAAATATGCTAATTTACCTACTTGTGGTAGGTATAATACTATAAAACCAGGATTTCTTAAACTTATAAAGAAAGATATACTTATATGAAATAAGGTAGAGGCTATGTTCACACAGGGCAGGCTTGTTTCAAAACAAGACATTTCGAAACAAGCTGTTTCGAAATAACATATTATTTTGAAACACCTTATTTTGAAGGACAAAAACTTTGTCCTCGAAATAAGGGAGCGAAATAGCAGGTCCACAATGTGGACCTGCTATGTCGCTTGGGGAGGGGACTGCAGGCACTCACAGAGTGCAGCGCAGAGGGGTGCTGCACCCCACGGGTGCCTGCAGAGGGCTGCAGGCACCGGCGGAGTCAGGCATGGGGCTGCGCCTCACTCTGCTGGTGCCTGCAGGGGACTGCAGGCACCGTGCATCACCTAGAGGGTGCCTGCAGTCCCCTGCAGGCACCCGCCAGGAGAGGCGCAGCAGGGCGCCTCACCCCAGGGGCTTTAAAGCCCCGGCTGCCTCCAAACCTGGCGGCGGTCCCCGGGGTGCGGCTGGAGCCCGCTGCTGCCAGGGCGGAGTGAGCGCCGGCCCCCGGGAATCCCCGGCGCCCCTGCTCCCGGCCACGCCCCCGGAATCCCTGGCGCCTCTGCTCCCAGCCACACCCCCGGAATCCCCCACGCCCCCGCTCCTGCCGGGGGCATGGGCGGGGCATCCCCGGCCATGCCCCCAGAATCCCCGGCAGGAGCGGGGGTGCCGGGGATTCCTGGGAGCCGGCGCTCACTCTGGCCCTGGCAGCAGCGGGCTCCAGCCGCGCACCGGGGACCACGCTGCCAGGTTTGGGGGCAGCTGGGGCTTTAAAGCCCCTGGGGTGAGGCGCTCCGCTGCACCTCTCCTGGCGGGTGCCTGCAGGGGACTGC
>ML681994.1:32629354-32663701 GCA_007922195.1 Podocnemis expansa | reverse complement strand
CAGGGGACTGCAGGCACCCTCCAGGTGAGGCGCAGCCCCCCCCCCCCCGCGGACAACCCTCAGCACCCTGGCCAGGGTGCTGAGGGGGCAGCCATTCCTCCCAGGGTGCTTAGCACCCTGGGAGGAAGGTCACGTGTTGTTAAGGGAACACTTTATTCCGAAACAACATGTCCGCACAGGGCTGTTTCTAAACCACTGGTTTCGAAACAACCCTGTTTCGAAACGAAATGGGGTTTAAGACGTTTTGAAACAACAGCAGCCATTTCGAAACAAGCGGTTTGCTTGTTTCAAAATGGCCATGCATCGTGTAGCCATGGCACTTCTTATTTTGAAACAACCCCTGTTGTTTTGAAATAAGAAGTGTGTGTGGACATACCCAGAGAGTAATATATACTTGCAAGCTAAACATAGGTATAGTCAAAGGCTACAGGGGGCTGGTGTGTCTTGTAGAGTCACAATATGCAACCAAGTGTGTCACAACCTGCAAAAGTTTGAAAATTACTGGGCTAGAAGAATGATCATGGATGCTATACAAGTGTAAAGAAACAGTATAGGATGGCATGATAAAGATCAGAAGATTACAGATCCTGATTAAATTATTACAAACTAAAAGCACTGAATACAGCACAAGAAATTAATTTATATAAAAATCAGTTTAGGAAAGGCTCTCAAGCAACAGCACTAGTTTAAATTCTGAAGAGATCATATTACATGAAATTCAGAATACCTTTCTGAGGCCCTCAGTATTCTGTAATGACTTAAATGATATTTAAATCTCCAGCGTCTTCTTGGCAGCATTAGAACAGGAAACAAGAAGATCTGCATCAGAATAAGGCATTCATGAGAAGTGCATTTGAGCCCTGTACAGATGATCTTGAATTTCAAGACCAAACATCAGATTTGGTCCCTAATCGTGCAAACACAAATGTACGTGCATAATCTTCTGCATATACCTAGCCCTAGAAGATGGTCATGTGAGTAAAGTCGAGTAGGTTCATCAGTTTCTAGGGATTCCATTCCTCATTCATAGATGATTCTGGCATTATTTTAACCCTAATGTAACAAGGGCCTTGGAGATGGCTCCTTTTTTCTGTTAGCTTTACCTTCTTTTTAATGTCAGAACATAGGCCTTACCTGCCATATTGGATCACGCCAGTGGTCTCTCCTATCTATATCATGTCTCCAATGGTGGCTTACTACCAGCTACTTCAGTGGAAAGCACAAGAACTCTTCAATTACGGGAAAATTTTGCTCCTACCCTCCAGTAATTAGAGACTGGCTGATGTCCTGAAGCATATGAGTTTACATCAATTCCAAAACTTTTCAAAAAATAGTTACAGTTATCACTCTGAAGAATCTTATTTTCCACATAAATATGGTTTTGAATCGTCTCAAGCAACAGTGTGTTCTACAGAATAATTATGTGAAAAAAACTCCCTTTTATCACTTTGGAATTTGCTGCCTTTTGATTTTGCTGAGTGTTCCTCTTGGTTTTTTGTGTTGGAAGTGAAGGTGACTAAAAGTTCAAAATATGCCTTCTCGTTATCTTTCATTATTTTAATATTTCAAGCACTGCAGCTCATAAAGGAGACTTTTGCAGAAATTCTCTATGTTCCTATGGGAGCAGGATGTTTTTCAATGTTACTAGAAATTAGGAATTTATGTAACACTAACATTTTTATATAAAATTAGGCTATATATGTTTCATCAAATAATAAAACTCCATATTTATGCATTAATAGATGCACTGTTTGATGCATCTATTTAGAAATGTTTTTAAGAAAAAAGATTTGGCTTAAAGTATGACCAACCCAGCAAATAGATGTAAAATGAGATTGATTTTTGGTGGAAATCCATTCTAGGTGCTGTAGAGATTTAAAAAAAAAAGCTTCATTTTTTTCACAAAGTGAACTTATACAATCACTTTTTGTACAAACTTTTTGCTTTCCATTGGAATATTTGTGCTTTAAAGACTTAGGGGTTTTGTTATTTTCCATGTACATGTCTTTCATGAGTACTATGATTATTCATAATGAGCAGTCAGTGCCTTTGAAAGTACTGTAGACTGTTTGAGTAAGATAAAAAGACTTTTTTTCATTTTCATAGTGACTGTGCAAATGAAAGACCTCATTAATCAACCAGATTGCATTTAAACATTAGCATTAAAAACTTCAGCATATAATCATTATATGCTTAACCCCTTCAGTGCTACTCCTTTGAAAGTGGCTTCTTCTAATACGTGAACATGGTGTAGCAAGCACACATGAATGAGATTTATGCTCTTGCATAGTCAGTATATTGAATAAAGGAAAATTCTTCTCCTGGAAGCTTGCTCAGAGCTCCAGCTGCTCAAGAAAGAACTCTGAGTGCACAGTTAAAGATAGAAATGGGCCTGTGTTTTAAAGCACTCAGTAAGGTTAATGTGCTGTTAACTGAATCCACGACAAAGTAAACTTTGAGTCAATGGGGTTTGGATCACATATTATAAAGATAGTCGTGGTAATGTCTACTCCATTTACCTACAGCTTTGTTTGTACATCATCCAATTTTATGCTTCATTATAAGAAGCACTTGACATATTATGAGAAATACACACCAATTTCCTCTAAAGATGTTAAGGTAGTGTCAGTTGCAGCCTAACTGTTAAAGCTGAGATTAATTTTGCAATTATAACAGAGATTCAGCTTTCATTATTTACAAAATCTGCATTCTAACCACCCTGTAGTGACACTAAAGGGGGGGGGGGGAGGGAGCCAATCTGTGTCTTTAAAATTAATTAAATCTAATCTGGGAGCACACAAACAGTCAACACTAAAATGCCTTAACTGTACTCAGATTTTTGTGGAATGGTGTCACTGCAGAGCAGAAATGTGGCTGTTAGAGTGCTGTTCCATTTGTTAACCTCTTTGGTTTTCTTTTAAGTTTAAACTTAACTCTGAATTTCCTGGATTTATAATGCTTGGTTTTAGGATAATTAGCACTGCCCTTCAGTGTATTTTACTCTAAATTACTCTCAACCTTCACTCCATTGTAATATATTATTTGTTTAGGCCCTATTCATCAAAAGATTTGAGAGTGCGCTTAAATGTACCCTCCCCCCCCACCCTCCCAAAGCAACTGAATGTGCTCTGAAGTGCACATTAAATATGGATGGACTTATGTACAAACATAACTGATTTGCTACTTGGATATGGATTTAAGCATGTATTTTGGATTGCTGAATTAGGGCCTAGATGAGTACATCCTTTAATATATTTTGTTACAGTGATTCTAGAAGCAAGAAGTGTTATCTTCTTCCTGGAATATATTATGTGTGATATTCCCAAACAATCAATGATGATAACTACTAGTAGACTAGCTGCACTCAGTAATTAAATAATGTTAACCATTTGTTCAGAATGATCCCTGGACCTGAATATATCATATTAATAAAACCCTTTGAGGTTATATATTTGAGAATAAAGAAAAAGTTTTTCATAGTAATACACCCACATTGCATATATATTTAGGCATTAAATTTGTTGTAAACAGAGATAAGTGGTATATTTCCTTGGATGTGCAGCTGGAGCCATTCTGCCCTTTTAGTAGAAGAAGGGTGACAAAGAGTTGAGTTTCACATTTTGCCCTGAAGTTTTTCATTTAATCCTAACCTCTGAATCTAGTTAGTTCCACAGTCTGCTTGCTCCAGAAAAACTCCAGTGCTAGTGAGTTCAAAACTGGATTCTGTCAGCCTTAGCATCCCCATAAAATGCAACTGCTCAATTGTAAGAGAGAATCCTTCAGATAACTAGGCATATGTTCCTTTAGTGATTCAAAGATAAACACAAAGACCTGTAACTGCACCTGGTACTGGTTAGATGGCCAATGCGGGGTGTAGAGTTGATTGCCTCCGCTTAACAGAAACATTTCTTTGAATCAGTTGAAGTTTCTGGATGGCCTTGAGAATAAACTTAAGATACAAAATAGTCCACACTGGAGGTTATGAGAGCATGGATTACTGTGGCCAGTTTTATAGCTTGATTTATTTTCAGTTTAGAAACAAAAGATGTTCGGGTTTCATCTAGGGAATAGGGCCAGGTTCATTGGATTCTCTTGAAAAAAAAGAACACCCTGTAAAACATTTCAACTGGCTTTTCTAATATAGAGATATAAGTCCTTATGCCAGGAAAGCCTGGAAAGTGCACCTAGTTTTCTAGAGATTCCCAAGAGACAAAAGATATTTTATGGTTTCACATTTACACTTGAGGAATAAAAATCTCTGAATTTAGTCAAGCAGTTATTTAACACACAAAGCGGCATTTACCCTATCCATCAAAGTTCCATGGACCATCCATGGAGTAACCCCTCACTGAAGCGTATTGGGTAAAAACATTCAATTTTGTTCTGTTACTTTGCTTATTTCTCTTTTGTTACAAGAATTTAGCTTCCCCCATTGCAGTAAAACAATAGCATTCATTTGGACAGGCAACTTTTGCTTCATTGGTTGTCGCTGATGCTGACACAACTAATAAATCTAGAAATTTGCCTAGTAAGAGTGATTCAAATATCACCTGTCTTCCTGGACAAACAAGCATTTATTTATTTGTTTCTTTTTCACAATGCACTCACTGACCTTTATGGGCTTGGTAAAAACTGAACATATGCCAACATTTAAGAAAGTAAATCTAGGTTCTCTGTAAACAAATAGAAAAAAGAAACATATAAAAAGCAACAACTGTGCATCAGGGCTGGCTACACAGACATTCCCTGTACCTCAAACGTGCAGATTAATACTAAGAAAGAAAAAGATATATATCTTTAAAGCTTATTTGCTTCATTTTAAAAACTTGCTAATGTGTTAAAGATGCATCTTTTTAAATGATATGTTGTAGTTGGTTTGTTTAACACTGCTGTATGTGCTCAATGCCATTCCCCCTCACCCTCAGCCCACAATAAAGGAAAAAAGAAAAGAAAAGAAAGGCTTATAAGAATATTAGCCTGGCATTTCTTGTCTGTGTTTTAAGTGCAAGCTTGGGCTCTCCTAAGTGAGTGAAGCTGGAGGTTTGATATTGGTTTCTGATAAATAGCAATTCAATCTTAAAACCATGACATCTGTTTGAATGCAGTTGGTAGTACTATTTGTGGTGCCTATGTGCATGACTTCTGGACTGCATTAAATGGTGTACAAGCATAAACTGGTATACACTGTGGAAATATGGTGCAGAAATTATACTGGTTCCACAGATCAAAATGGATCATCTGTTCTATGAGTGTTCCTAAAGAATTTTAACTATAAATCTAAATTGTGTTGGATGATCAGTGGGTCTTGCTAACAAAAGATATGGCTTTCACTGGCTTTCCTTGCTAAGGTTTCTTCACTCCTACCCTTGTTGTTAGTAATGGATCCTGGTTCCATTTATAAGTACATTTATATTCAGGACAGATATGACTGAAACACCAGTTCTGTGCACTTTGTTAATTTGAACTAACTGCCCTAACTGGAATTTATTTAATTTGAATTAAGGCTTAATCCTGGTCTACACTGCCCTTAGTTCAAACTAAGAATCACACTAAGTGCTTACTCCGAACTAAATGTAGGTGTTACTAATTCAAACTAAGCTTTCATTAGCTCGAATTAAGGAATTCCTTAATTCAAACTAGTGAAAGTCTACAGTGAATGGGGACTAAATGAGTTCAAATTAAGGCTCCTTAGTTCAAACTAAGTTGCCAGTGTAGACACACCCTTTGAACCATACCAGCAAGTGGTGTTGTTACAGTGTGACCTGATCCCATGACTTACAGTTCCCTGCATTTATTTCCTCCCATTCTGCAAATTTCCCCTTCTTCAAATCATCTGACAAAGTATGATTTTCTTCCAAGAAAGCTCATGCAATAAATAATTTTTTTTTAGTCTTCAACTGCCACAGGACTCCTTGTTTGTTTTACTGAACTAGACTAAAATGGCTGCTCCTTTGGAACTTGGAGTCTTATTTCTGTAAATTTTCACATATAGCATGGCAAAAGCCAGAGGCAGTTGTGGCACCACCATTTTGTTTTTACTTCTGTTTAGTCTTCAGTTCAGTCTTTTAGTCTACAGCCAACACCCACATGTGGATCTATTCATCTATAACTGATACTACGAAACAAAGGACTGATACCCATCTAGATGCTGGATGTACACCAGAGGAACTATACAAGCCTTCAAACTCCAAATTTTGCCAAAGACCTGACGTATCTGGACTTTTAATAACTTGTATGTATCTAATTGCTTTAGTCCTTTAAAAATACTCTCATCCAGAGGTGGCTTTTGGGGTAAGCGAAGCAGGTGGTGGCCTAGGGTCCCCGACCTGTAAACAGCCCCCATAGCCACCGCCTGCTCCGCTTACCTGTCTGCTCATGGAGTGGTGGGGAAGCAGAAGGCGGCAGACCACCAGGTCCAAAAGCTTTGCTACCCGGCTGCCAGACAGGCCTCTCTCCAGCAGGGGCGGAGCAGTGCTCCCCGCCTACTTCCAGCTGGCCGTGCCTCCCCAGGGGGAGGGAAGAGAGCGGCCAACACAGCACTGGATCTTCCCAGGAGTGGGGCCCCCTGGAGTGGTGCACTCTGAAGAGTGCATGCTGCTTCCAGGCCTGGGGTGGCCGGGGGCAAAGCAGCCCGAACTCTTCAGAGCGGGCCGCTCCAGGGGGCCCCACTCCCAGCAAGCTGCAGCAACGTGCCAGCCACTCGCCTCCCTCCCCCTGGGGAGGTGCAGCCGGTTGGGAGTAGGTGGGGAGTGCTGCTCTGCCGCCGCTGGAGAGAGGCTGATCTGGCCAGTACATCAGCCAGCAAGTAGCAAAGCTTTTGGATCTGGCAGTCTGCAGCCGTCGCTTCTCCCCCACCCCCTGTAGGGGGGCAGTTAGGGTGGCAACAGGGGCCCAGAGCCTCGGTGAGGGTGGCACTGGAGGGCCCATGGGGGGTCCCATAAAGGGCCTTTGCCTAGGGGCCCCCAATTGCCAAAGGCCGCCTCTGCTCTCATCATTTGTTTCTTTCCTTAGTTTTAGTTACTAAAGGATTAGTGGGCAGTGTTGTAATTTGGGTGAGATCCAGACATATTGATCTGGTAATGTGGCTGATCCTTTGGGATCAGAAGAATCTTTTGGTAGAAAGCATGGAGTTTTAAGTAACTTATCTGTTCGTTAGAACCTGTGGCATACTGGGAACCAGTGGCTGAAATGCAGTAAAGGGGGCTGAGTATGTTTTGTTGTGGCTTCTTGATAACCATTGTGGAGAATCACAAGCAATGTTTGTGGCTGGTTGGGGAAATCTGACTTCAGGTCACCCATCGGTACTGAGAGAGTTTGCTCTCCACTTGCAGCCTGCCATGGTTTTGGCATTTTCAGGTGGCTACCCAAATCCAGCAGGGTTACACTGTGTATGAAAGGGTTAAACAGGATCCAGCTGACCATTTGTGGGCTGCAACCCACTTTGTAAGATGCATAAAGTGGAAACTAGAGTTAGAAGTTAGTTTCTGCTTCATGCACCTGACAAAGTGGGTTAGAGCCCACAAAAGCATAAGCCTGAGGAAATTTGTTAGTCTTTAAGATGCCATAGGAGCCTTTTTTGCTGTATACAGACTAAAACAGCTACCCCTCTGAAACAGTTTGCTATTGACTTTTTTAAAATACAGTGATATCAGTTAAGACGGAAATGTTCATAGTAACTGGGTCACTGTTTCTTTCAGCTGTGTGATGTACAGAACCAAATAGAAATGCATTATTTCTTTCTCTAGACTCCAAAAAGCTAAAGACTTCCCCCAGATGAGCACACACTCATACTAGCAGAATGTGGAATACACTGTATCTGTTCATTATGGGCTTAGAACTGAACAGACATGGAGACTAATTTACTTTTCAGTCTAGGGGCAGTTACTGGTCCCTTCATATCATCATCGCTACTGCACTATTAGGTCAGATGCCATTAAAGTTAGTTACTATTTTGATAAAACAGTCGCTTGATTCATAATGTTCCACAAAACCAATATCTGACTTCAGAATTAAGTAAAAAGAAACAAATGGTGCAAGAGAACATTGTTTTTCATTATAAATATTAAGTTTTGGATAATCTTAAGTCTGAGATGAAAGTCAGGTACAGTTGTTTTTCTTACACAGTTCTGGACACTTTTGATAAAAATCTGACACAGGTCATAGCCCATGGGCTCCTGAGCAGGCAGCTGATAGTGGTGTAATGTATGTCTGTGGGACTGAGAGATAGGAATATCTTTCTGAATGTGGGTAATAGACAGAAATGCTTTTCTACAGTGACCAAATATTATTTTTCATCACACCTTGAAAAAGTTTCAACCTACCCTAATTTTTCCAATGAATCTAATAGATCTGGATTAAACTGCAGGGGAGATGGGAACATAAATTTGATTCCTTTCTTTCCGTGTAATATTAGGATTGGTATTCTTTCTAGCTGTAATAACCTCTAGACTTCAGGAAAATTGAAAACCTTTAAATAGCCTTTCACAACCTTTCAGTGTAGTAATGAAGTTTTAAGTGCTCACTGGGGATTTTCAGTTCAGAAAAATCTAAGCAGCAGTAGATATTAAAATCTAATGTTTACTTCAACTCTTTTACAGCCTAATGGGTTTTTCTGGCAGTGTAATTTTTAAAAGGTTGGGTTTCATTTATTAATATAGTATGCTCACCCTAGAAATCTTTCTTCTTTAAAGACTCTAATGGGATCCTTATAGTTAAACCTTGGCATGGCACCTCAAAGGCTAACAGAAACTGAGAAAAGTGAAACTTGCAAAGATCTAGCTGGAGCTGCAGCAAAACAGGTAAAAAAATAAATAAAAAATAAAACCTCATGACTTAAACACCACAGGGGGCAAAAAACAAATTAAGGATGTGGATTCCCTGTGTGCACATAATTACAAGTATGTGAGTCATTGGAATCAGCGCAGTTGCTCATCTGCACAAAGACCTTCTCGAAGATCTGGATGTGCTCAAAGTTAGGAGTAGCTAAACTGATATTTTTAAAGAGCCATTGTTAAAGGCGATGATGGTCAAAAAAGAAAATTGCAGGGTGAATTTTCACTGATTAAAGAAACATGGTCTACCTATACATGCAAAATTCTGAAGAACAGTCTGGTATTGGAAAGATTCTGACTTCCTGTATTGTGGGGAAAAAAAAATTCATTTGAACTGTAGTAAAATCAAGCTGAAATAGGACTGAATTTCTAGTTAGCACAGCAGACAGATGCCTAGGGGGCACCAGCATTCTGGGAGTGCCTCAACAGTGGCAGATTACCAAATAGCGCAGTGAGAACCATGCCCAGGGGCCCTGACTAATTTGGATGCCCTGAATGAGCTTCAGAATTCCTGCCCCAGCCTCTGCTCCTCTTCCTCTGTCCTGGGGGCTGATACTTGATCCTCCTCTTCTCCCTGAGAACCCAGCCCCTGGCTCAGACAGAAACAGGAGCACACAGTTACAGTGAGCATATCCCCCCCCCCCCAGGTGGAGCTAGCTGGCTGAGTTGGTCACCTGAGTCCTCCTCCCACTCCCTTCATGGAGCTGGCCTAACCAGCCCTTGTCTTCCCTGTCTGCCTCACTCCCCACATGGAAAACAAAAAGGGCAGGTATAAGCAAAGGGGATGCTGAAGGTTCTGTGCCTAGGAGCATGCAAAGGGTAAATATGGTCCTGACTCTAAGTATTTCTTTCTCTTTCCACATCTCTGTATAGTATATAAAAGACTTACTGATATTTATAGGATAAGTGCACTGGAATGACCAATAGATTGGTAAAATAAGTACACTGTGTGACAGGTGCAGATTTGCTTCTAATAACTATAAATTAGTAAAATTGTACATATGGATATTCTGTTAGGTTTGTTAATATAATTCCTTATTTCATAAAATGAAAGTGCTACATGAGGGAGAAATTATTTTATTTGGAAGATAAAGAATATAGTGGCTGTAAAGGGAAGAATGTTTCAACGTATGCTCATATTAATTTAAATCAAGAAGTGTTGGGGGGAGGACTTTCCTCTTCCAGATGCATATGAAAAGCTCCTAACTATTTGGGTGAATGCAAATTATGGCAATTATATCCCAAATGTATATTCTGCATGAGAAAAATTCTTGTCTTAATCATGCAATAGCAAACCCCAGTGTAGAAGTAATGTATGAATGATTATTAATTTCTAGCTTATAAGGGCTTCAGTTCAGCAAAGCACTGAAACATGTAGTAAATTTTAAAGGTGTGCTGAACTTGACTGCTGTTTGGCAAAGTTCTGATGTGCATGTTTCACTGGTTTCCTGAATCAGAGCCAAAGACAGGTTGGAGATCCTGAAGCTATTTACATATGTCTTTGACACTGAGTATGTTATTCAGGTCTGTGTAAGCTCAAAATCTTGTCTCTTGCACTGAGAAAGGTCGGTCCGCTAAAAGATATTATCTCACCCACCTTGTGTAATTCTGGAACCAATATGACTATGACATCACTGCATATATCTTTGACACAGACATCTGTCCACACTTCTGGACAATGCTGAGGAAAGAGGCATTTTCTGGAATCTTCTGTGATGTTCCAGCTCAGTGCCTCTCAAACTGGGTTCTGCAGCAAAGTGCAGGACACTTCTCCATTGACCATAGTGCTGTGAGCAGAAAACTATAGCTGGAAGCATTACTGTGAAGAACAATAACTCAGCACTCAGCAGCTTCCTCCCCTGATACTTGAAAACCATTTTTCAGTATTCAGTATTCCTTGATCAGTAAATGAACTGAGGAGTCCAAGGGCCTGCACTGGCTAGCAGTGTAGAGTGGAGCCTCTCCTCTCTCCTTCAGAGATGGCAGATTCTGAAAAGTTCTGGCTAGGTGGAGAACCTCTGAGAGGTTAGAGATATGGCCACAATATGAGAAAGTAGAGTCAAAGCATGAGGGAGAGAGAGAGAGGAAGGAGGGAGCTGAAAGGTGTTTGAAGGAAATTTAGGTGGTTCAGAAATGCTGCTATATCAGCACCTGCAGAAAGCCTGTGTTTGTGAGAGGCCCACATAGCTTAATATGCTGTTTATCATTCATGCTCCAGGAAAAACTGTGAAATCTAAACTACTTCATACTGTTGAGAGATCTCTAGAGGTCATTTGAATTCCTGGGTGAATCAGGAATCTCCCCATTTGTCATGGTTAAGGTCAAACTGCTACTCCTATTTAACAGGAAACCTCTATTAATTATTCCTTTATTTCCACTATATATGCACCATTTCTTACCATTGCTTAGCCTTTGTTCACTAAAAACCTTCCTGGGCTCAGTCTCCCATAGCTTATGTGGAGTGGATGGAGGGAGAAAGTCTGGTGCTTAGTCTTTGCAGACATGAATTCCACTCAAATGTGGGTCATGGATTTGTTTGGGGAGGGGCAGTGGGGATGAGGGCGGGGGTGTGAAAGCTGATAGGAAAATGTTCTAGAAAAAAAGAACAGTAACTGAAAACAAGAAGAAAAAAATGGAAAAAGACATGAAATACCCCTCACCCCATTCCTGCAAGACCAGAGAAGGGACAGATGTAAGTGGAACTGTGAAGATAGAAAGAGCAATGAGAGCAGCAGATAAGCTCAAAGCTGTTGGGGCATGTTAAGCATCATGGGCCAGCTCCTTCCTGTAACTAGGTATAGCTCCTCTGAATTCACAGATATTTAAAAGCGGGCTTGTCAGCATAGAGACTTATGTTAGAGATTGGGGGGGGGGTGCAAAATCTGTTACATTTGTGATAAGTTTGTGTTGAGCAATTGGCCCTCACTAGGGCTAAATTGTGATATAAAGCCTCAGAGCTCCATTGATAATGAAGTATCTCTGCACCTCAATTGCACTAGGTTGGAAGGATTCGAGGCCCTCTCAGTAGACTGCTTTTTGGTTGTGCCCTGCTGGAAACTAAGCACAAACTTCAGAAGGACCAAAGCTAAGTGAATGGGTAGCCTTATGGCTACTAAAATCAATATTGATGACCAATCCATAGTAATGAACAGTCAAAGGCATAATTTGAACTACTAGAGCACATTGCTAAATTCAATAGTAACCGTAACCCCTCAGGAAAAAAAGTCCTGAATATCATTGTAGCTAGCTCTGTGAAAGCCTGTATTCAGTATACAAATATGCAGTGGTAGACAAAAAAAGTAAATGACATGTAAGGCTGTATAAAGAATGAAGTGGAAAATACTACTGAAAAATCTTACAGTGCCTCTATTTAAACAGATGGAAAATTCTCACTGGCAAACTGTGTTCAGTTCACGTCACCATATCTGAGAAGCAATTTAATAGAAATAGAGGTTGTGCAGAGACAGACACCAAAAAAATAAACAGTGACTGAGAAGATTCTGCAGGAGGAGAGACTAAGGCTATGTCTACGTTAGAAAGTTTAGTTTGGACTTCCTTAGTCCGAACTAAGCAGTTTCAGGTTAGTTCAAATGAACCATGGCTTTTTAGTTGAAACTAGCTGTTTGCTTAGTTTGAACTAAAATTTTTTTTAGTTTGAACTAGGTAAAGTCTTGCATAGACCCAAACCAAGGTAGTCTGGACTAAGCTTGCTTAGTCTGAACTAATTTGCTCGTGTAGAAATTGCCTAAGAGAAACCCAAATCTGTTCAATATATAGTGGAAACAATATGGAAGAGGTGAACTGGGTACTTCAGAATACCCTTTTTTCTTAATCCCAGAGCAAAAGGACATTCAATGAAATTGAAATACAACAAATTTAAGACAGAAGCAAGGAGATATTTATTTTTCACAGAAGAAAACTAAGCAGTGCAACTTAGTGCCAAAAAGTATCTATTAACAGTGGAGTCACTGGCACTGGGCACAGGGGGCATGTGCCCTGAGTCCCAATACCAATGCCCCAAGTGTCCTGTGATGGTGGCAGCCCAATATGGCCCTGGACCAAGCCAGGGATCTGGGAATGAGCCGCCTGCCACCACAGCTGCCTTACCTGGTCCTGCCTCTGGCCAGGGATCTGGGGCTGGGCTGCTGGCTGGTGGTGGCAGGAGTGCAAACCAAGCCCTGCCCGGGGCCCCATGACCGAATGGGGCCCAGGCACTGGATCAGGCCCAGGGGGCAAGGCTCAAGCCCAGGCCCTGCGTCTTCTTCTGGGGCAGCATCACTTCTGATCAGTAAGGCTACTAAGTTACTAAGATACAAAATAAGACTAGACATTTATATGGATGAGAACATCCAGTTACATTAGACAGGATAGCTTATTTTTAACAGTAATGATATATATCCTAATGTTGCAGGGCATATATCAATCAGTAACTAACAGAGGTTTCTTGGGGGCATATTTGTCCCAGTATAGTCTTTCTTGTATCTTTCTCTAGCACTGAGCACTGTTGGACTAGGCGGTCTGTTGGTCTTATCCCATATGACAAACCCTGTGTTCCTAAATATTTAGACACAAGTGAGTAGAAGAATTCACAGAAAAAGTTTAGTCTGTGTATGGCAGAAGCACTTTAGCTATAATAGGGGAAGCCCATTTCTGTGTACTTTGTTGACAGACAGCAGACTGCTGATTCCAAAGCAACCACTAGAGATGAGCACAGTGGAAAGATAAACTGTCTATGCAGTGACCAGTGTTTTCATCCTCTATTTAGATACATTCATACATTTCTTAGATGTGTTAACATGTATAAAATACACATGTATGACTCATGAAAGAGAAGGGGATTGGGCCTGTGAAGAAGTCATAGCATCATAGAATCCTAGGGTTGGAAGGGACCTCATAGGTCATCTAGTCCAGCCCCCTGCCAGAGGCAGGACCACTCCCACTAAACCATCCCAGTCATGGTTTTATCCAGCCGGGCCTTAAACACCTCCAAAGATGGTGACTCCACCACCTGCCTTGGCAGCTCATTCCAATGTTTCACCACTCTCCTAGTAGTCACCAGCTATAAGACCTACGGGGTAAAGGATCTTAGCTCCACTTAAATTAGATATATACCAACTTTTGCTTCTCCATTATGCCAACAGAAAGAGGTGAGTTACTTGTGGGAGGGCTTAAAAAAAGAATTTTGCATCCCATGCTAAAGTCTGGAGCTATTTCTAGGGCATACAACCTAAAATCAGTCCTCAGCTTTCTTCATGTATTGGAGTAGATGGTTGGCTGTAACCTGTGCAAAAGAAGGCAAAAAAAGTAATGAGGAAAGTGTACTGCTTTGATCTAGCATGAGATCAATTTACACCCAGAAGCAGATGCAAAGAGAACAACAATATGGACCTCTTGTTCACCCTTAGTAGAAATGCATCCTTAAGTCTGGCAGTAGAACATGAAACAAAACATTGACCAAATACAACAAAAAAATCCACTTCCTGTTTCTTATTTGGTGGATTTTCATTTATTGTTTTGGCAGACATTTATAGATAACAAAACTATATCTGTGGCCTATGCTCAAGCCTTCTTCTGCTTCAAAATGTCTATTGCTTCCATCAGTACACAGTTATTAGGAAAGCAGTAATGGAATCAGGCTTCCTTTATAAACATAACCAAGAAGTCACTGTCTTGTTAATTTATCATCAGCCACTTCTTCTGAACTCATTTTTCTGGCCACCTTGCCTGTGCAGTTTAGATTGCCTATAGAGATGCCTACAGAGAGATCTTGGTATTGTTAACAAGTGGGGGAGGGGATAAAAGGACACGCGCTATTCTCTCAGTTATAGGCACTCTCCTAAATCTCACTTCCAAAGCATTTTCTTCTAGTTAGACATTTTATTCTTGATTATTTTCCACCATTGCTTGGGTCTGAAATCACTGGTTTTCATTTAGCTCTCAAATAAAAGGACAGCTCTGTGCTGTGAGACTCATTCCTGAAAAAAGTAGTATCTGTCTGGTACTTCTGGTTGATATTGTTATGCAGGGTTGAGAAGGGGGAGAAAAGACACTGGCCACTTCTTAAAGGTTGATCACCTTTTATGTAACTTTTATCGGTAGAATATGTTATACAATGATTAAATGGAAGGGGGTGGCATCCCTGTGTATGACACAATCTTTATGAGTGCTTGTTCAATGATATACTGATATAGTTATGAAGGTACAGTATGCAGTGATATATATGGCGGGTTAGTCTGCCATTTGCTAAGGCAACCCAAACCATGAAGAAACCACTTGCGTTTTTACAACACTATGGTTGCAATGCACAGCAAATAGGGTCTAGTACATCAGTATATTAGGTAAAGCAGCAAAGTAGACAACAGAAAACACAGACCACAACACAGTTTCACTCACACCACCTTTCATACCCAGCACTCATACCTAGTAGAGGCAGGGCTTACTTGAGACTGGCCAGGTCCAAAGCATCCAGGTGCCAAAGTTGTAGGGGTGAGGAAGCTTTGGTGCACTGACCTCTGATACACCGATGTTTGTTTTCCTACCTTTATCTCCAAGCTGGGCAGTTTTAATGATGAATCAATCAGGGGGACATCGTGGGGGAGGGGCATCCATCTTTATCTCACTTCATCCATATTTAGAATTTCTTCCTCTTCTTTCTTAATTGGCACCTTGTGGATACTGATTGGCCATCGAGTTTGCCCTTAGCTGGGGACTTTCCATTTTTGCCACACCCACCTACCCATACCTCCCTCTATTTCCATTTATTCTTGCTGCCTACAGCACTTTTTAGGTGACCAGCCCATGAAAGCTGGTGCATGGGCCCAAAAATTTGCTGTCTTATACAATAAAAGCTGCTGCCTTGAGCAATATTATATTGAGGGAGATTGCTTCACTCTTGGGAGGCTCACCCTTCATCCTCCCAAGGATACATCTTGCATAAGCTGTTAACTGCAATGCTGCCAGCTGAGGGATATGTTGCAAGACAATCTTGCATAGCTCAGGCTAGTTTGACAAGCCTATTAAATATGCGGACTTTTGTACCAGCCCTAGCCCAAGCTTCCACTGCCCATTCTGCTTTGGCCAGAGCTTTCAAGCTGCCGTGCACAGCAATATCCTGGAGCAGGCAAGCTGGGGAAGGATTTTCAGATTCACCACAGTATAGAGAATTGGTACTAAGTCACTGAATTGAGAAAATGCAAGTATAACTCCTAATATTACTTTACTGAAGTTCTCTCCATTTCTGTGGTACTGGCCAGGAGATGAAAAAGATGAAAGGATAAATGGTCCTCTTCTGGTGTGATAATCAGTTCATATTACCATCAGTCAATCTGAAAAATTCCTACTGCAGACAGTATGTCTTCTGAAGACATTTGGTATGCAGTATTTATAACCTCACTTTCAGAGGGCCACCTCGCTTAAATGGGTGGAAGGATCAGTTGCTTTAGGAACCTTCAGTTGCTACCAAGCCAGTTTTTAGGGCTTAGCATCTTGTTGTTACCGCTGTTCATAGTCTGTCTCAAAAGCCTTCGAATGTCAAAACATTCTGAAACGTTAATTAATTTAGCCTCATAACAATAACTCCATGAGGAAGGGATTTGCAAATGAAGAAATGGAGGCAAAGAAAGACTGAATGTCTTGCCGTGGGACACTGAGGAAATTTGTAGCAGAGCCAGGAGTAGAGGTCAAGTCTCATTACTTTCAACTCTGTGCTTTATTCACAAAGCATGCTCCCTTTCTCCCTACTCTGTTCCATTCCTTTGGAGACCAGAAGCGGGTTGTTGCTGTTTTATTTTTATTGTATATATTTCTTATCAGTTACTGTGATGATTTTTTTAAGGTTGAATGATGACAAATAACATGTTCATACTCGAGCCATGGGTGTCATCTTGATAAGAAGTGTATGACAGGTAAGTGCTGCTACTTTGTAGTTTTTATTTTGCTATTCTTCACATACTTAAAAAAAACCAATTGTGTAATTATATTTAATGTTCAATGACAATCCTTAAGTGCTGATTAGCTTTAACATAAGAAAATTTTTGTAGCTGAATTAAGGCAACAGTTGTATCCAAATTCTGTACATTTTAAAGAATAAAAACCATCTCCTTAAGCTCTTTTCTTCTGCCAGTGCATTGTGTTGAATGGTTCTGATGGACTAGACTACAAAGCTGTGGGGACATTCTTCAAAGGTCTGGCACAATCTGGAGCTTGGGTATGCTTTGATGAATTTAATCGTATAGAGCTGGAGGTAATTGTAGTACTAGTTTCTTAGTAAAGTTGGTATTCAATGAAAGTGACAAGCCTGACAACTTCATTAACAGCACTGACATTAAACAACATTGACTGAAGCTTACAGTGAAGGGGGGGATACAATTTTAGTACATTTTAATCAAACTCAACTGGTAGTCTATGTCAAGTCTGTCCCCATGAGTTTTTTTTATAGTGTTTCAGCATTTTCTACTGTAAATGTTGCAGAAGCAATATTGCTCTTGCAACCCTCTAAGCACAGTTGACAGAGTGGGGTTTGTGAAAAGACATTGTGTTTGTTCATGATAGATTAGCTGTGAGAGCTCTCTCTGTGGTATGCAACCTGCCACTCATGGTGTTTGAAAGACAGGAGTTAACTTTCATCTACAGAAAGCTCACAGCCAGGGAGAGACTGCCTTAATGCCACATTTATTACCAAGCAAAAATTGCAGACAGATTCTCCAGCAAATGAGACCTCTCTGGGTTTTTTTCTTTAGTCAGAATGGGATTTAAAAAGGGAATTTACTACACTTTTTGATTGCACAGAACATAATTAAATGTCCTTATAGGGAAATACAGCCATGGCCTGTCTTGTTATATAGACAGAGGTGATCTGGTTGATCCTTTATAGTGTCATGCGTTTTCTGCAGTTTATTTTTATCACAAAATCCAGGCCAGACCTTGGTGGACAGTTTTGATCATGAATTAGATAACCTCTCATTTAAACTTCTGCATCTGAAGTAGCACAGAAACAGAGTTTAAACATACAATTTGTATGTTTTCAGTACTTTTCTGAAAGAGACTTTAAAAAAATACAAAGTGTTTGCAGTATTTTTCTTATATAAGATCACTTTACAGAGTAATACAGCCATTTCTGAGAAATTTTATTACTTTAATATTTTTTCATTTATTTAGCATTTATTTCATTTGATTCATAGAAAATTTTCCAATGCAATGAGCAATTTATTAGCTTGAGTGTGATTGCTTTGTATTTTATTGCATTTAAAAGAGCATTAAAATATCATTTTAAAGATTAATATTTAATTTATCACCACTGCCAGAACAGATCAGTGTAGAGAGATTGGCTCCTGTACTTCCCTTAGGTGCTTTCTAGTAGTTCAGCCAATTTAGGCTATTCCCTGTGCTATGCCTGAGCAGGTGCAAGATGGTTCTGAGATCTGTCTGGACTCATCATGCACTGTGTGTGTTACCATAAATCATGACTGTGTGGGCAGTGCTGAACTGCCAGAGCATCTGAAGGTAATAAATACTATAGCAACTTGACTAAAGTAGACAAAATTATGACATTATTTGTACTTTATCAGCTTTCACCTCCATTGGAATTAGAAATGTTTCCCCGCATGTTTGCAGTGGTGAACAGAACAAAAGGGCCTGCTTTGGTCCTTTAAACAAAAAGGGAATGTGCTGTGTGGGTTCTTCATGCTACAATAGGGATATACTAAAGAAATGTCTGAGTGAGATTTCTTTTGCCTTTGTTCATTCTCCCACCCCCACCACCTCTTGCCCTCTAAAGGGAGTTCCCACAAGACCAGTGCTAAGCTCCTCTTCATTAGAACCCAGTTTTCAATTTAAATTTTAATTAGAAAAGATGACTAGAATACTTACAATTCTGTGTAATTTGTGCATGCAGCTAATCAACGACTGGAAGGGATACCCCATGTTTTTATAAAAAGATTAATTTCTATTCACCAAGAGATTTACTACTGGCTGTTAAAATTATTTTAGATCTTCCCATACCATTCAATTTGCGAATGAGACTCATTTTGAAAAGGATGATTTTTTTCTGCAATTCTTTTAATGTAAGAATGTGTTGAAAGTAGTTCCAAAGGGGCAGCCATGTTAGTCTAGTTCAGAAAAACAAACAAGGAGTTCTGTCGCACTTAAACAGTAACAAATTTATTTATTGTATGAGCCTTCATGGGAGAAAATCCCACTTCATCAGATGCTCTGAAGCTCATGCAATAAATAGATTTGTTAGTCTTTAAGTGCCACAGGACTTCTTGGTTTTTTCCCCAGAAAGGAGGAGGATTCTTATACTATTTTTGTATGCAGCACTACAGGTGCTTTCTAACACTTATCAATACTGATACATTATTCAACACCTAGGATTTGAGAGAACCTGAAATGTATACTTTACTGCATCATTTTGTTTTATCTTACTTTCTGGGGCCTATCTAGAGTTCTAGGCAACTCCCAAAATTCAAGAACAAACCATTAGAAAATCCTAAATATATCCATTCTATATCTCAGTTCCTCAAACTTCCAAAAGACTGATATCCAATTAAAAATCAAGCCCACAAACACAAAATGCAAAGAACTGCATTTAACCATGAGACCACACTAAATAATCTCTTAACATCCAGCAACCCCAATCATTTTTAATGCTCAAGAGAAAAGATGGATTTTGCACTGTACCTAGACCATTAAAAAGTCTGGGCTGTGTTGGACAAAAGAAACTCTTTCGACTCAAGAACCCCTAGAGAGAATATTCTGTAGTATTTCCTTCTTGTTTATATCAGGGGAGTTCCAATTTGAACACTTCTGCTGTGCTCAATTATCAAAAAAATGGCCTAAGCAGAGATGTGATCCCCGATGTGACTGTATCACAAACTGTGCAGAGTCTAATTCAATAAGTTAAAACCACCACCTTGAAACCCACTCTTAAACCTAACAGAAGCCAGATGGCATTTTGTACTAATTCAAGTTTCTGAGTGGTCCTGATGTTTAATTTCATGTAGTTTTCATTGCATCAACATAGTCTTGAGGTGATAAAGTCATAGATGATTATACATAGGTCTGCACCAGAGAGAAAAGATAAGTTGTTTGGTCAGACACCAATAAAAGTGTGCTTGATTATAGCTCCTATTTTATCTTGCAAGGACTGCCTAGCATCTAATAAATTTCCAGGCTTCAGACCTGCGTCACAAATGATGGATCTCCTCCTACCATGCATGCAGGTATCACCCTTGCAGATTGTTTCAGATACTTCCACCAACCCAGAACTGTCACTTTAGATTTCTCTGGATTACCTCAACCAACTTCTCCTTAGCCACTCCTGAACTGCAGAAGAATACCCATTTCACTACAACAGCCCATCTATTGGAAGCATACAGCTTGTAAAAACTCCTGAGTGAAATCTGCTCCCATTAGGAATTTTGCCATTGATTTTGATGGAAGCCAGGATTTCACTTCCTTTTTACAATTAGTACTTAAAACCCGTAACAATAAGTTCTTAAGATGACTCTTATTTTGAAAGCATTTTTGTGCTATTTGTGAAGCACATTTTAAGAAATGTAGTGACTTTTCTGAACATTCTGTATATTTTAAGTCAGATAACAGACAACTGCAGTGTTTTTAGTAACTCATAGTAGAAAATAATAAATAAAACATTTTTTTAAAAATAGGTTCCTTAGAAAACCCATTCCTGCAGCCCTTACTCAGGCAAAACTCCCATTGAAGTCATGCACTGAGGTTTTACTGGAGCAGAAGCAGGACCACTGCCTAAATTTACAAGCTTTCTGAGTTGGAGAGGAATCTATCTACTAAGCCTATCTACTGTACTTGATTAGATATTATATCACAGTGAGCTATACAACCAAAGTAACTTCAGAATTGCTGTCTCATAACAGAAAGATGTGCTTTTCCTGCACGCTCAAAAAAGGGTGCTCTGAGACAGTTTGAAATTGTAAGAAGAAAAATGACCCTCTAAACAACAAAATGATCCAGGATATCATCCTGCTGCTGGATGACAACAGAACTAACCTCAACTTTTCTATTGGTGGATGCACAGAGCCAGTAGTAAAAACAGCTTTGTGATTTCTATAATAAATATTCGAATAGAGAAAATAAGCTGTTTCTTCTCTGACCCTTGGAATATGTTTAATGAATCCTTTTTGATGGAAATGGGCTGCTAATTTCATCAAATTTGTTCATGTTTGTCTCATCATAGCATCTTCCTGCTGTTTCAAATGTCCATGAATAGGTATTGCCAGTGCAATACCCTGAGGTGACAGGGTGCTATGTGAAATCTGTAAACTAGTCAAATAAATATTATATAATTTCTATAGCATTTTTGCGGTCATAAGGCTGTTACCACTTAGCATAAGTATATTAAAACATTTATCATAATATTTTACAATAATGGGAAAAATTGTGAAACACAATCAGGCAATAAATATTGTTTGTACAGAGCTGAGCACGATCCTGCTTAGTACAATGTGATAGGGAACAGATCTTCTTTCTTGATGACTTATTCTCTCTTTGAGAATACAACTGGCTTCAATATTATCATCCATTTTATTTAATATATAATATATGTCAAGTCAAGTAGGGAGATTTTGAGAAACTTGTGAGGGCTACAATATCACTAATATGTTGCTGATATTCGGTTCTCTCTTCATTCCAGTAGACCTGATCAGATCAGTTTCACTGACCTCCAGATGTGGAGGGAGTCACATTGTTTGACAGGAGATGCTGCAGGTTGGTAGTATGAAGTATTTTGAAGAACTGGCAGACATTATGACTTGGTGCAGTGACAGGGTATAGCTGAAGGGATTAAAAGCCCAGAGAGGGGTGTGGCCAATGTGAGCAGAGGGCTGGAGGGCCAATCAGAGCCCTGCAGGCAGTATAAAGGTATGGCTGCAGCTCCTGTCAGGGGCAGTTTGCCACAGGCCTGTGAAGGGAGGCTTGTATTGTCAGTGGGGCTGTGGGAGACAGCACCCCGGACAGCTCCCAGGGGCACTGCCAAAGTTTGGTGGGACTCCAGTCTTGATAAAAGGGCTGCAGGTACCAAGGGAAGTATAGGTATGGGTCAGGGGACCTGGTGAGATATGGGCCGAAGAAGAGAAACGGAGCAAAGGCAGCTCTTAACGGTGTGTAGGGTCTCTGTGCTGGGGCTCAAAGAAGTGGGTGCTGAGATTGCAAGCGAGTGGTGAATAGATGGTGCTGGCCACTGATACAAGTGGGCCAACTGGGACTGTAGTATACCCCCAGAAGGGGGGGCAGACAGAATTGGCTCGGCCAAAGAGCTGAGGTCCTGCACAGGACTGGAATAAATGTGAAAGAGACTGAGCACCAGATGGTGGGTCACTTGAGTAATTCCTGTACCACCACCAAGAGGTACTCGTTGGTGCATCACATACGGTGAACCAGTCTACATTTGGTCATGGGTGCTTTCTGGTCTAGCAGTGTGGTGGTTCTTGGTCTTGAAGTTTAATTAAACATCTCTCTGCTCCCAAATTTACAAATAGAAGCAGCAGCCAAAGGATCTTTTTAAAAACAATGAGACATGCCAGTGATTGGCAGTAGAGCTGACTGGAAATTTTTTGTCAAAGAATTGTTTTCATTGGAAAATGATGCATGGAAACTGAACCTTTTTAAGGAAATGCATCCATTTTGACAAAGCTTTTCTCAAGAAGGTTTCTCAGTTCCAGAATGGAATTTTTTATCAAAACCAGAAAGCGAGTCACTTCTGTGAGGTGGATAAACTGTATTCAGGTCTCTGTTCTGCTTGATTTGAAGCAGAGACTTGAAACTGGCTCTCCCATGAACCAGGCAAGTGCTCTCTACCTCCTCTTCCCGCTTTGAAAAATTTCAAAAGGTCTCCTTTTCATTCCGATACCAAATGAAAATAATTATTGAAATCTCAGACCTTTTCATTAAACTAAATTCTTGTTTTCTGGCCAGATCTTCATGGCAGCATGGTGAAGAGGAGAGTGATAACAAAATGAAGTAGTTGCACTCATCATCCTGATCAGCACCACCTGTTATATCCTCAGCAACTCTTCTACCTCACTGCCAAGTCATCTCCTTTTCAGAGACTTTCATTTCCACTGACCCCCTCAGGCCCATTTGGTCCACTCTCTCCTGCTGATGCAAGCCCAGGTTTGATTGAAATTTTATAGTGTTAAAGATTTCTCCCATATATAGGCATTAATCTAGCTTCTGCCTAACATCTATATTTTCTCTTGCATATCACCCCAACCCCAATACATCTCCCTCTTTGTCGTATCCCATCTCCAAGAGAGCCTCCTTGAATAGCAGTGCCCATATTGCAACTCACAAAGTCACACTGCCATTGTGGTCTTTTCTCTTCTTTTACATGATCTTGGTTCAGCAAATGGTGCGATGGATGATAAAAGATGAAAGTGTGATAGATGCAGAGAGAGAGAGAGAGGTGAAGAAGGGAAAAACAGGAATGAGAGAAAGCAGATGCTGAAAGGTATAAAGAAAAAAATAGATCAAAATAGATAGAATAGATAGTTTGGGTCCTGATCCACTTTCTTCAAAAGTTTGTAATGGAACTCCTTTGATATCAGTGGGGAATCACATTTGTCATGACTGAACACCAGAAATCAGATACAAACCAAGCATGGCTAATTTCTGTACCTTCTACAATCCTCAGTGAACCACAGTTGAAGACAGTAGCGCATCCTCTATCCTAGGGATATACTGATGATAGAGATGTGATATTATAACTACCTGTTTATAAATGGGAACTATATTTTAAATACGAACTTTGGATTCAAGATGTTCTAGCCAAAAGGTAGAGAATGTTTTTCAAATATTCTTACTGAGAATATTTTTTTATTTTGTGTTTGGTTTAAGCTAAGTTAAAATAAAATCATCCATCATCTTTAAAATAATAAAATGTAAATGTATACATAGAATGCTTTCTGAAGTACATGGCTGACACTGAAAATTAGTATTCCAGACTATGCCTAAGGCTCAGGTTCCTAGGATCATGTGATTAAACCAGAATCTACTTACTTTTTTTTAAAAAATGGAAAGTTTCTAACCTTCAAGATAGGGAAGAAAAACTTAAAAATCTTATGCAAGTGTAAATGATGCAGTGTTGTCTGCCTGAGTCTTCAGACAATCTGGAACAATAGCTATAGTAGATGTAAACTGACAAATGCCTCTTAATAGGGTGTTAATCCCAAAACACACAGCTCATGGAGGATCTTGCAAATGCCACACTGACAGGCTATGTCCACATTGGAGAACATTTTCAAAAAACTTTTTCGAAAAAATTATTTTGAAACATTCGAAATAATAATCTCGAAATAACTTTTTTCAAAAATGCTATTTCAGGAGAACAGTCCAGGGACCAGCCCCTTGTCCCAAAATACTGTGGCTTTTTTTTTTTTCTGAAATTGAAAGTCTACACCGGACTTTCTTTTTCAAAAAAAAGAAAGCCAATGGAGGAGATAGGCAGGCTTTTTCGAAAAAAGCCTTGGCTGCATCCGGCAGTGGCTTTTTTTGAAAAAGCTGTCTCAAAAAAGGCTTTTTCTCTAAATGTAGCCAGGTTTAGTGTTGGCAAAAAAGTGTGGCGGTATTCAAGATACCAGTGCGCTTTTTCAAAAAAGCTAAACCTGACTGCTTTTTTTAAAGAAAAAGCCTTTTTCGAGAGAGGTTTTTTTTTTTTTTTTAAAGCCATCGCTGGATGTGGCAAAGGCTTTTTTCAAAAAAAAGCCTGCCTATCTCTTCCATTGGCTTTCTTTTTTGGAAAAAGGAAGTCTGCTGTAGACTATCACTTTCAAAAAAAAGCTGCAGTATTTCAGGACAAGGAGCCATCCTCGGACCATTCTGCCAAAATAGCATTTTTGAAAAAAATTATTTTGAGATAATTATTTCAAATATATGTCAAAATAATTTTTTTTAAAAAAAGTTTTTTCGAAAATGCTCTCCAATGTAGATGCAGCCACAATGTATAGCAGAAGGGGAAGCTGCAGCAGGCCCAGTGTACCCACCCAAGCAGATACACCTAGTGATTGGGGTAAATATCATTTTCTTTTCCCCAACTGTGCTTCATAAATTCATATGGATTTTTTTAAGACCAGAAAGACCATTAGATCAGCTAGTCTCACCTCGTTTAAAATATGAGTCATTAAATACCACTTGGTATTGAGCTCAATAACTTGTTTTTGGGTAATGCATATCTTGGAAAAGCATTCAGTCTTGATTTGAAAACATCTAGAGATGGAGAATCTACCTTTTTAATTAAATTATTTATTTACCCCACCCCCAGTCTTAGTCACTAGCAACTAGAGACCATACAACAGAAACACTAAGGCAGGCATCTATCCCTGCAGCAAATCCTGTTGCCAACTCTGCCCAAATGTCTACTCAAGAGACACCATCAAAGGACCTAATCAAGCCAGCTATTCCATCAAGGGTTCATTCACCTGCTCATTCATCAACATGATACATACCATCATATGCCAACAATGCCCCTATGCCTTATACATTGGCCAAACTGGACAGTCCCTGCACAAAAGATAAATGGACACAAATCAGAGATCAAGAATGGTAACATTCAAAAACCAATAGGGGAACACTTCAACCTCCCTACACATCCTGTGAAACACTTCACAGTTATAGTACTTCATAGATAAATTCAAATCAAGACTCCAAAGGAAAACTATGGAGTTAGAATTCATATGCAAATTTGAAACCATTAAATTAGGTCTGAATAGAGATTTGGCCTGGCTCTCTCATTACAAAAGGTGATTTTTCTCCTCTTTTAACCTTTCCACCTTCTTAGCTGTTGTTTCACATTGCTTGAATCAAAACAAATTGCTTGGTTTTTCTGAAAAAATCTTTACTGCATTTATATATTTATACATTATATATTTTTACATTTATATATCCCCCTACATAATGTAGTTTCCATTTCATGCATCAGATGAAGTGGGATTTTACCCATGAAATCTCATACAAAAAATAAATGTTAGTCTTTAAAAGTGCCATAGGACTCCTTATTTGTTTTGGTGAACTAGACTAATGTGGGTACCCCTCTGGAACGTGCCTTTTACTTTAGCAGTCTGTTCAAAAGGTTAATCATATTCACTGTTAAAAATCTATGCCTTACTTCTAAATTGAATTCCCTGGGCTCAACTTCCAGCCACTGGTTCTTGGTACGCTTTTCTCTGCTAGGTTAAAGAGCCCTTTAGTGCTCGGTATTTCTGTCTGTGAAGATAGCCATTCACTGAAATAAGTCACCTGTAAATCTTCTTTTTGATAAGCTAAATGGTTTGAGATCTCTGAAACGCTAACTATAAGGAATTTTTCAAGTCCTTTCACCAGTAAGATTTCCTCATTTTGGGTGTTATACCTTTTGTTTCAGACAATTTTCATCTGTAACTTTTAGAAACTCTAATGATATTTTACCACTGGCTGCATGAGACTTCCATTGTATGCCTACCAAATTGAAGTCCCCCATAACAGTATAGTTTTTCTTACTACTCATGAGACATGTAAATACTCATCCTTGTTTTTTCTGGTTTAATTTGGTGGTCTGTAACTCCAGTACCCCTTCCTGGAATTTGTTAGTTAACACATTGATCTATATGCATTCAGGACCACTTGGTTCTGAGTTATTAACATCTTCAATTCAGGTAATGGCGTCTTTAATGCACAGTGCCACCTTCCCTCCTCTTCACTGACTCTGTCCCTTCTCAGTGGGGTTGTAACCATCTTTACATGGCACTCAAGTGTGGAAGAGGGCTACAGTGAAGAAGCATGGTCATTGTGACACCTGTGTGGAGGGATCCCATTTATGGTGTGCCTACAGCTCTAGATAATCTTAACTGGATCTGCAAGTTTATTCTCAAATCCTTTTCAGAGTACTTACTTTTCCATCTTACAAATATTCCAACACAGAAAGTGTTGCAGACAACACAGAGGAATTCTTTATTTGATCTTGTCTTGAGAAATTAAAAAAAAGTCTTACCCCTCCCCCTCATAAAAAGACTATATAATAGTGGTATCTTAGGTACGAGCAATCATGAGTCAATCAAATCCATAATGTTCAAACAGAATAAAGTCCAGAACAATAAAATATATATTCAATGCTTGAAAGCCAAAAACAATTATGAGTTCAATCAGCTGGGAGGAAGATTGTAATTAGCAAACTATTAATGTAATTGGGAATTGTTTAAGAACACTTGATTAGATGCTAAGAAATCTACAACTGAGGAAGAAGATCATATTGGTTAAAAATCATCCTGGTGAAGATAGTAAGAGAAGACAACTATAAAAAAAAGTCTATCAGTAATAAATGCAAGAAAAGGTAAGTTGATAGTAATGAATATAAATCAGAATCTAGGAACTGTAGAAAATTGATAAGGGAAGTAAAGGGACACAAGGGAAATCTATGGCCAGCAGGGATAAGGACAATAAGAAGGCTTTTTTAAAAGTATATTAGCATTAAAAAAAAATCCTGACCACGGTTTTGGTCCATTACTGGATAGAAATGGTAGAATTATTCAATAATAATGCAGAAAGGGCAAAAGTATTCACTAAATGTTTGTTATGTATTTGGGAAAACCAATTATCTAGTCATTTGTCTTCTACCACATTCAGTGATGATAGTAATACTCATTACATTTTACTGGTATCTAGAGAAATTATTAAAGAGCATCTCTAAAGTAGGACATTTTAAATCAGGTCCAGATAATTTGCATCAAAGAGTTTTTAAAAGAGCTGGCTGAGGCACTCACAGGATCGTTAATGGTAATTTTCTATAAGTCTTGGAACATTGGGAAGCTTGAAAAGATTGGAGGAATGCTAATGTTGTGCCAATGTTTTAAAAGGGTAAACAGGATAATCAATGTGATTATAGGCCTGTCAGTCTCACATTGATGCTGGGCAAGATAATGGAGCAACATGTGATTAATAAAGAATTAAAGGAGGGTAATATAATTAATGCCCATCAGTAAAGCTTTATGAAAAATAGATTCTGTTGAACAAACTTGATATCTTTTTTTAAATGAGATTAGAGCTTTGGTAAATGTAATATACTTAGACTATTGCAAGACATTTTATTTGATACTGCACAACATTTTGATTAAAAAACTACAGTGATATAAAATTAACATGACATTCATTAAATGAAGTAAAAGCTGGCTAACTGATAGGTCACAAAATATAATTGCAAACAGAGAATCATCATTGATCAAGTGTGTTGCTAGCAGGGTCCTGCAAGGATCAGTTCTTGACCATGCACTATTTAGCATTTTTATTAATAACCAGGAAAAAAATGTAAACTCATCACTAATAAAGTTTGTAAAGGGCACAAAGATTGAGGGAAAAGTTAAATAATGAAGATGACAGATCACTGATACCAGTAAAACTGGATCACTTTGTAAGCTTAACACAAGCAAATACTATGTATTTAAATATATAATAACAAATATATATGACTAGTAACAAAGAATGTGCAAAATGGGGGATGCTATCCTGAAAAGCAGTCACCCTGAAAAAAATTTGGGGGTATAGTGGATAATTAGATGAACATGAACTGTGAGTGTAGTCCTGTAGCCAAAAAAGCTAATGAAAGCCTTCGATGCATAAACAGAAGAATCTCAGGTAGAAATCGAAAGATTATTTTAACTGTGCATGTGGCACTGGTGTTTCTGTTTCTGGAAGTCTGTGTCCAGGTCTAGTGCCCACAAATCAAGAAGGATGTTGATAAATTGGGGTGGATTCAGAGAAGAGCCATGAGAATGATGAAAGGGTTGGAAAATACACCTTACAGTAACAGACTCAAGGAGCTCAATCTATTTAGCTTAAAAAAGCAAAGGTTAAGAGTTGACTTGATTGCAATCTATAAGTACATGGGGAACAAATATTTGATAATTGGCTTTTCAATCTAGCAGAGAAAGGTTTAACATAATCCAATGGTTGGAAGTTGAAGCTATATAACAGGCGTGGCCAAACTGCGGCTCAGGAGCTGCATGCAGCTGTTCAATGAAAAAGTGCAGCTCACAGAAGAACATCAGCGAATCAATTTAGGAAAGTACCCCCAGCCTAGGAGTTTTAAATCTCCCAGCCTGAGCATGCTCAGAGCATGCTCAGGGGGCAGCCCAAGCCTGTGCCTAGCCACTGGAGTGGCCAGGTAAGGAAGCCCTGGTGGGGTTTGGGTTGGCCCAGGGGAGCCAGTGTCAGGACCTGGAGGTTAGGGAGGGGGTTGGGACGGCAGGGAGAAGTGATGGCATGGTTGGGGACAGTGGGAAAAAGCAGTGGCACAGTCTGGGGATGGTGGGCAAGCAACGACATGGGCTGGGCGGGTGAGAAGCGTGGCATGGTCAGGATGGTGGGGTGAAGCACAGCATGTTTAGATTTTCTCATAGGCCTTAATGCAGCCTACTCATTAAATTGTGTTTTACAAGTCCTTCTAAACATGACATCGAATAATAAGAAACGAAAATACATAGTAGAAAATAGATACTGTATGGCTCTATGCCTCAGTGTGGCTCTTGAAGGTTTAATAATCAACTTGTGTGGTTCTTGAGTTCCATAAGTTTGGGTTGGAAATAAAGTATACATGTGTCAAGGTGTAGTGAGGAGGTGTAGCCAGCCTCAGACATCTACAGGGTTGGTGGGTGAAGCAGAACAACCCAGTCCACCCTACTGGATGTTGAGGGGGCAGACAAATATAACAGCTGAGTCAGCTAGCTCAGTTTGGAGGGATCTGTTGTAGGGGAAGGATGTCCCTCCACTACTGCCAGTGCCCCAGCCACAGCTCCACAGGGGAGCTGCCCACTGCCTGGGACCTAGAAAAGTGACCAGAATCACCTGTCAGTGACTTGGAAGAACTACCACCTGCTTGGGACACAGAGGAGCTACTGGAGCCACCTGCCAATGACCTGGAGAAGCTGTCATCTGTCTGTGAATGAGAGGAACTGCCCTCTGGTAAAGACCTAGAGTTGCTGCTGACTCTCCCTGACACTGAAGACCTTTGTGCACTACCCCAGCTATCTACCCTGAGGAGACCCATGCTGCTGTTGAGGCACAGGTACTGCAGTGTAAGGAGGGAGAAAGTCTAAGGGAACTGGATGACTGTCCAGTTGTGCTGTGTCCTGCAGCTGCATCAATGAGTTGCTGCTGGAGCCCCATTGACCCAGTAGTAGAACCTTCTCCCACTCACAGAGACTTGGGCTAGAACCCAGTGGAGTCGGGTAGGCCTGTGTCCCTCTCCTCCCTTTCCACACCACACTGGGGGTGGTTACCTCATCCCACCCAGTGCAGTCTTGAACTCATATGGACTAGTTGTTGTCTAAAGGCTGCTAGTTTGGCAGCCCCACTCTGACTGACAGCCTTGGCTATAGTTTGCTAGCTTTTCCTGTCCCACCCTCCCTGAAGGGCCAGAGCAGTAGACCACTTGTTTGCCCTGCCCCACCTAAGTGCCAGGGGCTATAGAATGCTGACTTGCCCTGCCTAAGGCTAGAGCAGGGGTAGTCAAACCCCAACATGCATTCCAAGAGTGACATGCAAGCCTATTTGGAGTGGCATGAAGCACCCTCTGTGGTGCTGCTGAAATTGCCATTCCTGCCACCAAAATCCACTCCAGCTGGCTCTTTTTGCCATGCTTGGGGAGGAGCTCCCCAGATAAACCACAGAAAGAAGCCTCCTGATGCATCTCCTTGCAGGTGGCTTCATTCCACAGTGTGCCTGGGGACCCCACGCTGCCAAGAGGAGCCGCTCCAGGCAACTACTCTCCACTGTGTGTGGGCAGACCCCCCACCCCTCCACTCCAGCCACGGCTGCTGCTGAATTTTCAGGCAGTGGCTGCTTTTTTTTGGCAGAGGGGGCTGCCTGTACTGACTGAGAGTCAGGGAGAAGGGTTGGTATCAGGGGGGCTAGAGACTGCTTAATTGCCCTGCCCTAACTCAATGCTTAGGCTACAGATCACTTACTGCTTCTGCCCTGGCTGGGGGCTGAGGCTATAGACTATTTAGGTGTCCATGGCCTGCAGAAGGGGACAGTAACCCTGGCCAAAAAGCTAGGCAGATCACAGCCACCTCACCTAAGAGGAAACGTAGGGTTGTGGTGATTGGGGACTCACTCCTGAGAGGAATGGAGGCACCCATCTGTCGCCCTGACAAGGCCTCTAGAGAGGTATGCTGCCTGCCAGGTGTGCGTATCCGAGATGTAACGGAGGGACTGTCTAAAATCATCCGCCCCTCAGACTACTACCCCATGCTTCTTATCCATGTGGGTACCAATGATACTGCGAGAGGTGATCCTCAGCAGATCAAAGGTGACTTCAGGGCTCTGGGAGCGAGGGTGAAGGAGTTTGGAGCACAGGTGGTGTTCTCTTCAATCCCTCCAGTCAAGGCTAGAGGCCTGAGGAGAGACAGATGCATCCTAGAGGTGAATGCCTGGATGCGAAGATGGTGTGGTCAGGAGGGATTTGGCTTCCTTGACCATGGAGTCCTGTTTCAGGACAGAGGATTGATAGGCAGAGATGGCCTTCACCTGTCCAGGAAGGGGAAGAGCATATTTGGGCACAGACTTAGCTGACCTAGTGAGGAGGGCTTTAAACTAGGTTCAACGGGGGAAGGAGACCAAAGCCCACAGGTAAGTGACAATGTGGGTGATCTGGGGGAAGGGATGGAACTTGGGGGTGGGCTGGGACTGTAACACCAGCAATAAAAGAGAAGGTGGTTGGAAGATGGGGGGGGCAAATAAATGTCTTAAGTGCTCTACTGAAGCACCAATATGCAAGGAGAGTGGGGGAGGAGAACTCCAAGAAAAAAATGCAAAGAGTTTTATGGAATAGAATTGGTAATCAACATGACAAAGTAGGGCAATCGGCCGGGTATCTTAGGTGCCTATACACTAATGCGAGGAGCCTGGGAAATAAGCAAGAAGAATTGGCAATACTAGCGCAGACAAGGAACTATGATATTATAGGAATAATGGAGACGTGGTGGGATAGTCTGCATGACTGGAGCTCTGCCATGGATAGGTATAAACTGTTCAGGAAAGACAGGCAGGGAGGAAGAGGGGGAGGAGTAGCACTCTATGTAAAAGAGCTCTATGACTGCTCAGAGCTCCATTATGGAAGTGGAAGCGTGCCAATAGAAAGTCTGTGGGTTACATTGAGAGGGGAAAGCAACAAGGGGGATGTTGTGGTGGGTGTCTGCTATAGACCACCAGACCAGAAGCAGGAGGTGGATGAGGTGTTCTATGGACAACTATCGGAAGCTTCTAGATCACAGGCCCTGGTGCTGATGGGGGACTTCAATTACCCTGACATCTGCTGGGAGGCCAATACAGCAGTGCATGGGCAATCCAGGAAATTTTTAGAGAGTGTTGTGGACAACTTTCTAGTACAAATGCTAGAGGAACCAACTAGGGACCTTGCACCGCTCAACCTGCTGCTCACAAACAGGGAAGAATTGATCAGGGACGTAGAGGTAAATGGCAAGCTAGGCAGTAGTGACCATGACATGGTTGAGTTCAGGATCCTGATTAAAGGAAGAAAAGAAAGAAGCAAAACAAAAACCCTGGACTTCAAAAAAGCAGCTTTTGGCTCCCTCAGGGAACTGATGGGCAGGATCCCTTGGGAAGCTAATCTGAAGGGGAAAGGAGTCCAAGAGAGTTGGTTATATTTTTAAAGAAACCCTGCTAAGGGCACAGGAAGTTGCCATTCCAATTAGGAGAAAGAACAAACATGTGAGGCAGCCAGAATGGCTTAGGAGAGAACCCTGCTCTGAGCTTAAACATAAAAAGGAAGCTTACAGGAAGTGGAAGCTTGGTCAGATGACCAAGGAGGCATATAAAGATATTGCTAGGGACTGCAGGGATAAAATCAGAAAGGCCAAAGGACAAATGGAGTTGCAGCTAGCGAGGGATGTAAAGGATAACAAGAAGGGGTTCTACAAGTATGTTAATAACAAGAAGAGGATCAGGGATGGTGTAGGCCCCTTGCTGAATAGGGCAGGCATCCTTGTGACAGAGGATGAGGAAAAAGCTGAAGTGCTCAATGCATTTTTTGCTTCCGTTTTCACAGGCAGGGTCAGCTCCCAGCCCACTACCATGGGTGTGGCAGGTGGGAGAGAAGAAGACAGGCCCTTGGTGACAGAAGGTCAGGTTAGGGACTGCTTAAAGAAGCTGGATGTGCACGAGTCCATGGAGCCAGACTACCTGCATCCAAGAGTGCTAAGGGAATTGGCCGATGAGATAGCAGCACCACTGGCTGTTATCTTTCAAAACTCATGGAGAACGGGGGAGGTGCCAGAGGATTGGAAAAAAGCAAATGTAGTGCCTATTTTCAAGAAAGGGAAAAAGGAGGATCCGGAGAATTACAGACCAGTCAGCCTCACCTCAATCCCTGGAAAAATTATGGAGCAGATTCTCAAAGAATCCATCCTCAAACACTTAGAGGAAAATAAAGTGATCAGGAACAATCAGCATGGATTTACCAAGGATAAATCATGCCTGACCAATCTCGTCTCCTTCTATGATCAGATGACTGGTTTTCTGGATGCAGGAAGAACCATTGATGTGATATACCTTGATTTTAGCAAGGCTTTTGATACAGTTTCCCACAGCATTCTCATTGGCAAATTAAGGAAGTATGGGTTGGATAGGTGGACTATCAGGTGGATAGAAAACTGGCTAGATCAACAGTTTCAGCGTGTAGGAATCAATGGTTCCATGTCTAGCTGGCAACCAGTCATGAGTGGTGTGCCTCAGGGGTCAGTCCTGGGGCTGGTTCTGTTGAACATTTTCATCAATGATCTGGATGATGGAATAGACTGCATTCTCAGTAAGTTTGTGGATGACACCAAGCTGGGGGGACCAGTAGACATGTTGGAGGGTGTGACGGGGCAGGCCGGCCCCGCACTCAGGCGGGCCTATATGCCCGGAAGGGAAGGGAAGCCCCGCCCCTCAGACCCTGCTGGGCATGCTCAAACAGCTGCCCAACTATAAAAGGCTGGGATTCCCCTCAGTTGGGGCCTGATCAGCGGAGGGAGCAGGCACAGGCTAGGAGCTCCCGCTCAGACTCTGGTTTAGGTCCTGCCTCAACGGAGCCGAAGCCAGGGACGTCCGTCACGGGGAGAACCGAAGGCAAGGCGGATCAAGGCGCACCTAGCCCGGGCGGATCCGAGGACCCCGACGGGACAAGACCCTTGACCAGGGGGGCGTCTGTAGCCCCTGCGGCCCACCTCTCGGCGGCCAGGTAGGAAGTAGCCCAGGGCGGGGTAAGTCGTGGCGGACACAGGCCGCGTCCGAGCCCCAGTCGGCGCGTTGCGGTGTGGATCCCCGCCGACGGGGCCAGGATTCCCCTGCACACCCCAGGGCCCTGGGCTGGGGTTCAGAGGAGTGGGAGGGCCTGAACCCCCCTACCTGGGCCCCCGTGCCCCAGGGAGCCACGCCGGACCTACCGCTTATTGACTCCGGCCAGTGGGCCTCACTGCCCTGACGCAAGGGCTGAGACTTGCTGACTCTGGCCAGTGGG
>ML681994.1:32602243-32629344 GCA_007922195.1 Podocnemis expansa | reverse complement strand
GACTCTGGCCAGTGGGCCGCACTGCCCTGACGCAAGGGCTGAGACTTCTTGACCCGGGCATTGAACCCTAACGCCTTGCCCGGGTGGCACGCGGAGCTCATCCACTCCGCGACAGAGGGCAAGGACAGGATTCAGGGAGACCTAGATAAATTGGAACAGTGGGCTAATAGAAATCTTATGAGGTTCAATAAGGACAAGTGTAAAATCCTGCGCGTGGGATGAAAAAACCCCATGCACTGCTACAGGCTGGGAAACATTCAGCTAAGTAGCAGCAGTGTAGAAAAGGACCTGGGGGTCATGGTGGATGGGAAGCTAGATATGAGTCAGCAGTGTGCTCTTGCTGCCAAAAAGGCCAATGGCATACTGGGCTGCATCAAAAGAAGTATTACCAGCAGATCAAGGGATGTGATCATTCCCCTCTATTCTGCACTAGTGAGGCCACATCTAGAATACTATGTTCAGTTTTGGGCTCCCCACTACAAGAAGGACAGGGACATGCTAGAGAGAGTTCAGAGGAGGGCAACCAAAATGATTAAAGGGGTGGAACACAAGCCCTATGAGGAAAGACTGAAAGCATTAGGCTTATTTAGTCTGCAGAAGAGAAGATTGAGGGGGGATTTGATAGCAACCTTCAACTACTTGAAGGGGTGCTCTAAGGAAGATGGAGCTTGACTGTTCTCAGTAATAACAGAGGACAGAACGAGGAGCAATGGTCCCAAGTTGCGGTTAGGGAGGTTGAGGCTGGATATTAGAAAAAACTTTTTTGCTAGGAGAGTGGTGAAGCCTTGGAATGAGCTCCCAAGGGAGATGGTGGAGTCTCCACCTTTGGAGGTGTTTTAGGCCAGGCTGGACAAAACCATGACTGGGATGGTTTAGTGGGAGTGGTCCTGCCTCTGGCAGGGGGTTGGACTAGATGACCTATGAGGTCCCTTCCAACCCTATGATTCTATGGTTCTATGATTCTATGATAATTGAGTTTATACTCAAAAGAGTGCAGTAGTGATGGGGAGTAGCCTCTCTCCCAGGTTAACTGGGAGGCCATGTTCCTTCTAAGCTAGTGCATGTGCATGCGCACACACAACAAAATAAAGCATGCACAAAAAAATTCAACCGTGCTAATATCAGCACACGCAAAGAAATTTTTTGTGCACACAGCCTATGAAAAATTAGAGGGACTATTTCTGGAAGGAGTGACCTGATGGGCTATGCAAAGTAAGTAACTACTTGAACAATTTACCAAGGGGCTGGTGTAGTCTTTCTCACAGGCCATTATTAAATCAAGATTGGGTGTCTTCTGAAAAAAAAATGTGCTAGGAATTATTTTGGAAAACTTCTACAGCCCGTATTATACAGAAGGTTAGGTAAGATGATCACAATAGTGCCTTCCAGTTTTGGAATCTGCTCTCTGTCCCTATATATATATGATGACTATCTTCTGTATCCATTCTTTTCTCGGTACTGTGGGATATCTTCCATGGCTTTCTTGATGTTGTAACTTCACATTTTTTCTTATGCTATAGGAGTGCACAGTGCCTCTTTAATATTATTTTTTCACTATTTTGTGTGCGCAGATGTTAACATAATATAATTCAGAAATAGCACTCTCAGATCATTCTCTCCATGCAACCACAACTGTTCCTTCATAAATGCCTCTAGCTTTTAATCAGTTAAATTTTACTAGTAATACAGTGCTGTTAATAATGGGAATAAAATGACATGTTTTAAGTCAAATTTCCTTTTATTTCTTTTTGCTAAAACTGCTTAAGTTCTGTTTCAGAGATCTTCAATTATATTTCCAGAATATACTTTAATTACTAAAAATCTCTGTGGACTTTGTCGATACTTACAGTTTTGCTGCTAAAATAGTAACTACACCTAACTCTTCTCAGACAAGGCAGAATATGAAAACATTCCTTTTGTCATCTGAATAGTGGTTACACTGAAAAATAATTCTCTAAATATGGCATACATATGTCTTATTTCATTGTAGTCTTTCAAATACACTCTGTTTACAAGCCAAAATATAATTTTTCTAACTTTGCAGGCCCGAAACCGCCACTTGGGGTCTTACAGTGAAGTTGAATGCTATCTGCCGCATTGAGTTTCACTAGGTTTAAGGATTCTGCAGTTAAACCTTAGCTTAGAAGTTTAGCGATGGTGCACAAGGCAGAATCCACCCATTCTTCCAAGCCCATTATATATCCGTATGCTCACTGTAGTGAAATGTGTTTAGAAAACATGTGGAAAAGCAAGTGAAAGCCTGCCCCCCCCCATTAAAGTCATTGGGATTTTGTGAATGACATTAATGGAGGCAGGGTTTCATTCATGCTGTTGGTATGTCTCACTGCTGGGGCAGCAGGGACTGACACAGCAGTATTGAGCAGGTCTGTGTAGACCTGCTCAGTTGATTGGAGAGAGCTCTCCAGTAGAAAACATTAATCCACTTCACCACAATGAGTAAGGCTGTGCTGCAGAGAAGGCACCTCCTGCAGACACAGCACAGTGAAGAAGCCATGCTCTGTAAACATAAGTGCGTTGATGAGAGATACAAAAGCTATATTATGTAGCTTATGTATCTCCCATCAGTCGTCAGTGCCAGTTTAGACCAAGCCTTAATCTATAACCTAACAAGATATTTCAGTATCTAAATAATCAATGGAACTGGTCATATGTCTAAGTTTGTGGCTTAGGACCACATCTGTGAAAATTTCAAAGTTTCTGTTGTGAAGATTTTTTACTTTGAAGTTAAATGTCAAAAAAAATAGTACTAAAACTACAACGGCCATGCTGTTCCAGCTGTAATAGGTACACCGCCTGACTGAATATGCTATCATAGCTCCATTCGAGTGCAAATGGCTCATCTCTGGCTTCACAGAGATTATGAAGATCCTTGCAAGTCACAATAACTCAGCTAGCACTGATGACCCAGGAATCTGAATGGGTCTGCGGGTAGCACCAGTGGGTTTTCTATCTGCCAAGGACACATGTAATCACCATTCTGCACTGTTGAGAGTACAGTTAATCCTTCTTTAGACAGCCCCTCTGAGATCAGCATACAGTTTTGTAAATCAGAGCACAAGGTGGTATACTGAGTCCCCTAGAATAACAATAGAGACAGTTACTGACAATGCCATTTGGTGGGAAAGGATCCCAACCTACCAGGAATGTAGATTCCCGATTAGCTGGAAACCTATCATTGTGAACTCTTCCAGTGTAGTCCATGTTGGCGTCCACAAATTGGGCACAAGGGCATCCATAATAATGCAGTAGTATTCTTTGTAGTTTACATACTCATGTGCTCCTTGAGGATCATACACTACAGGCATGAGTCCCATCAATGGCTCCTGCACATTTTAAATTGTCCATTCTCTCAAAGCCACCAGCATTGTTTCACCCATCGTCTTTGGACAAATCACAGGCCTGAATGCTTCTGAAATCTCCACAATCACTTTAGCAATGGTAGGCTTTCCAGTGCCAAACTGGTTGACAGTGAACCTGTGGCAGTCTACAGTAGATGGCTCCCGAATGATTATAGGAACCCAGTTTTGGAATAGGTTGACTGACCTCACTTGGCTCTCTCCTCATAGAATCTAAGGTCAGAAGGGACCATGTATGATCATCTGGTCTAACCTCCTGCACAATGTAGCCATCGATACCTCACCCACCCACCCCAGCAATAAGCGTCTAAGCTATGACTGAGTTATTTGAGTCCTCAAATCAAGACTTTAAGATACAGAGAATATGATTGCTCTCTATAAATATATCAGGGCAGTAAAGAGCAGAGAGAGTAGCTTCTAATCATCAGAGGAGCAAGGCTCTGGAATAGACTTGCAAGAGGAGTTGTGGATGGAAGGGAGAACATCCTAACTGGTTTCAGCATGGAGCTTGATACATTTGTGAATGGACTTATGTAACAGCTTAGCATGGGACTGGGCTTGATCACACAGGAGGCTTCTTCTATGTTCTTATTTAACACACTGATTTCAAGTAAAACAATTATTTTACAAAAAATATTTTCAAGGACACTTAATTTTAGCAAGTTTTTTTTAAAAAGTGCTATTAGTCTATTTTCTGTGCACTACATCATAGGAAAACAGACAAGGGTCTAGTGGCACTTTTAAAAAAACAGCAAGTTTATTTTATTGCATGAGCTTTCATGGGAGAAAAGTCCACTTGGTCATACATCATAGGAGGAAGTGATTAGAAGTCATACAACTATGGGTATTTATTATTTTTCCCATCTATTTATAATATTGGTTATTGGCTCTAGGTGTAAAATATTTTGTCAATTAATTTTTATCTGTCTGCTTGTTGTTTTTATCCAAACACATCTAGTATTTGCAGCTGGACTCCACTTTAGTTCTCAAAATAGAAGGAGAAAATACAAATAAATCTGAATTGCTAAATAGAACACTTGGAGACAGACATTGTAAGGAGGATCTTTTTATGAAATTTTCTCCCCATCAGCAACCTTCCAGAAATAATCTTCAGTTTCTTTATTGTTTTAACTTGGCTACACTTAGCAAAATGTTCACTAAGACTATATTTTGCCTGCAACCTAAAAGACAGCACTGTGATCTAATTTACATTATGCAACCTTGTTACTCTGGTGAAATGTGTTTGGGAAACAGATCAGGATAGAGAATTCACTGATTTCACTATTTTTAAAAATAGCAATATATTTGAAACAAAACAGCTGGAATTTAAGAGGTGTTTGGTTTTAGGGTATGTTTTAAAATTTTTATATTATTCTAATGCCTGTAGTTTCAGTAACTGCCCCAGTTTTTAAATCTTTTTCCCACTATCTGGGAGCCAGCTCCACATTTGCTTTATCTGATTCGCTTGACTTATACTGGCTCATTTCAGCACTGGGACCAGCAGCCAGGGACAGAAAGCATGTCCTGTCACTGCATGTACTTACATGCCAGAGGCATTCTGTAGTTTGGAAAAAAAGCTAGCTGGAAGGCAGGGCAGACTAATGGTGAAAGTTAACGAACTGGTTGCCTGTAGAGTCTTAGGTTCTTTTATGAGTTAAGTCACTGATTCAGTGTCTGGCCTAGGGCAAAAGTTACTCTGCTGTTTCGGTCAACCCAACTGTTAAATTGGCTAGAAGCACAACTTCAGTGAAAAATGAAATACTTTATCTAAGTTGAATTTTCTTCAGGTAAATAATTTCTTTTTAAAAAAGAAGTAACTTCCCTGAGGTTCACTATTAGATTTAGTACAGATTTCTCAAGCCTCTTCTGTTTCTGTGTATCATCTTATGAAATCCAAGCAAAGTAGCACAGCTCCTAGTGAAACTTTTTTCCATCCAAATAAAGATGCCCCACAGGCACTGATTCATGTCAAAGTGGTTTAGGTAGACTTGTAGACATTATTAACACCAGTTAACTAGTTTCCAGGCAGTTTAACACAGAGTGAGCAACAAAGAATTTTTTTAAAAGTCAGTTTAATTCACATTAGCGTTTTTAAGATCAGTTTCCCCCCTTCATATCATTAAAATGAAAGTGCATGCAGTACTGTGTATGTATCTTGTTAGTATGTATTCCAGCCATATAAGCTCTTTCAGTGTTTATAAGGAGGTAAAGTTTGACCTGCTTTAAAGGGAATCTTCTGATTTAGGGCTGCACATTAGACGTAGTTGGAAGGTTTGTCTCTAAAGCTAGTATGCAGTTGAAAGGAGTTCTGTATCTTCAGCTGTCCACACAGCATCACTATGATTACAGCATGAGACCATTCTCACTGTGACTGGAAATCTGAATCTAAATTTCCATGTGTAAAGGAGGGAGCACTAGATGTGTTAGTTAATCAGTAATGTCAGTCTTTGAAAGGGAACTTCATCACTATGGCAGCAGAGAATACCCGTTACTTTTTGAGGAAGTGGTGGAAAAGTACAGCTGAGTTAGTGCTGTGCTGTCACTGTAAAATCTTTTCACATCATCACTACTCATATAACATATTAGATGTGTTGTAGTTTCAATATGGTCATATAATATGTTCAGGCATTACATATTAAATATATCTTGACATTGCAAATCTTTATTCAATATGAAAATATTTTCACAGCACAAACCAAATTGATTTTTACATACAAACTCATTGTACAACATATTTTTATGAAGTTCTCCTGAGCAGATGGTACAGTTTTTTCAGGGGCCTGTCTGAAACTGTGGAATGAATTCCCACAGGATCTAAGGAACCTCACAAACCAGTCCAACTTCCATGGTAAGTAGAAGATGCACTTCTTGGACCGCGCATTCTCTAACATAAACTCTGCATTTCACATACAGCTCTCCCCCTTGGGAAAAGATAAGGGAGAGAGTCAACTACTCCTGATAGCTGTTAAATAAATTACTGAATGCATTACTGAAGGCACTTACATACTCCTATAAAAACCTATATACAGTAGAACAACATATATTTGAATTGCCCTTTAGAGTGTACGCTGATACTATTATTAGACATCAAACATCATGTGTAGTAAAACTAAAAGGCCATATTAAAGTCAGGATGACTTAAGGCCAAAAAATTGAAAATCTACTATAGATAAGAATTATGTACTGCTAAGAGAATCAGCTAGGTGGTTTAATATCTGTTTGTCAGTTGTAATGTGTTGCATACTGACTTCCATTTTGCAGAAGTTGTCTATTTTACCATACTTGTAATATTCTGGTGTTAAAATACATTAATATATGCAGTGTTTATGCATTCATTTTACTGTTGCAGAAGTCAAGATACATTTAATATGTAATGACTGAACATGTATAACATTACTGAAATTACAACAAAGATAGTATACTGTAGTAATAGTGATGTTATGAAATGATTTTTCTGTGACTGGATATCACAAAGTCTGCTGTATTTCATTCACCAACACCTCCTCAAAAACTAAAGGGTACTCTCTATTATCATAAAGAAGTTACTGTTATACTTGACCCTCACTTTTTTAGTTAAGGTTATTTTAAAAGCTGTCTTGATATCATTTTAAACAGATTTTTTAAAGAGTTTTGTGCAGCAAATCATTAACCTGAATGATTTTTTGCAGCAGGATAGTATTCCAGGAAATTTCATTGCAAGTTTAAAATAATACACAAATGCAGCATTTTTTAATAATGTGTTCACATTTGAATATCAGGTAATACTATACCATTTTTCTTCTTGTAATATCTGCTAATATGCAGTCAATAAACTTCTTCAGATGTGAAATCCACCAAAAATGATATCTGAAAGGATAAGGAACAGAATTCAACTTACAATTAATAAATGAACTGATCAAAAGAGTGCTATTTGGTCAAATTTATCCTTGGTGTAAATCCCTTTACTTCATTTTGATTACACCAGGGTTGAATTTGGTCCATTGCATCTTATCATCCTTTAACTCTGTAACAAGGAAAACCTGAAGAAAGCATTAATTTTGTCCCATTCATATTTTCTATGGTATGTAATGACATACCTAGAGAGTCATAACGACTATAAATGAATGGTTGTCAGGAAAAAATGCTTTTTTTAAAAAAAAAAAGAGGCCGTTGTGCTATAGGAGTTAATTTTCAACTTCAATTGGTGTATAAAAATTGTATTAAATATCCAAGGTTCTACTCTCAACCCATCCAAGTCTTTCCAACATGAAAGACATGAGTTTAGATCCATTTTTGTGTTGGGAATGGTGACCCCGGAACAATTTCATGCTCCTATTACAATCTAACAAAAAAAAAACCCACTCTGCAGGCTCTATGCACATAGACTGAGGCTCTGGCTCCTGCCTCTCTGCTCAGGCCCAACCACGATCCCTTCTCCCTCCCTCTAACAGCTCCTCAGCCCCAACTCCCTGTCTCCCCAGCACGGTCCCCTTAACCCTGGGCTCTCAAACTCAAATCACCACAAGGGCTGCATGAGGGCTAGGATATTGGCCCGAAGGCCACATGACTGAAATCTTTTCATACCGCAGTTTTTAAAACTCTGAAGTGCCACCAGTTCATTTAACTAAAATTAAATTAAAATTAATTAATAGAATTCAAGTGATTGTAAATAAAATAGTTAGTTGGGTTTAATTGAATTTTAAAAAGGTTTTAATTAGAATTAAATATTTTTAAAAAATTTTAAAAGAAAGAAGGAAGGAAACAAGGAAGGAAGAGAGAGAAAAGATAGAAAGAAAGAAAATAAGAAAGATTGGAGGAAGAGAAAAGAAGAGAAGAAATAGAAAGAAAGAAAACAAGAGAGAAGGAAGGAAGAGAAAGAAAGAAAAAGAGGTAGAGGGAAGAGAAAGAAAGAAAAAAGAAAATGAGAGTAGGGAGAGAGAAAGAAAATAAGAAAGATGGAAGGAAAGAAAAGGAAGAGAAAGAAAGAAAAAGAAAGAAAACAAGAGAGAAGGAAGAAAGGGACAAAAGACAAATGACAGCCAAACGTCTGTAATTTCTTTAAGAATGTGAGTTCAGACTTGGTTTGTGCCTGTGCAATCATTGTTTCGAACCTGTAAAGAGAAAAAGTTGACTAGTATTAATAAATTTTAATTAATTTAATTGAGATTATCTATATAATTCACACAGAATGATCTACCAATTTCAAAAGTCCTGCAGCCAAAGATAATTCTCCTTAGAGTAGGACCAATCAGATTGATAATAATGTATAATGCACTACAGCATTTGGGAAAGCTGCAGTTTTAGCTTATCATGATAAAAATTAAATGAAAAATATAACATTTACCATTTCAATTTGTACAAACTGACTTAATTTTAGGATATTATTACCATTTCCTATATTTCGGCACCAAAAGTGTTGGCAGTTAAATTGTGTAAGGAAAATATTTCTCAGTTATAACTTTTTTCCTTTTGGCTGTTTATAATAAGAGATTATAATTACCTGCCACAAAGATTAAAATCATTTCACAACACCACATTTCAATGTCACAAAGGAGTATCATCTTGGCATGAAGAACCTCAAAGATGTATTTGAATCCAATGGAAGGTAATTATCTATTCAGTTATAGTCCTTGGTAATTCTGGAAATAAAATTGACACAAATAGATGAAAAGTTAAATGACTTATATTTAATTAACATGTTTTAAAAGTGTTAACTGACAGAGATGGGATTTGGAATATATTGCATTTGCCCAGGTCATCAAACAAAGTAATCACCAAAAATATATTTACTTCTTGGCTTCCTCTGCCTATAGCATATTGAATGTCTGTTTCTCTGCAGCAATATGCAACTCCTTATTCTAGAAGATTTGTAAAAGAGCTAGATTCCCTCCTGAGAACTGTAAAGAAAGAAAATCACTTTCTGTTATGTGTCCGGTTGTCTGAGCCTGCCCTGAAGAACTGACTGAAGCGGTAGTCTCACACTCCTGTAAAAACAGTAATAGTCCATAGTTCCACACTAGCTGTCCTGGTTTTGGTGCAGTTGTGTCATGTCCAGACCTATCACTCAAGTCTACTCTCCTCTGGATACCTATACACTTTCTAAAGGCCTAAGTCTTGGAGGCTAAAGGGTTTGTGGGAGAATGGGTCTAACTCCCAGACCTCTGTGGGACAGGCAGTCATTTCATTGCTTTCTCTCAAAATGGAGGAGGCCAGGACAAACAGGTATAGATCTCTCACTCTTTCTATAGAGAGACAATTTTCTGCTTGAAATCCTGTAAATTAATTGCAGATATCTCAGGCATCCCAGGAGAACTAGTGAAGGATGTATTGACTGCACCTGCAGACAGCCAGAGAGAGATCAGCAGATGATGAAATTCACAATGCATTTTCCTCTCTGACGGAGTAATTGGCTTTTGGTGTTACTTCAAGATGAAGCTCACTAGAGGAGCACGGCTTTTGGAAAAGGATTTGAATTGGGATAAAAGTTGTTCTTGAGATCTGGGATGCGCCTGCAGGGTTGGCGAATGAAGGAGTAGACTTTCTTTTCCTCTCAGGGGAGCTGGCTGAGACATTGCAGTGCCACAGTAAGGTCATAGTTCACCCTGGAAATGAAAGCAGTGGCTGTCCGGACAAGGCTGGCTAACTTGGCTAGTTAATGGTCGTTTGGGAACTAGTTTTCTAGTGAGTTAAGAAGTTCAGGGTGGGTGCTACTGTGGCAATATATAGACAGCTGGTGGCTAGGTAAGCAAGATGAGTAAATAACACTGAATGATCTGAACTGCTTTGGCTTCCTTCACTGTACCAGAGCTACAAGCACAACCCACATGCCTCTTTTGCGTCTGCCCCAACAAGCGAAGGAGTATATTAATTAACAGAAGAAGTTGCTGTGCTCTGGTAAGTCAAGCCTAGTGGCTAGGCAAAGTACATGATGAATTTTAAAATGTCCAGGTGCTTTTCAGTAATAGATTGAGAGCTATGTTCTTCCCATCCCACAACATCCATAGTGATGAGTTCTTAATCCCCACAGAAACTTTTGTGGTGACTCTGCATATCCACTGCTCTTCTGGATCAAAAAGCTATTCCCTGTGTGATGGAGAGAGCACTATTTGGATGCAGAAATCATATTAACGAAAGTATCATAACTTATTTTTATGATGTTAGCTCATTACAAACTTACTTGTATTCTTACTGTACACCAAAATATACCTACAAGTAGGATATAGCCAAGATGCTTAAAAATAGAACAGTAATAGTTTATGGTTTTTGGCTATGTTACACACTATTCAAGCTAATGAAAGAAATTGCAGAAGGCTTCTGCTTTCTTTCAAAATAGAGCTGTGTCAGGAAAATGACACCTCCGTGACCATAAAACTTTGTGACCCTCCAGAAGTATTTGTACAGACTAAATGGAGCTTTCCTAAAGCTGTATCCAACTTACGGTGATGTGGGGAATACATACAAGGCATGCCTCCCTAGCATGAGTAGAAATAGCTGTGGAGATGGTGAGACACTGCCTAGCAAGTGAAGACATGCCAGAACCTTGGAGCTTATAGCCTACACACCCCAGCAGGGTCTCCTGTATCTATGCTATTGTTTTTTGCAGTGCCAAAGCTTTGACCCCCTTCAGGGCAAGACTCAAGAAGCTTAGGTTTTAGGTTTAAGGTTTAAGAAGCTCACTGCTGCCAGAGCCTTCCACTTTTGTTGTAGTTACATGTTGCAGTGTGAATGCAGCTTCCTTTTCACTGTGGCATGTAGCTACACGTATCCTTCATGCCAGCGTGTATGTGGCCTAACTTAACTTTGCTTTAACTTTTATGCTATTTTATGCTGGGTTTTTTTGCTATGTTTGAGATACATTTAAAACTGTACTTCACACATAATATTTAACAAACTTTTAAATCACTATAACAAGCTGAATGTAATTCTAAGGGGTTTGGATTTAGAGACAAAGAAAGTAGCGGAGTTTCTCATCTTGATTCAGGCACCTCCTCCTTGTATAAGATGCTGGTTGGGTGTAGATGTATTCTTTAGTATTAAGAAAATAAACTTTGTAAAGAAAAATGTTAGGAGAGGCTCATTCCTCTAAATCAGTGGTTCTCAACCTTTTGCAGGGTTGTAACACATTTGGTGACACATCACACTCATATAGAACAAACCAGCCCCACCCCTGGCCAAATGCAGTCACCTCCTTGACTCTTTGCAACACCCTTAGCACTGTGTGATGACACAATAATGTGTTCTGACATAGTAGTTGAAAATGCTGCTCTAAATGTATGTGTGGATGTACTATGTGCAGAATACCTCAAGAGAAATGTAGGGATGTGTTATCAGGACAATAAATCTAGGTAAAAAGGTAGGCCTCTATCAACCATCCTCTTTGGAAGAAAAACCTCAGCTTGTGTCCTTAAATCTTTAGAGAACCACGTAGCTGGAAATATCTGAATGCTCTTTTATTTCTTAAAAGTTGATATGGCAAACTCCTTTATGAAATTCAATAATGCACGTTTGCTTAATGCAAAGCTTCTTTTATAGTTTCCTAATATCTTTGCTATGCAAATAGCAAAATGCTCTATGTACCAACCTGAAATTTGAAGACCTTGTTAAACTGATTATTAATATAAGAAGTCACTTAGGTTTAAAATATTTATATTAGTGGGGAAATTAATTAATTATGTAATTGCTGTGATCAAGCAATTCTGTTATCCAAGTCAAAAAAACAAGACTCATCATCTCTCCAAAAATTATTACGGTAAATCAAAAACTTCTATAATAACTATTTAAGCAAAAGACTCTAAAAATTATTTAATTGTAAAAGACTTTTGAGAAATAAACATTTTTATATAAACACGAGTGTTTAGACTTTTTGAAAACATATTCTTGTTTCCTGGTAAGCCCAAAAGAAACTGAAGAAATACTTCAGAAAATGGACTGAACAAAAATTCAGTTACTTTAAAATGTTATCTGGGATTTTACTACCACAGAAGAGCAAAGACAAAAATGTGCTATGTAGTGATTAAACAGATTGGATATTCAGCAACTGCAGGTGTCACCAACCCCCAATGGGAATAGTCCATTAAAGGATGACAGCAATCAACTTGGGATCTAAACAAGTCTGAAAGAGGTTTTCCCATAATTTCATAAAAAAATAAGAAGAGTATTAAAAACTCTCAAGTGAGCACCAAGCCACATTTCCTCTGATGCAATCATCCAGACTCCTCAGTTGCAAACAGGGTCCCATTCTACTAGACACTGTCCAGATACAGAAAAGTTGCACAGCCCTGTCCATCTTTGCAAGCAAGCTGCCACAGACCACACAGAAGGACAGTGATGCATTAAGGCTATGTCTACACATGCATTGTTATTTCGAAATAAGGATTTCGAAATGAGTTATTTCAAAATAAAATCCTTATTTTGAAATAAATTAATTCGAATTAACAAAATTTTAATTCGAATTAAGGGAAAGCCTGCAATCCAAACAGCTGTTATTTTGGAAGGGATATTTCAAAATAAAGTCGTTTGGACCTGTTCTTTCGAAACAACAGGGCTACACAGTGTTGTTTCGAAATAACAGCTTTATTTCGAAATGTCCCTTCCGAAAGAACAGCCGTTTCGGGGGGGGGGCAGGTTTTACTTTTTTGAAATGACGATTCTTATTTCGAAAGGACGAGGTCCGTCCTTTCGAAATAAGAAAATGTCATGTAAACCTAATTTCTTTTATTTCGAAATAACAAGTGTTATTTCGAAATAAAAGTGCCGTGTAGACATGCCCTAAAAGAAACCAACCCAAGTACAACCTCCTCAAGACTTCAGCATGGATCCGTGAACTAAAACACTGAGAAGAGATTAGATTATAAACTTGTAATAGTTTCTGGCATATGGAAATGCTGTTTTAAAGGGGCAGCCATGTTAGTCTAGTTCAGCAAAAGAAGCAAGGAGTCCTGTGGCTTTAAAGACTAACAAATTTATTTATTGCACGAGTTTCTGTGGGAGAAAATCCCACTTTGTCAGACATTTTGAAGATGCAGTAATTTATGGAATAGGATGAAAATAAATGCAAGGGAGTATAAGACATGGGATCATGTCATACAGTAACAACAAATCAGAGCAGTTCTTAAGATTCAAACACTGGGGAACAGCACATAGAGGAGGGTGACATCAAATCCCCTTTTGTAATGGGAAAAGAAGCCATAGTCACGATTTAATCCTGCTTTCACACAATCTAATCTGCATATCAATTTTAATTCAGCTGTCTCTCTTTGAAGTCTTGATGTCCCATTGCCTTTCTTGAGCACAGTCTTTAACAAGTCATCCATAGAGTGATTAGAAAGATGGAAGTGCTCAGCAGCTGGTTTTTGTGTGTTGTGATTTCTGATGTCAGTTTTGTGCCCATTTATTCTTTTGCACAGGGATTGTCCTGCTTGTCCAATGTATAAGGTGTGGGGGTATTTCTGGCATATGATGGCATATCACATTAGTGGATGAAAAGGTGAATGAGCCCTTGATGGCATAGCTGGCTTGATTAGGTCCTATGATGGTGTCTTTTGTGCAGATATGTGGGCAAAGTTGGCAACGTGGTTTGTTGCAGGAGTGTGTGCCTGCTTTAACATTTCTGTTGTTAGGTCTGTAGCTGCCGGTGAGTATCTGCTTAAGATTAGGCAGCTGTCTGTAGGCGAGGAGAGATCTGTCTCCCAAGGCTTGAGAGAGTGAGGGCTCATCTTTTAGAATAGGCTGTAGGTCCTTAATGATCTGTTGCAGAGGTCTGACTCGGGGATTGTACATGGTGACCAGTGGCATTTTATCATTTTCTTTCTTGGGCCTCTCCTGCAGTAGTTGACTTCTGGGTACCAGTCTGGCCCTGTCAATCTGTTTTCTCACTTCCACAGGTGGGTGCTGTAGTTTTAAGAATGCTTGATAGAGATCCTGAAGATGTCTGTCTCTGTGTAAGGGATCAGAGCAAATGCAGTTATATCTCAGGGCATGGCTGTAGACAATGGATCGTGTGATGTATTTTGGATGGAAGCTCTAGGGATGTAGGTAACTATACCAATCAGTAGGTTTTCAGTATAGAGTGGTATTGATGTGTCCACCCCTAATTTGTACTGTAGGTATTAAAGTTTCTCTTGTTAATGACCACGTGGCTAGGTCATGTATTCCTGGAGATCAGATAAAGGCTAAACATTGAAAATAGAAAAGTGGTGTTATTTAATAGGATTTAAGTTTCTTAATATTAATTAGTTGGCTGGTTTTTAGACACCTTCTTAAATGTTGTCTTCTAAATAACTAATATAAATATTTTCTCTGATTTCATAAAATTTAGTTCTGATTGCTGACCTTGCCCAGCTATAAATTGTTTTGTCATTAATAATAACCAGACAGGGCTCACCTGCCTCTCTAAACACATTTGTTTGCCTATTTATAAATTCTTCATTTTCTTTTGATGTGCTAAGACTGCACTCACACTAATTTGGGAAAATGACATCTTGGCCTCAGCTTCCCATGAAAAAAGTGTGCCCACCAAAGCCAAGTCCACTCTCTAAGAGGTAATCTCTTCTAAATGCTCTATGCTGAGAAGTTTACAGAGGAGATGGTAATGGAATCAACCAGTTTATGATTTCTGTTCTGTCATTTGCTCTGTTTTGTGTTATGTTATCCTTTCATTTCTCTAATAATAAAATAGCCATGGTTAATAATTGTGATGGTTTTACTTGGTTTGAAGGCTGATATCTGCTAAGGTATGTTAAAGAACCTTAGTGATTAAATAGTGGGAACAAGAAAGAGAGACAATTAGTAAAAACTGAACTACCATTGCTTGTTTCTCTAGACTAAACATTTTTAGGGGTAGAATTACTTGCCCAACAATTTAAGATTAACCCTTTCTACACCACACCTGAATATATGTGAAACACTGCATACATAAATATAGACCAGCAGGCGCATGTGGATGTGAAGTCAGTGTGTATCTGCAAGGCTTAAAACAAAGTGGAGGTGCCTGTTCACATCCAGTCATAGTCAGAAATGTGAGTATCATGATGTTTGCCTGTTGTAATCATTACCACTCCCACGTACTCTCAAACAGACAGTAGAGTAAGAGAGCTGAGAGCTTTCACAGACACCAATGCCACTTGTAGCTGAGCCTGTGACTAATGTGAATGCCACCTGCTCTAGGCAAGTGCACCAAATCAGAGATCCTTTGTGAGTGTACGACATGGTTCTTTGTGGGAATGGATGCTGGTTTAGGCTGAGGAAGGAAGAATTAAATGTTAGCCTTTGGTGCTCTTAAATATAATTGTTTCCTTAACTTGTGGAGGTGATGCACCTTATGGAGCAAATGTACCATTTTTGTAATCATTTTTTTAATTTAGGTGAGTGTGGATGTCAGAGTTTATAGATCAGGGAATTGGTGCTTTACTGATAGTAAATTAAAGTGTGCTCAGTGAATTAAACAGAGAGAAATGCTGCAATTCAATTTTCTCAAACACACAAACATGCATGAGAAATGCAATAATGTTGCTAGCCTAAATGAGTAGCTATAAAATCTTACATTGCATCAAATTATTATTTGGTCTCTTTGTATACATGTCCATGAAACAGTGGCTCATCTCTTGTTCTAATTTGCTACACTAGTAATGACTCAAACCTCTCTGAAGATTTGAAAAAGTTTAGTTATGGGTATTTGTCATTATAGGTATGCAGCGTAGTTGTAGCTGGGTCGGTTCCAGGACATCAGAGAAATGAGGTGTGTAAGATAATATCTTGGACCAACTTCTATTGGGTGAGAAAGACAAGCTTTCAAATCACACAGAGTTCTTTTTTGGATCTAGGAAAGTACCTTTCCCAGAAGATGAGCTCCCTGTAGCTTCAACTCTTGCCTCTTTCACCAACAGTTGGTCCAATAAAAGATGTCTCCTCACCCACTTTGTCATTATTTGTCATTTTCAAACACTTCTCTGCTGCTTTGGGAACTGAAAATAGAAATACCTGGAATCACACAAGTAGGCATGTTTTCATGAGATTTCAAGCCAAAATCTGTAAACCCAAGAGACATGGATAATTGTCCAAAGTTTGAACCAAAGTAACTTCCTTACCATTAAAACAAACAAGGAGCCCTGTGGCACTCTTAAAGACTAACAAATTTATTTATTGCATGAGCCTGCACGGATAGAAACCCATTTTGTCAGTTTCATGAAGTAGAGGTTATGGTATGAAAGGGGATTATAAATGCAGAGAAGGATAAGTCACAAGGTCAGTTCAGAATTTTTTTCAGCAAACCAAGCAAGTTGGTTGGATTCAAACACTGTAATATAACAGATAAGAAGGTGGGAATGTTCAAAGAAAGAAAGATCATTTTTTGTCATGGGTGAGCCAGTTCAAATCTCTATTTGGATCCAAGGTAATGGTGTCAAATTCAATAAAAATTCTAACTCTGCAATATCCCTTTGCAGCTCTGATTTGAAGGTTTTCTGCTGAAGTACTGTAGATGACACATCTTTCATAGAATGTGCAGGGTGGCTGAAGTGTTCCCCTGTTGGTTTTTGAATGTTACCATTCCTGATATCTGATTTTTGTCCATTTAGTTTTTTGTGCGGATACAGTCCAGTTTCTCCAACATATAAGGCAGAGTGACATTGTTGGCATATGATGGCATATATCACATTGGTGGATGGGCAGGTGAATGAGCCCTTGATGGAATAGCTGGTTTGATTAGGTTCTGTGATGGTGTCATTGGAGCAGATATATGGGGAGAGTTGACAGTGGGGTTTGTTGCAGGGATATGTGGCTGCCTCCATGTTTCTGTTGTATGGAGAAAAACAAACAAGGAATCCTGTGGCACTTTTAAATGCCACCCCTTTGGAACTTATTGTATGGAGTTTAGTTGCTGGTGAGTATCTGCTTAAGGTTGGGTGGGCAGTCTTTAAGTGAGAAAATGCTTATCTGACCAGTGGCATTCTATTATTTTCCTTGACAGGCTTGTGCTGTAGTAGTTGACTTCTGGGTACCTGTCTCACTTTGTCAATCTGTTTCTTCACTTCCCTCAGTAGGTACTGTAGACTTAAGAATGCCTGATAGAGATCCTGATAGTGTTTGTTTCTGCCGGTTCCTGCAGCCTTGCAGAGAGGGGTTGAGAGCCCAGTCTGGCCCCCAACTCCTTGCCACAGGCTGCAGGGGCTAGGAGCCAGCTCTGAGCCCAATCTGGCTCTCAGCTGCTTGTGCTGTAGTGCAAGCAGCTCTGAAGCTGGTCATCTTCACAGCCTGGGAGCCTGTGAAATTGACCAGGCTCAGAGCTGCTTCACTGGGAGCCTGGTCAATTTCACAGGCTCCAAGCAGCTGGGGACAGATTCAGCTTACAAGTGGCCAGGGCAGGAGTCTGCTGCCAGCCCCTGCCACCCACATAGGGGAGCTGGGAGCCCGATTGGGCTCCCAGCCTCTCTCTGCAGGCTGCAGGAACTGGCTGCCAACCCCAGCTGCTGGCTGAGAGGAGCTGGGCCCTGGATCCAGCTCCCAGCTCCTCAAAACATGGCAGGAGCCATATAGGGCCGTTGGAGCCCGATCACACCTGGGCCAGAAAAGCGCTCAAATGCTTAAGTCAACTTACAGGGCGAGAGTTATTAAGTCAACTTAAGCAATTGTTTAAGTTGACTTAATTTCTAAACGTAGACAGGGCTCAGCTTAATTCGATTTAAGGGGCTTTAAATCAACTTAAGCCCATAGTGTAGACATACCCCTTGTTTGTTTTCTGCACTAGACTACCATGGCTGCCCCTTTTAAAGTGATTCAAGATAGTTAAATTCCAAATGGACTGTGAGATGAAATGGCATTTGAAATTTGGTGTTGATAAATGCAAAGCAATTCATATTGTAAAAAAATAATCCCAACTATACATACCAAACGATATGGTCTAAATTAGCTGTATTACTTAAGAAATAAATCTGGTGGTCACTGTGGATAGTTCTCTGAAAACATCTGCTCAATGCTCAGTGACAGTTAAAAAACTAACAGAATGTTATGAACCATTAGGAAAGGGATAGCAAATAAAACAGAAAGTATCATAATGTGTCTATAGAAATCAATGGTATGCCCACATCTTGAATACTGCATGCAGAACTCATTGCCCCATCTCAAAAAAGAAATATTGGAATTAGAAAAGGTACAGAGAAAACAAAAAAAAATTATTATGGGTATGGAACAGCTTCTGTATTAGGAGAGATTAAAATGACTGGAATTGTTAAGCTTATAAAGGAGATGACTAAGGAGGAATATGATGTCTATAAAATCATGACTGGTTTTGAGAAAGTGAATAAGGAAATGTTATTGCCTTCTTCACATGACACAAAAACAAGGGTCAGCAGGTGTCAAGGCTGTTTCCCTACTCTGGCACTCGGAGTTCAGAAGATGGGGGCCTGAAACAGGTCTTAAAACTCTCCAAGGCTGACAATTTCCTGGCCTTGGAGTGGTATTGCTACCATCCAAATGCAAAAACCTCTTGAAAACCCAGGAAGGCACACTTGGGAATTCCTTCCTGTGAGGTACTTGCAATCACTGTTATTCCTCCCCCAGGACAGTGATTGAACAGCAGCTGGGATATCAGCTGGAACTGGGACAGAATCCCCTTTAGTAGCTGGCTGTGCAGTCTGAGGCACATGCACATAAATCTCTTGCCTTTCAGGATGCAGAACCAGAGCTTTCTATAAAAGGGTAAAATCTTTAATTAAAAATAACAGATAAGAACACAGAGAGTTGCTTCTCTGGGATTTACTTTAGGTAGTTACAGGGTAGTGGGAAGGGGTACATGTGCTCAGCACAGAGAAGTCCGAAACCAAAGAAATACCCTGACCGCGTCTATGTAAACATTCCCTGTTCTACTCACAGCTGGTCAGTAACAAACTTGAGCTTCTCTTTGGTAAGGATGTCACTGGATCCTTCCTCAGGCCTCTCTCTGGCCTCCTCTTGATCCTTCCGGAAGTTCTGCTGCATCCAAACAGCAACAGGCAAGGCTTCTGCTCCAATTCAAAAACCTGTGCTTTGTTCCTATTGGCTCCCCTGGGACTCACTGACCAGGGTGTTAACCCCTTCCTCCCCAAGTTTACTACAGCAGCTTTGAAACAAACAAAAGGAAATATTGCTTTGACAAATGCACTCTTGACTTGTGGAACTCATTTCCAGGGGATGTTGTGAAAGCCAAAACTATAACAGAGTTAAAAAAAGAACTAGATAATTTCCTGGAGGAAAGGTCCATCAGTGGCTGTTAGTCAAGATAGGAAGGGATGCAGTGCCATGTTCTGAGTGTCCCAGCCTCCATGTGCCAGAACTTAGGAGTGCACAACAGGGGATGGATCATTTGATGTTTGCCTGTTCTCTTCATTCCCTCGGAAGCACCTCGCATTGGCCACTGTCAGAAAACAGGATATAGGGTTAGATAGACTATTGATCTGACCCACTATAGCCATTCTAATGTTCTAAGGGGTATGATTATATCCTTAACTACGGTTAAAAACAGCAGCATTTGATCTCAGTGATGTGTTTGATATAGTGCCAAGCACAGAGGTATCCTAGCACTGGGTTTTTTAATCCCTTGTGAGCCTTGTTCTTTTCCAGCTGGCTTCCAGGGCCCTTTGATGCTTCTTTGTGCTTTTTCCTAGCTTCTGCATCTAACTCCCAGTTTGTTTGTTAGTGTCACCTGGGAGAACTCTGCACCTCCTAGGGCCCAATCAGTTTTTCACATCAATTACGGAAACTAACAAGTGATTTAACACACTTCCCAATTATAATCTACAAACACTTCTTTACAGACAAAGCCTCTATTTCTTTGTACAAGTTTTTTTCCTACATAAAATAGTAATTCAAAAGGCAGATCTTTCCACAAAGAAGAAAGGTAAATTTCCAGAGGAGAACAACACTCTATAACAAGATGAGAATAAACAATCCGATGATGACTTGTTGAGCATAACTGTGAAGGCCTGATTCCATTCTCACTCACACCAGACTTACAGTGACAGGGCTCCATTAACCTTAATGGAATTACTTCTGGTCTACACTTTTATCCATGAAAGGAGAATCAGGTTTGATGCTATGCTCAGGGAGCTGAACTTGATGACCTTTTCCTTCCAGAGCTACATTTCTATCATTCTATACTGGAAAGCATTAAAAGGTAGTTCACCCACAATTGCCACAATTTTTGCAGTTATTACATATTCCAAGCAGGGCAGGAAAGGTTTATGTGCATGTGAATTTAACTAATCCAATTTGTGAGACAGAGAGAAAGAGAGACTGCAGATCCTTTCCCTGGCTAAATACAATCCAGTCTAAGATGCCAGAAGAATCTCTAACTTAAAATAATGTATCACTATTTCTGTGGCACAGTGGTGTGTTGTTTGGTTTGATTGGTTGGCTGGTTAGTACTCATAACATTTTTCTGATGAGGTGTTAGCTGAAAGGTGGTGAGATAAATCTCTTTCAAGTCCAGTTTCAGAAGTCATGGGGGCCAGCTGTTTGCCTCTGTTCTGCAGTGAGAAGAAAAATATGCACTAAATACATGAAAAAGGGACCATATGGCTCCAGTGGAATGTGGAATACAGCTTTTATTAATAATAATAATTTGTATTACAGTAGCATCTGGGGGCCCCAAGAAAGATTAAGGTCCCATTGTACTTAACCTGCATTCAATATTTAACATAAGACAGCTCCTGTTCCAAAGAGATTTCAATCTAAAGAGACAAAAAGCACAATGTGTGGGAAAGGAAACATAGGCACAGAAATGTTAGGTGACTTACCCAAGATCATATAGCAAGTCCATAAGGAATAGAATACAGGTCTCTTTATACCCAGTACAGTTCCCTGTCCCCTAGACCACACTCCCTCTATATAGATGGTCTTCCTGGTGTTAAGCTTGAAGCATCCCCTTTCTGCCACTAATATGCATTTTAATAAATTCATTCTTTGGGTAGGGAAGTGCTTTGTGCAATAAGCTCTAAGGGAAAGGGCCTTAATTCATATGGCAGATTACTATGTATATTAATGATTATTTCCGTGTCATCCCTCTATCTTGGAGGGGGAAGGCGTACTTAATTTGTGGTAGAAGAGCAAATGGCTGCATGACAGCAAGCTATGTCACCAGGGAGCTAGGTGAAAAGAATTCAGAAGATCTGCCACTAAAACCAGATGGCACATTGAGATCACATTTCCCATAGATCCTCCATCTTTACAGGGAGTAAAGCATGAAGTGTTTTTTCCATAAACAGACTCCTACTGAATTCTAAATACACATTTTCTTCTTCTGTGAATTTTTCCACAGAATGTGATGACTTGCCCCTTGAAAATAGATCCCTGACTGTTGAGCTTCTGGTTTTTATTTATTCATTTTTACTTCTGTGATATTTAGCATGAAATATATTTGCCAAGTGAGATACCTAATTATTCCTCAGTGTAATTCATTTGAAACAACTCATGGGTTTCAACATGTTTGGTTCATTTTTAAAGATGGGACAGTACAGTAACCTTTTGGCAAAGATACATCTCATTTGTTTGCATTTCTGTTTATCCTGACCTCATTTGCGTTTTCAAGTGAACTGGATATATGGATCTCTTTTTCCATCTTCTTCAACAACAACAACAACAACAATTTTAAACAATAGGAAAGAACTGAATATTTCACTTTTTAAAATGGCATATTTAGGCATTCTCTTGTGTCTGAATTGCATTTTAGAGCCACATTACTTTATGTAATAAAAACACATTGTTTTCTATATAGCTCATTTATGATTTCATCTGGAAGACAACCTGCTTGTGTGTTTTTATCTCCTTTTCCTGTGGCTTCTAAATGCTTCTGTTTAGCTTTTAGTTCTTGTCATGCAGTAATGAAGATGGGATTGGTAGTTAGGGAAGCAAAGTAACATTTCACTTTCATGTGTTAGCTCAACACTTTGAAAACAGAGCTTAGACTTAGTGCTTCATATCCATCTCCATTTGGCTTTTGAACATGAATGGAAAAGTGGCATAGTAATTTAAGTTGTTCTGGCAGTAAGTGCTGTAGAGCTCTCATCTCTTTGAAATCTATCTGAGAGTGTGTTGTTTATTGTTAGAAAGTCATAAAATGACTTTTTAGCTGTGTGGGTTTTTTAGTGGATGTTATGACTTGTTGTTTTTCCTCTGACACACACGTGTCTTTTCTGCCTCTTTTCGTTTTGAAACTGCCAGTTCTCGTTGTTCTGAATTGCATATATTGTGTAATAAATTTCATTTTTGTTTGGTATGTAGCTTCTCTTCCTTCCTCCCCCCTGTGCATTTGTATGGCCTTCCAGCAGCCTAAATGTTTCAAATGCATCCCCCAGAACACCTTCCTTGCCACCATGTATGTCACCTCCCTATACACAAGGGATGGCCAAACTTATGGAACTCAAGAGCCACACAGGTTGATTATTAAGCTTACGAGAGCTGCACTGAGGCCCTGGCTCCTGCCTCTCTTCTCAGGCCCAACCACGATCCCTTCTCTCTCCCTCTAACAGCTCCTCAGCCTCCACTGCCTGCTTCCCCAGCATGGTCCCCTTAACCCTGGGCTCTCAAACTCACAAGGGCTGCATGAGGGCTAGGATATGGGCCCGAGGGCCACATGACTGAAATCTTTTCATACAGCAGTTTTTAAAACTCTGAAGTGCCACCAGTTCATTTAATTAAAATTAAATTAAAATTAATTAATAGAATTCAAGTGATTGTAAATAAAATAATTAGTTGGGTTTAATTGAATTTTAAAAAGGTTTTAATTAGATTTAAATATTTTTTAAAAAAATTTTAAAAGAAAGAAGGAAGGAAACAAGGAAGGAAGAGAGAGAAAAGATAGAAAATAAGAAAGATTGGAGGAAGAGAAAAGAAGAGAAGAAATAGAAAGAAAGAAAACAAGAGAGAATGGAGGAAGAGAAAGAAAGAGAAAAAAGAGGTAGAGGGAAGAGAAAGAAAGAGAAAAGAAAATGAGAGTAGGGAGAGAGAAAGAAAATAAGAAAGATGGAAGGAAAGAAAAGGAAGAGAAAGAATGCAAAAACAGAGAAGGAAGGAAAGAAAAGGAAAGAAAACAAGAGAGAAGGAAGAAAGAGAAAAGAGAAATGTATATGGAAGGAAGAGAAAGAAAGAAAGGTGGCTCAAGGGCAGGGCGATGGTCTGTCCCCACCAGCAACGTGGCCCTGGTCAGGGCCATCTCCCAGTCCCAGGGGGACGACTGGGCTCCCAGGGGGATGGGGCAAGCTGGTCCGCTGCTCTCCCCTCCAGCGTGGGGGGGGGAGCGTGGAGGCCCTACCTAGTCCCTCCCTCTCAAGGGATGACCCTGCAGGGCTCTGCCTGCTGTGCGACTCTCAGGCACTGTAGGCTCCATCTCAATGCTTGGGTGGGGCAAGAGGCAGTGCAGCATGGTCGGTGGCAGGACCCCAGGAGGAAGGCAGGCGGCTGCCGGCTCCCAGCCAGCGGGGGCGTGGCGAGCCACTTCAAAAGCTGGCCAGGGGTACGGAACCCCTGAATTCCAGCTCTTCTGGGGCCTGCAGGAGGGAATGCTGCACAAGCCACACTTTTCTTTTCAAGACCCGCATGCAGCTCACGAGCCACAGTTTGGCCATGCCTGCTATACACCAACATCCTTCACCATGACAGCATCACTATCTGCCTCAAACACCTATGAGATAAAGGACAACACTTAGAAAATCATCCTAAACAAATTGCCAAGCTTGTCCATTTCATCCTCACCCATAACAGCTTCATATTTAACAGCAAATACTCTGTCCAAACCCTGGAAAAAGCCATGACTATTAGGATGGCTTTCCAATAAGACAACCTCCTAATAGAATCATAAAAACGTCGAGCTAGAAGGGACCTTGATGGGTCACTTAGTCATTCCCCTGCACTAAATATTATCTAGACCACTCCTGACAGCCATTGGTTTAATCTGTTCTTAAAAACTTCCAGTGATGGAGAATCTACCGCCACCCTAGTTAAATTATTCTAGTGGTTATTTGCTTTTACAGTTAGGAAATCTTTCCTAATATTTAACCTAAATCTCTATTGCTGCAATTTAAGTCCATTGCTTCTTGTCATCTGCTCCTTGAATAAGAAGAACAATGTGTCCCTGTACTCTTTATAACAATCTGTTATGTTCCTGAAGAATGTTATTGTGTCCCAGCCCTTTTTCCAGTCTAAACAAACCCAGTTTCCCCCCCCCCAGTCTTTTCATGTAGCTCATGTTTTCTAGATCTTTAATCATTTTTGTTGCTTTCCTCCAGATTTTCTCCGGTTTGTCCATGTCTTTCCTGAAGCATGGTGCCAAAAACTGGACACAGTGCTCCAGCTGAGACTTTAGCAAAACTAAGTAGAATGGAAGAATTACTTCTCATGTCTTGCTTATGACACTCCTGCTAACATATCTGGGATAGAGTTTTCAGCACATACAAGGCTTGAGTGGATTATAGGCTGCGCCTGAAGAAAAACCACAGCTGGGTGAAGCAAAACTGTAGATGAAGCCCAGCTGGACAGGAGCAGGCTGAATTTGTAAACAGCCAGGAAGTTGACAGCAAGAGGAAGTTTCAGGGAGGAGGTCCGCATTCCCTTCCTAGGGAGCAAGGGAATTTGCTAAAGACAAGCCAGAGCTCTAGGAGAAGACTAAGCCCTGAGATCCTGCCCTGCACTACAGAATCTGGCAAGAAGCCAAGAGGGGGAGTAGCCACTGGGTGTGGAAATAATTCATGCTGGTAAACCTAGAGATAGGTCAGGAGATAGAGAAGTGAGGTAAGGTGCCCAGGGAAACACCAACAGGATCTCAGATTAAGTGGACTGTGGTTGCTGGGAGCAAGGTCCCTCAGCTGGAACTCAGAGTAGTGGGTGGACCAAGGTTCACTTACTACCCATGGGAAAGTGACACCTGACCTGGATTTGGACCATAAGACTGCCTGACACTGCGTAGGACAGCTTGTCCAGTGGAATTTTAACATATCCAAAGGGCAGGAATAATAATGATCTGGCCAGAGAGTCGAATCACAAAGAGAGAGGCCGGCCTGTGAACATCAGATGGAAAGTGGTACCAAACTGGGTGAGAGCTAATCCCCAGATCCTGCCAGAAAGAGGCACCACAGCAATCATCATAGGATCTCTATTCCATGATTGTTTATGGGGACTGAGATGAGGCTTACCAATCTGTAATTCTCAAGTTCCTCCTTCTTCCCTTTTTTTAAAGATAGGCACTATATTTACCTTTTTTCAATCATCTGGGACTTCCCCCAATCACCATGAGTTTTCAAAGATAATGTCAATGGCTCTGCAATCACATCAGACAACTCGCTCAGTATGCTTACAGGTTTGTCTGTGCTTTGCTGTATTACTTTCCCAGCAGATGTCAGAGTGAGTGAAGTTCCCTAACAGAAATAGGTCTTGTGATCTGGAAACTGTCACTAGTTGTTGTAAGACAGCCTTGTCTACCTCTTCTTCCTAGTCTGGTGATCTATAACAGACCTTCAGATGTATTCAGCCCTATGGACTTATGCATGTACAGCCTTTTTAAATAGTCCTGAACTTGTTCATTCATCACTGAGAGCTGTTTACCTCCTCCCAATTCTGTTCTGCCCAGGGCAGTAGTGTGGGAGCTGTCCATGTCTGTGAAGAGAGTGACAAAAAAAGCTTTGAATACTTTGCCTTTTCCACATCATCTGTTATTAGGTTACCTTCCCCATTCTGGAAGGAGCCTACACTTACCCTGACCACCTTCTTGCTGCTAACATACCTGTAGAAACCCTTTTTGTTACCCTTCACATGCCTTCCTAGCTGCAACTCCAGTTGAGCTTTGACCTTCCTGATTTTACTGCTGCATGCTCAAGCAGTATTTTTATAGTCCTCCTTGGTCAGCTGACCAAGCTTCCATTTCTTGTTAGCTTCCTTTTTGTGCTGAAGCTCATCAAAGACTTCTTTGTTAAACCAAGCTGATTGTCTGCCATATTTGCTATACTTTTTGTACTTCAGGATAGTTTGTTCTTGCACCCTCAATAAGATTTCTTTAAAATACAGCCAGCTCTCTTGGACTCCTTTTCCCCTCATATTAGCCTCCCAGGGGATCCTGTGCATCATCTCCCTGAAGGAGTCAAAGTCTGCTTTTCTGGAGGCCTGGGTATTGTGTTGATTTCCCTTCTTTCTGTCAGGATTGTGGACTCTACCATCTTATGACCACAGCTGCTCAGGTTTCTGCCCACTTCTACTTCCCCTTCCAATACCTCCCTGATTGTGAGCAACAGGTCCAGGGGATCACAGCCCCTAGTAGGTTTCTCCAATACTTGCAACAGAAAGCTTTCCCTAACTCTTTCCAGAAACTTCCTGGATTGTCTGTGCTGTATCGCTTTCCCAGCAGATGTCAGGGTGTTTGAAGTTCCCTAAGAGAAATAGGTCTTGTGATCTGGAAACCATCACTAGTTGTTGTAAAAAAGCCTTGTCTACCTCATCTTCCTAGTCTGGTGGTCTATAACAGACCTTCACCATAACATCACCCTTTTTGTTCTTGCCTCTAAATTTAGGCCAGAGATTCTCAACTGGCTTTTCCCCAGTTTCATGTGTAGTCTCCATTTTCTCTTCAGAGAAATTCTGTGATAGCTGAGTGTGTGGCTGTAGAGAACAGGGTCTTTTTTTTTTGGTGGTTGGTGGATCTCTGGAGGTAAGTGATGATGCTCTGTGCATTTCTTAAATATATATATATATATATATATATATATATATATATATATATATAAAAAAAAA
>ML681994.1:32529555-32597243 GCA_007922195.1 Podocnemis expansa | reverse complement strand
CAGATCCCAGGAACAACATCAGAGCTCTCTGTCCAGAAGAGTGCAGTGCTAGGAACAGCTAAGATACTGCGCAGAACCCTCAAACTCCCAGGCCTCTGGTAGAGGACCCGAGGTTGAGGATGACACATACCACCCATAGGGGTGAGAGGGGAATTTTTTTTTCATATATATATATGGGATTACATTGTTGTAGGGTTATATTGCTGATGGTAGTATCTAGGAAGTTGATGCTGATGTCTGAGTATTTTAGAGAGAGTTTCATGGATGGGCAGTAGTAGTTGTGGAAACCTATGAGGGAGATTAGGTTATCTGTCCAGCTGTTTGGCAGTGGCAGTGGGGGAAGGGACTGACTGCTGATGATCAGCTGTTCAGCAATGGCTGTGTCGGGCTGGCCATCACTGATCAGCTGTTTGATGGGGGCCAGGGAAAGGCTGGCTGTTGCCAATAAGCTATTAGGCATGGCACCCCATTGGCTGTTCAATGACAGTTCACAGCTAGGCCCCCATCAACTGTTTGGAGCCAGCCTCAGGCTTCTTCCAAACACCTTAACTGGGGGTCCTTCTGAGGCATCCTGTGACCAGCTGATTGGGTGGTATCCCCAGGCCACTACCAAACAGCTGATTGGGGATGGCAACCCTCCATCCACTGCCTAACACCTAATCAGTGGCCAGCATTTCCCCCCACACACACACACCCCATGGGGTTGTAGCTGTCATTCTTCCCCTTTCAGCTCAGTCCTCTGTTCTTTAGTAAAGTCACAGACAGGTCACGGGTTTTGTGAATTTTTGCTTGTTGCCCATGACTTGTATATGACTTTTACTAAAAATAACCATGACAAAATCTTAATCCTAACTATGATGTGCTAACTCAAAGAGGCACTAACCCCTGCCAGAACAACAGATGCAAAGATTCAGACATATTTCCATTTCTCTGCTGATCAGTGCCCCCCACAACACACCTTCTAAGATCCCTGGGTCATACACATGCCTGTCATAACATATGATGTACCTTATTCAATGCATCAAATATCTCAACAACTATGTAGGTGGAAGCAGACAATCACTACACTCTCAGATGAACTCACACAGAAAGAAATTTTAAAAGACAAAAACACTGTATCTCCTGTGAGCAAACACTTTCCATAAAAGTTATCACTCCACATCTGACCTCTCGGTCCTCATTCTCAAAGGAAACATGTACAACTTCAAAAAGTGAGCCTGGAATTTAAACACACTACTCTGCTAGGCAGTAAAATCCATGGAATCAAAAGTGCTATTGGTTTAATAGCTCATTACATCAGTTTGTAACATGCTTTATTATCTGCTAACTTTTAGTCGCCTGCTTCATTTTAAGTGGTCTCCTTCAGTATGTCTAAATCTCTTATGCAGAATAGTTTGTCCCTCTCTACATGTGTTTAGCTCAGAATCTCTCATTTCCTTCTCCAGACCAGAACACCTCTTTGAAAATTAAAAGCTTGTACATTCTCTAACCTTCAGGTATGCTAGAATTCATTTAATTGCCCTTCTTCGGTGCCTTAAAAGAAATAAACCCCAACTCCTATGGAGAAGAAGCTGGAGACCCAGGATTCAGTCTTTAAAGGACTCACAGCAAAGACTGTTCAGAGTTATCCTCTCCACATTCAAATGCTACTAAAACAAAAGTAATAATGAACTTGATTAACTACTAACTTAATAAATCTTATAATAATAAATATAATAACTACTATATATTTGAACAAGTTGTGGCTATTCGGTAAATCCACATTCACCACTTCACAGCTTTCTTCTCTACAACACATAAACAAGAAAAACAAAACTGAAGTTAAAGAGAACAGTTCCAACAGAAATACTGTGAGAAAGAAACCCAAGAGTTCCCAAAGTTTAGATGGAATTCACCTGAACAGAGGGCTGTAACTAGGGGTTCCAGCACTCAGGGAAAGCAGCCCCAAAGGCGGCCCCCCCACAAGCCCCAATCCCAGGCCCATTTATACAGTGGTGGGGAGGAGGTTTGTGACGCTTCCCCCCCGTGGCCAGAGGCAGCAATGGGGGGTCCCTACTCCGCCGCCCTGGGGAGAATGAACCCCCCCCATCACTTCTGGCCATGGAAGGGAAGGGATCCCCCCCACTGCCTCCGGCCGTGGCAGGGGCAGGGGCAGCGGCAAGCAATCCCCCACCATGTCCAGAGCGAGCAGGAAGGATCGCCTCCCTGCTGCAGCCAGAGCCGGCAACGGGGGTCCCTACCCTGCCACAATGGGGAGGCAATGGGGGTCCCTACCTTGCCGCAGTGGGCTCTAGCTGTGGTGGGGGATTGCTTCCCCCTGCCGCAGCCAGAGGTGACAGGGGCGATGGTTTCCCCATGGTGCCTTTTTAAATTGGTGCCTGGGGCAAATCCCCTTTTGCCGCACCATAGTTACAGACCAGCACCTGAATCTCAGTTATAGTCTCTGTTCACCAAGTCCAAAGGCTCAGGTTGAAAGAAGCAGCTTTCTTCCTTGGCTGCAGGAATCTTCAGTAGAAATCCATGTAGATCACTCTTCCTCTGCTGGAACCGATACTGTCCAGGCAGCTTACTGAGGAACCAACACTCAGTCACATATACATGTAAAGAAACTCCACTGGAAAAGGGTCCAAAGAAAACATCTTGCTGTCCACTCCTGTCTCAGCTTCTCCCAGTCACATACTGAGCACATGGGCTTTTCTCATGCAACTGTTGTGGCTGCTACTCTCATGTCATCTGGCCACCACAATAGCAGAACACCTTGTGGAGCGTGTTCAAAGCTACCACCCCCTGTTAGAAAATTTCAGGCTCTGGGCAGCTAACAGCAACCCATCTCAAGAGAACCCTTACAGAGATACTCTCAAAAAAACATATAGGTTACACTTTCACCAACAGAAGTTGGGCCAGTAAAAGAGACTATCTCACCTACATTGTATTTCTCATGTCCTGGGGCCAACATGACTACAGAGATGCTGAAAATCCTAGTGTGCAGTTTCAGTTCAGAGTTTCTATTTCATTTCATCATAGGGTGTTTTTAAATGTTTTAATTGGCATGATTTCAACCTAATCTATAATATGATAAAGTCAATTTCTGCCACTGGGGATTTGGCTTTTAGAGATTTTTACAAGTTGAAATAATGTCTGTGATCTTGCAAATGTGTGAATAATGTTATTTTTACACAACTTGTCTGAAATAATAGAGCTTTTTCAAGGTAGATTGTTGTCAAACATAAATCTGGTTCTGCTCATTCAAAATAAGCATATTGATATGCACTAATTATATTGTATCATCCAGATTTTCAAAAGTGACTAGTCTTTTTGGTTACAGCAGTTTTGGAGGCCCCAATTTAAGATGTTTTAAAAGGACTCTATTTTTTCAGACTGAGAGTGCTCAACACTTTCTGACAATTAGGCCTACTTAAGATATATCAGATTGGGTACCCAAAGGGCAACATTAGCCACTTTTAAAAATTTTGGCCATGTATGAGTATGTGAATCTATTGTGTATGTGTACTGTACCTCTCTGTCTTTCTTTACATACACATGTATGCTTTTAGACATAATTCACAATATATACTTTCTAAGAAGATATACGTAAGAAACATGGTTATACAATTCTAACTCCGAACCAAACTTTAAAATAATAGCTGATTGCTATTTTTCCGTAAAACTTTATTATTATAGCTTAGTATTCTTATACTTGTTAAAAAGGCTCATAAAAACACCTCCCCTATTGGTACTCCTAGCCATGATGCTTCATGCCTGCAAGTGCCTTTCATGAGGAAGGTGTTTCAATAGCACTCCACTTGACTAACTTGATTCCAGATGTGGAATGCTGAACCCTGGAAGTGGGTTGGGATGGAGGGGACCCAGATTTGGGAGTTTCTGAGTACAGTTGGACAGGAAGCATTATGCCCATCCTGGAATAATTTTTCTCCTCCCAAGTCAAGATACAGACTTGTAACTGTGAAATTTTTTGCAAACTGACAATTTGGAAAAAAAATATCACTTTGGGACAATCAAAATGTCTTGTTTTGATTTTGACTTTATTTAGTTGTCTCAAATTTTCAAATAAAAGTAATTTCTAACTCAAAACATGGAAATCTTGGTTTTGAAAATATTAAATAGCATTTTTCTAAACATTTCCCCTCCTCCCCCCCAACATTTTTCAAAAAAGAGAAATTAATCAAAACTGATTCTTCTCCATAAACAGTTTTAGGCCATGTCTACACTACAGAGTTAAGGCAACTCAAGGTACACTAAAAACAATGAGAATCCTATGGCACCTGAAAGACTAACAAATTTCTTCAGGCATAAGTTTTGGGGGCTCCAACCCACTCCATCAGATGCATAGGCTTATGCCCTGAGAAATTTGTTAGCCTTTAAGGTGCCACAGGACTCTTGTTTTTTGTGTATACAGACTAACATAGCTACCCTTCTGGAACTTTTCCAGTTACGCTGATGACCATAAACTTCTCTAATTACTTTTGTTTTTAATAATTACCTCTTTTCTTTTTTGAAGATGGACACTATACCTGCCTTTTCTCAGTTGTCCAGGACCTCCCCAAATCACAAGTTTTCAAAGATAATGGCCAATGGCTCTGTGATAACATCAATCAAGTCCCTCAACACCACTAGAGGCATTGTATTCAGCCCCCTGTCAGTGTGCATGTCTAGCTTTTCTAAATAGTCCTGAACCTGTTCTTTCACCACTGAGAGCTGCTCACCTCCTGCCCATTCTGTGCTGCTCAGTCCTGGTATAAAAGCAGGGTGAGCTGAGAAGATGCATGACAAACATCTTCAGGAACAGTGGTATATATATAGAAAGATGCAAGCAGAGTCTTTCTACATCAGAAGGTTCCAGTGGAGGATGCTGAAATGCCCAATTATCCTGAGAGACCCACACTACACCTTTCTCCTATGGTCTATGCAGCTGTGCACCAGAAAACTTGGCAGCAGCAAGGAATGCTTCAATAACATGCTCAGCAAGTACAGAATGACCAATGAATGTGTCTTTCAGATTAAAAAGTCATTTCTGCTGTCTTTTTGGCAAGTTAGGCCTCAATAAGAAAACTATTTCCATGGTCATGGCAGCCTGCTGTGCTGTGCACAACATTCGTGAAGCTAAGGAGGGGAAAGTTTCTGTGGGGATGGAGTGTTGAGGTGACTCACCTGGCAGCTGATTTTGAGCAGCCAGATACCAGGGCTATTAGACTGTCTCAACAAGGGAGTTATTCAATTCAAGTAATCTCTGAAGCAACATTTTGACAATTAGCCCCAGAATTATGTCTTTCTGTAATGCACTAAACTAGACTTTGTTTACCTGTTGCCTGGAATGTCACTTGTAATGATTGCTTCCTGAACATGAATTGTAATTTGCAAATCTGAGTCAAAAAGAGGTCCTGACTCACCACACAACTGGACAACCTCATTGCCTGTCACACCTTATCCTCCAACTCCATTTTTTTGTCCAACAGTTCATCCTCAGAATTGATTCTGCTGACCACTGTCTCCAGCCCATCCCACCCCCAGTAGTACCCCCAAGGTTCTTATGGGTGGAAGTAGAGTTGCCACTGAGAATGATGTTCAACTCCTTGTACAAGTGGCAGGTCTTCAGCACAGTACTAAAGCGATGGTTTGTCTTCTGATAACGCCTGCCTCAGTTCCTTGATCTTCTTATAGCATTGATGCATTTCCCATATGTGGCCCTTCTCCAATATTCCATGAGTACTTACCCATAAGTATAAACTCCCATGGTTGGAACTGAGCTGGGACTGCCCATCAGGCTCTCCCCACAGGTCCAGCAACTCCAGTGTGCTCCAGGTAGGAGCATGTTTGCTTTAGGGAGCTGGCATAGTGGTCTGGGAAGATGCTATATGACTCTCCAGGCTGAGCAAGCAGGAAGAGGAATTTCAAAAATTCCCAGGCCTTTAAAGAATGAGGGACAGATGCCTGTGCATGTGGCTATAGAGCAGTTCAGTTCAAAGTGCTGACTTAGAGCAACAGTCAAACTTATGGAGCTTGCCAACAGCGGATTGCAAACAGGGGAGTTTGAGAGGGAAGGTAAAGGAGAAGCCTTAAGAATGAGGCAAAGGAGATCTCCTTGCTGAAGAAGCAAGGGAGACCATGAACGTTGGGATGAGTGAACTGCTGTGTGCTTGTGTCTTTCCTTCAGGTGATTTCTGTTATCTGTCAGTTACTGTATGAATTGGAATTGTGATTGATTGTGTGTCTGGGGGCTCTTTGTACCATTGTTCCCTGCTCAACCGTGATCAGCTTCAATCAGCCTTGTGATCACTGTTCCCCCTGGGAGCTTAACGAGGGGCAAGGGCTGACCTAAGCAGAGGAGACCATAAAAGCCAGTGGCTGAGCAACCAGGGGGAGCTCACAAACCAGGGACTGCAAACAGGGGGGTTTGAGAGGAAGTTTGTGAGGAGGAGTTTGGTTTGTGAGGCCATAGTAGTGTAGAGGAGGCACATCACTTGTGCCAACACTGCTTCTGGTCTCCTCCACCAGCACCTGTATCCAGAAAGACAATCTGACCATGAATGTCTCTACCCAGAGCCTGGTATGGATTTGCAGGGACTGTGGCCTGCATTTCCCATTTACAGAAAATCAGGCTGGGGAGATCATTTACTGTAAAAGGTGCCTTCTGGTGGTATTGCTCAGCAAGTAGGTGGGAGAGCTACAGGAGGAGGTGGCTAGGCTCAGGAGTATCCATGCCCTAGAGAAATTCCTTGATAGCATCCGTGAGGAGACATCCAAAGCTGAGGAAACTATCCAGGTACAGAAGACTGCTGCCACACCATTGAAGAAGGATGAGATGGCTCTGGCAACGGTGGGGGGGCACTGCCAGCTGGTCACTTCTGCCAGCAGGCTGTGCCCCACTCCTGCTCCCATTCCATACTTGGTGATGAAGAGCCATCATGCAGTGCTAGAGATGAGGGATGAGGTGGAAGAGGAGAATCCATGCACCCCCGAGGCTGGGAGGAGCACAACAACCATGCCCAGAAAGAAACATAGGGCTGTGGTTGTTAGAGACTGTCTTCTGAGGGGGAGGGAGGCACTCATCTGTTGGGAAAAAAAAAACCAAAAACCAAGGAGTCATGTGGCACTTGAAGACTAACAGATTTATTTTTTGCATGAGCTTTGGGATTGTGTCTGACAAAGTGGGATTTCTCCCACGAAAGCTCATGCAAAAAATAAATCTGTTAGTCTTTAAGTGCCACACGACTCCTTGGTTTTTTTACTGGACTAGACTAACATGGTTACCCCTTTGGAAATTGGCAAGATGCTACCCATCTGTTGCCCTGACATGGCCTCTCAGGAGGTATGTTGCCTGCCAGGGGCCCATATCTGAGATGTTAAGGATGGATTGTTGAGAATCATCCACCCCTCTGATTACTACCCCATGCTACTCATCCATGTGGGAACCAATAATACTGTGAGAAGTGACCCTCAGCAGACCAAAGGTGACTACAGGGCTCTAGGAGCACAGGTGAAGGAGTTTGGTGTACAGGTGGTGTTCTCCTTGATCCTTCCAGTCAAGGGCAGGAGCCTGCACAGAGACAGATGCATCCTGAGAGGTATATATACACATGCCAGGCTAGAAGAGGCAAATGTTAGAAAAGTCAATTCAGAGGGCAGATGGGGCCTATTCACACCAGCTAATTAAAGGGAGAGAATGTGTGAACAGGGACAATTACTTTTTTGTAATCTGCTAACCATTCCAAGTCCCTATTCATAAACTCATAGAATCAAAGGGTTAGAAGGGACCTCATGAGGTCATCTAGTCCATCACCCTGCCAAAAAAGCAGGACCACTCTCACTGAATTATCTCAGCCACAGTTTTGTCTGACCAAGCCTTAAGTATCTCCAAAGATGGAGATTCCACCACTTCCTTAGATAGCCCATTCCAATGCTTCACCACCCTCCTAGTAAGAAAGATTTTCCTAATATCAAACCTCGACCTTCCCAGCTGCAACTTGAAACAATTGCTCCTTATTAAGTCCTCTGTTACTACCAAGAATAGCCGAGCTCCGTCCTCCTTGGAGCATCCCTTCAAGTAGCTGAAGGTTGCTATCAAATCCCCTTTCAGTCTTCTCTTCTGTAGGCTAAATAAGCCTAATTCCTTCAGTTTCTCTTCATAGGTCTTGTGCTCCAGCCCCTTGATCATTATTCTTGCCCTTCGCTGGACTCTTACTAATTTGTCCACGCCCTTTTTGTGGTGGAGAGCCCAGAACTGGACACAGTATAGCAGATACAGCCTCACCAGTGCCAAATAGAGGGGAATCATCACATCCCTCAGTCTGCTGGTAACACTTCTTCTGATGCAGCCCAGCATGCCATTGGCCTTTTTGGCAGCAAGTGCATACTGTTGACTAATATCCAGCTTCCCATTCATCATAACCCCCAGGTCCCTTTCTACAGTGCTGCTACTTAGCTGGTTGCTCCCCAGCCTATAGCAGTGCATGGGGTTTTTCTGTCCCAAGTGCAGGACTTTGCACTTGTCCTTGTTGAACCTCATGAGATTTCTATTGGCCCACTGCTCCAATTTGTCAAGATCTTCCTGAATCTTCTCCCTGCCCTCCAGCGTGTCTACCATTCCCACCAGCTTGGTGTCATCCGCAAACTTACTGAGTGTGCAATCTATCCCTTCATCTAGATCATTAATGAAAATGTTGAACAGAACCAGCCCCAGGACCGACCCCTCAGGCACACCACTTGTTACTGGTTGCCAACTAGACATGGAGCCATTGATTCCTACTCCCTGAAACTGTTGATCTAGCCGGTTCTTTATCCACCTTACAGTCTATATATCCAACCCATACTTCCTTAACTTGCTGATAAGAATGCTGTGGGAACCATATTAAAAGCCTGGCTAAAGTTGAGGTATATCATGTCAACGGCTCTTCCCGCATCCACAAATCCAGTTGTCTCATCATAGAAGGCAATGAGGTTGGTCAGGCATGATTTACCCTTGGTGAATCCATGCTGACTGTCCCTGATCACTCTATTTTCCTCCAAGTGTTTCAGAATGGATTCTTTGCGAACCTGCTCCATGATTTTTCCAGGGATTGAGGTGAGGCTGACAAGTCTGTAATTACCTGGATCCTACTTTTTCCCTTTCTTGAAGATGGGCTCTGTATTTGGTTTATTCCAGTCCTCCAGCACCTCCTGCATTCACCACGAGTTTTCAGAGATAATGGCCAGTGGTACTATCATCTCATCAGCCAACTCCCTCAGCACACTCGGATGCAGTTCATCTGGCCCCCTGGACTTATGCACATCCAGCTTCCTTAAGTAGTCCCTAACCTGACCTTCCATCACCAAGGGCCCATCTTCTTCTCTCCAATCTGCCATACCTCGTGTAGTGGGCTGAGAGCTGGCCCTGCCTGTGAAAACTGAAGTAAAAATAGCATTGAGCACTTCCACTTTTTCCTCATCCTGCACCACGAGGATACCTGCCCCATTCAGTAAGGGACCTACTCTATATTTGATCCTCTTCTTGTTATTGACATACTTATGGAACCCCTTCCTGTTACCCTTCACATACCTTGCTAGCTGCAACTCCAATTGTCTTTTGGCCTTTCTGATTTTATCCCTGCAGTCCCGAGCAATACCTTTATATGCCTCCTTAGTCATCTATCCAAGCTTCCATTTCCTGTAAGCTTCCTTTTTATGCTTTACCTTAGTGACGAATTCTCTGCTAAGCCACACTGGGTGCCTTCCACATTTGCTGTTCTTTCTGCTCATCGGAATGGTATCTTTCTGTTCCCTTAGCAAGGTTTCTTTAAAATTCAGACCCAGTTTGATTGTTTCATGCTTGTAAATCAGCTCTAGCTCTGAATTTCACACTGAAGTCTGTTTTTGAAGGGTTTTTCTTTATTTGATGAAGTATGGCAACTTTCAAATCTATTATTGTGTGTCCAGGGAGATTGAAGTGTTCTCCTACTGGTTTATGGATGTTGCCATTTTTGATGTGCAATTTATGTCCATTTATCTTTTTGCGCAAGGACAGTCCGGTTTGCCCAATGTACATGTCAGAGGGGTATTGCTGGCACATTATGGCATATACCACAGAGGTGGATGTGCAGGTGAATGAACCCCTCATGGTGTGGCTGATGTGATTGGGGCCTGTGATGGTAACCCTGGAGTTGATGTGTGAGCATAGTTGGCAACAGGGTTTGTTGCAGAGATAGGTTCCTGGATTAGTGTTCTGGTTGTATGATGTTCGTTTGCTGGTAAGTATTTGCTTCAGGCTGGGGGGGCTGTCTGTAAGCAAGAATAGGCCTGCTTCAAAAGGCTTGAGAGAGTGTGGGGTCATTTTCTAGGATAGGTTCTAGATCTTTGATGATATGTTGGAGAGATTTTAGCTGGAGGCTGTAGGTGATGACCAGTGGTGTTCTGTTGTTTTCTTTATCAGGTTGGTCCTGTAGTAGCTGACTCCTGGATACCTGTCTGGCTATGTCAGTCTATTTTTTCACTTCCCAAGTTGGGTACTGTAGTTTTAGGAATGCTTGATGGAGATCTTGTAGGTGTTTGTCTCTGTCTGAGGGATCAGAGCAGATGCAATTGTACCTTAAGGCTTGGCTGTAGGTGATGGATCATGTAATGTGTCTTGGAGCTGGAAGCATGTATGTATGCATTGCAATCAGTTGGTTTTTGATATAAGGTGGTGTTAATGCTCCCATCTCTTATTCATTCGGTAGTGTCCAAGAAACAGATTTCTTATGTTGACTGGTCCAGGATGAGCTTGATGGTAGGGTGGAAATTGTTGAAATCCCTGTGGAATTCTTCAAGGGACTCTTTCCTGTAGGTCCAAATTATGAAAATGTCATCAGTGTAACATAGGTAAACGAGAAACAATTGTGGATGAGATTTGAGGAAGTGATGTTCTAGGTCGGCCATAAAGATGTTGGAACTTGTGGGGCCATGCAGGTACCCATATCTGTGTCACTGACTTGAAGGTAGAGATTATCCCCAAATATGAAATAGTTATGGGTCAGGACAAAGTCACAGAGTTCAGTTACCAGGTGTGCTGTGTTATCATCCAGGAAACTGTTCCACATGGCTTGCAGCTCATCTTTGTAAGGAATGTTGGTGTAGGGGGCTTATACATCCATAGTGGCTAGGATGGTGTTTTCTGGGAGATCACTGATGGAGTGTAGTTTTTTCAGGAAGTCGATGGTGTCACAGAGATACCTAGGAGTGCTGGTGGCATAAGGCCTGAGGAGGTGGTCCACATAGAAAGACAATCCTGCTGTGAAAGTGCCAGTGCCCAACATGATGGAGCATCCAAGATTCCCAGGTTTGTGGATCTTGAGTAGCAGATAAAATACGTCTGGTCGGGGCTCTTGGGGTGTGTCTGTGAAGAGGTGTTCCTGTGCTGCTTCAGGGAGTTTCTTAAGTAGATGTTGTAGTTTCTTTTGGTATTCCTCAGTGGGATCAGAGGGTTGTGGCTTGTAGAATGTGGTGTTAGAGAGGTATCTGGATGCTTCCTGTTTGTAATCCAACCTATTCATGATGAATACAGCACCTCCTTTGTCGGTGTCTTTGATTATAATGTCTGAGTTGTTTTTAACTTTGCTAACACTTGCCCTTCGCCATCATGGCATATGTGTGTGTGTGTGTGTGTGTGTATATATATATATATATATATATATATATCATCAGTAGTTTCTTCTCCATGCATCTGATGAAGTGGGTTGGAGCCCACAAAAGCTTATGCCCAAAGAAATCTGTTAGTCTTTAAGGTGCCGCAGATTCTCATTGTTATTGGTGTATACAAAGTAACACGGCTACCCCTCTGGAGATATTTTAAGTTGTTGCCCCCAGAGATCTGTAACAAACACTTTGATCCCTGAAGTTTTATGTATCTGTTTTAGAGGATGAAAGGCCAGAATTTTACTTTTATGTTTCAGCAATAAATGAGGCTCCCTCAGAACTTTTTAAAATAGAAATTCCTATTAATTGTAGATGAAGGATTAAAGGAGGCTAAAATAAGGGAAACTAAACTGATTACTTTATTGGTGGCTCTGAATAAATATTCCTTTATCTTTTTTCCAATTTTCATTTCTTGTCTCATGACATTCTTCTCTTAGATAGCATCATTTCTGACCTCTTCCCAGGGGTTGTCTTACCAACTCCTGGCCATGGTATCCTGAATGTATCCATCAGGGAAATCATGCAGAAAATGAATCTGCAGCCTGTTCTCCAGTATATCAAGTAGATAATACAAGTCAGGCCATTGCTCTTCTAATTCTTTATAGTCTGAGTACATAAACTGAGTTATTTGGTTCAAAAGTAATATAAAAGATCTGGAAGCCATTCTAATGTATTAATATTTGAAATGCATATGTAGCTTTCCTTATAGTCATAGTGTTGCTATACTGTACTGTTTAAATAAGTTGATAAACACTTCTGGTGTAAAATCTTTACAAAAGAAAATGGTTTCCCCCTGAAGGAAAACAAAACTCCCTGTTTAGGTTTTCTTTATTTGGGGAAACTGTGATCTTGCTCCTTAGAAGGATTGCTTCCATTTTTGCATAATTTTTTGCATTTCACAACATTTAGATTTAAACTATAGCTCCTTACACTAAATTTTTACAAAGCCCTTCCTCCTGGGAGTAAATTTAAATCCTGTTCTGTTAGGAAGGGAAAAAAAATAAAATATGCACAGCTATTACTTTTATGGGAAAATGTGTGATCCCTTAGGGTTAAATATTTCATCATTATATAGAAATGTGATGTTTTTTTGACAAGAGCTACAAAATGATGCTAGTTCAGCATGGTTTTATGTTGGTAGGAAGCCCTCTAGGAGATAAAACCATGACTTTGAAAGTACTTGCTGGGGTTCTTGAACAGCTGGAAGCAAAAGGGTCTAATGGATGAACATAGAGTAAAGTATGTTTTCATCAGGCCAAAAGCTATCGCTATGGGACAGCTGTATGGCAGATTTGATCCAATTTCACATGAATGGAGTGATGGTAGGTGTTTCAGAAAGCAGAGCAGAGGTCCTGCAGTGAAAGCTGCTAACCACTTTAATTATATTTTCATGTTTAGCCTATTTTGCATTGCAGTTCTCCAGAAGGGCTTGTGACTTGATTTCTAAAACTCAGGAGCTGTGTTTGGGTGTTGTTTTGTTTAATTAATGAATAGCTGATGATTTATATTTATTGTAACATAAGTTCAACATTTTTAAACACACTTCTAAATTTGATAGCTAAAGGGTAAGGGGACACAATTAACATGCACTATTTTTAATGTGGCTAAGTGGGCTGAACATAGAGGACTGATTCAGACAAAACTTCTTAATACTGTTCACTTTGGGTTAGGAGAGAAGTCATGAAAGCATCTTTGGAGTGCAGGAATAAACATCATAAAAGTGATGATATAGCCAATTATGAAAAGTCCTGCTCTGATTTACAGCCCTACAGTCTCTTGGAAGAAAGGGGGTTTGCCTGTATTGAAAACCAAGGCAGAATTTGTTCGCTGGAAAGAGCTTGAAATTTAAACCCAGCTTTTTATATGTTTTAGATATTGGGAGTGGGTGGGGGAATTATGAACTCAACCCATTCAAAGAATTATTATTTATTATTTAAAGATTATAATACTATAGTTTAAGCTATTTGTATGCCAAATGGTCACAAGTGAACATGAGGAAGAAATGGTTCAGAAAAGATGGAAAATTAATATCAGAAAGTGAAGACATTTAACAAACATGAATTTCCAAAATGAAAACAAACATGTTTTGAATCAGCACTACACTGTCATGAATGTGCTCATTTTCATAATGCCTTAGAAGTAAATATTCCGTATAAGAGAAACATAGAATATGACACAATGGCAAAGGCAAGACAAATAGCTCCCTTCATGCAAAATGGATACAGAAGTGTAAGACAGTGTTAAATAATTAAGTTACAATATTAAAATAAAGTGATGACACAAAAAGAGAGAGAGAGAATTTAAGAAGCAAGGCCCAAGGAGACTGACTTTGTTGCTAGCAGTGATTTGCAATGCTCTGATCAGTTTATGGGACAGACAGATTCAGGAAAACAGTTGTAATTGTAATTTGGAAGGGGAAGGTGTCTTACTGAGAATACCAGGATTTTCCAAAGGAACAGAGAGGGAAGTGCAGCTAGGTAGGGGGAGGAAGGAAAGCAGAGACACAGAAAAATAATTATAAATTTAGTTTTGTGTGTGTGAAACAATCAAGTCTATTGTGTGGTAATTCTGCACCACATCCATCTCTTCAGTAGGGAAGATCTGAGTCATACTGTTGTAGAGAGAGCTGCTGAGATTGACAGTATTTTCCCTAGCAAAGCATTGCTCTTACATAAAGAAGTTTAGACAATAACTGAAAGCCATCCCAGACATGCAGGCAGAAAGACAAGACAGAAGATGGTATGGAATAAATAGGCTGCCACTTTATTAACTTAACTCATTTGGGAACTATCCAGCTATAACTCATTCAGTGTAGGTCATCTCTGCTTCCCTAATCTGTTCATAAAGCAGAGGACAGATGTCTGCTCTCTATCTCTGAGTCCAGCTTATGGTTAGGACACCATTGCCATCCCCTCATATGAAACAAAGATCATAAGGTAGATTACGTGATTAATTTTTTTTCACACAGGAAAAATCTGAGTGTATTAAAATATGTAAATATTTCCTAATGTTACTTTTCTATGTACACATTTATTACAGTTGTCTCAGAGATGATGTACAATCATAAATATGAGGTTTGGAGCAGAGGTGAGTACTCTATTAAAATGTGGTCCACACTATGAAAAAAAATAATAAACAGATCACTACATTTTCAACTCTTAATTTAATTTAATTAGATTTAATTAATGCAATTTTTAATATGGAGAAACATCTCGTGTAGAGTATTAAGTCTGCTTTTCCTGATCCCTTGAAAAAACGCATTTCATGTGTTTTGCTGCCACCAAAAGCTGTGTAGCCTGGGGGATAAAGTACTTATATTTCAAGGATATTGAGTTCAAACCCTATGTAGTTTGTACTTTCATTAAAATTTCTATTAACTTTTACCATCAACATAGTATGTGTAATTTAATTTTACCACCTTCCTAAAGCAAAAACTGATATCTGATATAAAACATTTCACATATAGAAAAAAATCAAGTTAGCAAAATAACAGTTCATCTGTTGGTGAATGGGCTTTTTTTTTTAATGGATTTTTGCATTCTTCTTTGTTACTTTTTTCTGATCTTGGCTTGGTATTTAATACATAAAATATTTTTAAATAAGATATTCTTTACATTTGTTCTAGCCTAAAACACTCAGGAAAACTACACTCTGAAACAAATGATACAAATCTCTAGGTTTTACTTTCCTATGCTGCAAAATCCAAAACTGTCAATTTCCTCAAATAAATCAAAAAGTAACCAAGATGTGCACCTGCCTAAACAAAAATAGTCCAATGAGACTTAAAGGCTCACTTGACTTTATGCACTCTGAGTAGTCCCACTGAAGCCTGGGAAGCTATGTCTTCTGTCACTGTCACACTTTTGGGCACTATAAAATACAAAACTATGCAATTTCAATGAAGGGTCAGATAAATATCAGTAATACATTCTGCATTCAGCACATTTGTAGTCACAAAATATTGAAGTGTCCGCTTCCATGACCTGTTAGGAGCTAAAAGCAGGGGAACTCGGCCGGGGGTGTGAGCAGAGATCTTGTCCCATCCCTGACAGAGTCATTATGGGAATATCTGTGGAGCAGAACTTCATCCAGTACAATGGCATAACTTCCAAGTCAATGGAGCTCTCTATGACAATTTCTGTCAGCTATGGATCTTTCCCTGTGTCCAAATCTGTTTCCGTGCTCACATTAACCCCCTGCTGGGGACAGTTTGGACTTATAGGTTTATGTAACCTGAAATTGGATTGCTTATTTCAAAGGTTCTTTATTTATTTAGATCTGTTAAAGCTCTGATTTGTAAAGCATTTGTGTAAGTCCTATTGAAGCCAATGGTACATAAGCAGTCACTTAAAATTAAGCATTTATGAATAGGGATAGACTTAAGGATATGCTTAGTGTTAACTATCTGCTTAATTGTTTTGAAGCTTAAATGTGCAATTCAATACACTAGATACAAATATGGCTTTTAAAAACTCATGGAAAACATTCATTTGGAACAATATCCACCCCAAAAAATCCTCATCAGCCCACCAAGAACTGTACATAGTCATTGCGTGAAAAAGATGCAGATCATGACTAGAGATTGGAAATTAAATGTCTTCCATTTCCAACCTGGCTTTTGAAAAGCCTGTCTTGAAAGTTCTGTTCTTTCATACAGATTTCTCAGTGAGTATTGCAGTATATGCCCTGCCTGATTTTTTAAAGCACTTGATATATTATGGGGAGAAGGGAAGTAATTGTTTTAATTCAGCAATATAATTCATCAGGGGAAATACACATAGGTGCAGATAGTAAGCACAGGACTTTTGACACAGTTAAAAATTGGCCACACAGGGATAGACTGTGCAGTAGCAATTCAGGGGAGGTCTGCATACTCTTGTACATTGTGGAAGGAGCCTCCATGCTGTCCCTGTATAGGTCAGTGTTGTCATTGGCACTGGAGATTGGCTCAAGGTTGGGCAAGAGATTCAAAGAGAACCGTGTGGCCCCCATAGCTGGTGAAAGTGAAGCAGAGGGCTGAAGCCAGTATTTGATCCTATAGACTTGTTCTGGGGCTATCTTATCTCTGCACTTAACATGCCTAAAGATTGATTGTATAAGTTTTGTACAAGTGAAATGAATTTCCTCCTAGCAGCACAATTTATCAGTTTCTTTTACAGGAAACAGAGATGCGCTGAACTAGTTCAGAAAAATCCCAGTTCCTCTGAATCTGGGGGTGGGCAAGATACTGCCATAAACCACAGTAGATTCTGAGAGGTACTGAGCACCAGCTATTATCAGCAAAGTCAACGGGGACTGTGGTTACCTTTCAGGGTTTAGGTTTTCCATCTCCAAGTAAACACTATAGTGTTTTGTTGTTTGCACTGCCCTTTCACATTAACAGTGAGATTTTGTAAAGGCTTGTCCATATGCCAAAAACCCTTGTTCTGTCCTGTTATCACTGTGACTTTCCAGAATTGCCAGCAGCAATTTCAGTTTATTGCACACTCTGAGTAAAACAACTTTGAATGTCTGGCATCGGTTGAAGTAAACAACATGAAAATGTTTTCATTTATAGTGCTACTTAATACTGCTCCTCATTTTTTAAATCAATTAGGAGATAGCTGGAAAAGGACTAGATGTGTGTCTCTCTCATCATCTGGAAAAACAACAACAAAAAAGCATTGATAAGGAAGTCAAAACTACAGCTGTTTGAATAACAGATTTTTCAGTTTATTGACAATTCTGAGAAACTGTAAAAAAGTTTGTTGTGGGCCAACCAAAAATAATTTACAAAAACAAAATTGCCAAATCAAAGTTGAAAAATATTGCTTCTTATTGAACAAAGCATTCCATTTTGATTTTTAAACAATATTTAATTTTTAAAAGAATATAAAAGAAAATAGGAAAACATAAAGTTGTTTTGATACGAAAATTTTAAAAGGGATAGCCGTGTTAGTCTAGTCCAGTGAAAAAACAACAAGGAGTTGTGTGGTACTTTAAGACTAAGCCTAACTGATTCATTTTGAAAAATGTTAAAACAAAATGTTAAGATTTTTTTTATTTTTATTTTTCAGTTTTATTTCTGACCAAAACAATTCACTGAAATCAACAAAAATTTCATAAAAATGTTTCAGTTGAACCAAATCTGCATTTTTCAATGAGAGAATCAGAAGACTTGTGGCTGGCCAGTGAATGGCAGGAAGGCCTTCTGGGCTTGCTGAAACCACACTATGGCTATGTCTACACTATCAATTTAGGTTGACTTAAGGGCCCTTAAGTCGACCTATATTAACCCCACTCTGCACCGGGCATTCATTGAGTCAATTTAAGGGCATCCTTAAGCTGATGTAATAACTCCCAGTATTTAAGTCGACCTAAGGTCTAAGTCGACCTTATTAAGTCAACCTAAATTAATGTGGACACTTAGGTTGACTTAGTCAAGCTAGGGGAGGAGAGAATAGTACCAGGGCTTGGGGCAGCCCTGGCTGGGGGAAGGGAAGCGTGGCTCGGGGAGCCATGGCTTGGGGATAAGAGAGCGCAAGTGCTCCCCTGTCCCAGGAGCCCTGGAGAAGTGAGCCTTTGGGGCTTCTGGGACTGGGGAGCCGCAGGAAGGACAGCTGCCAGGGCTCCGTGGTTAGCAGAGTCATGGAGAAGCGAGCCCCTGGCCCAGCAAGGGACTCCCTCACTGCTGCAGCCCCAGTGGGGAGCTGCGAGGAATCCCTTACCGCTGCAGCTGGGACCAGGGAGCCCCACATGGCTCCCTTCTTCTGGGGAGGCCTGGTTGGCTCCCTCAAAGGGAGCTGCAGCTCCCTTTTGCCAGGGACAAGGGAGCCATGGCTCCCTTATCCCCAGGGGGAGTCAGGGTTCCCTTCTCTGCAGGAGCTGCAGTTTCCTTGTCCCCGGGGGGAGTTGGGGCTCCCTTCTTTGTGGGAGCTGCGGCTCCCTTCTTCCCTGGGGGAAATGGGAGATACCTTGCCCACAGGAGCCATGGCGCCATGAAGAAGGGAGCCCCAACTCCCCCCCAGGGACAAGGGAGCATGGCTCCATGGAGAAGGGAGCCCCGACTCCCCCCGGGGACAACAGAACCACAGCTGCCTTGTCCCTGGCAAAAGGGAGCCACAGCTCCCTTCTAGGCAGGGAGCCAGGGCTCCCAGAAGAAGGGAGCTGTATGGGGCTCCCAGATCCCAGCTGCAGCAGCGAGGAATTCCCCACAGCACCTGCGCCCTTCCCTCCCCTCTGCTGGGGCTGCAGCAGCAAGGGAATCCCTTGCTCCCAGGCCGGGGGCTCACTTCCGCAGGACTCCACAGACCTTGGAGTCCTGGAAGGTGTCTTTCCTGGGGCTCCCTTGTCCTATGAGACCTCATGGCTCACTTCTCCAGGGCTCCCAGGACAGGGGAGCCCCGGCAGCTCCCTTCTCCCTGGGAGCCCCAGCCCCCTGGAAAGAAGGGAGAAGTGGCAGGTCCTAGTGGGAAGGGAGCCATGGGTCCCTTGGGCTCCCCATGTCTACACTTAAAAATTTAAGTCGACATAGCAGAGTCAGCTTAAATTTTGAAGTGTAGACATAGCCTGTTAGTTTGTTCTAGGTATTGCTGAAGAAGTTTTCACGCATTCAACACAGGAACAAGGCACAGAGCTGAAAGCTAATACTGATTCAGATGATACCCTCTTAGTAAAGGAGAAATTCCCAATGGGACTTCTAACCATGGACATATCGTAGACATCAGATATTAATATGATAACAATATTATGTATACAAAAGCCATTCGGGAAGCTTTTCAATGTTTCTAAAATGTGCTAGGTATAATTTTTCTTTCTCCTCATTGCCTATACAGTGGCATTTGTACTGCTAAAACATGACTTTGATTTTATTGAGAAAAGAATAGGAAAAATGGTAACTTAAAAAATGCTCTAAAATAGTTCTAAAATAAATTTTCTGCACAATATTTGGTATATATAGAATACTGGAACTAGAAGCTGGCTTATAGGGGAAAAGGATAGGAGTGGGGACTGGATACCACTCAACAGGGAGACAGATTGGATGAGGAGCCAGTTGTGTGGGAGACAGGGGTTAGAAGGGACTGGAAAAAGGAGCCCAGGGAGGGGAGATAAGTCCTCCTCAGATGGGAAGCCTGGGACTGAGATGAGTAGCCAGGAACGTGGAAGGGACAGAACTGGGGGTGGTGGAGAAGAGAGAGAAGGTGAGAGAGAGAGAGAGAATTCTGAAGGGGAAAATAAGCAGCTAAAACCGCAAAAGAACCAAAAGAAAAAGGGGGGCAAGGCTTGATAAAATGAAAAGAGGATGGACTTGAAAAAAAATGTATAAAAACTTTTTTCTGGGAAAATACAAACCCCAGAAGCATCTGAGAAAAGCACACAAGAAGAAAAGAAAAAAGTGGAATGAACAAGTGGGGGGGGACAAAGTATGCATAATTTATTCAATAGACCATTTGCTGACAAAATGTTGTGATGAAATATACACATGATTGAGCAATAAGGCATGACAGAGTGTTCATTAAGGTCAAATAATTACACAACTTGCTGTTTGTTAGGTACAAGGCCAAAGGCTATGACCTACTGATTTCCAAACTTATTTCATTTGGTTTACAGATTTCTGCATTGCTCTGCTCTTCTTCCAGCATTACCCTCCTTCCCTGTTTTTACATCTTCTGTACTCTCTACAAACCTGCTTCCCCATTAAATTGCACATGTGCAGCGGCTTTAGCTTCAGTCCCAGGCACAGCAGCCATTATACTCTTGTTCGCACATTCCAATAAAGATTACATTTCATACACCCTAATGGATCTTTGTCCTTGCTCTCGCTTTGTCTATGTTACACATACTAAGATTATGCTGTGAATTTAAGCACTCAAAAGTTAGGAAATGTCAGATGCCTCAGAAGAGATTACTTTCTCTTTAGGAATCACTAGCAGGACATGGTGAAAATGACAGAAGAAAAAATCAAGCAGGTGAACTAAGTGAAGATTAAGAATAAAACATTTGCATATAAAGCTGAACTAGTAACTTGATCTGTGCCTCTAGAACTCAGTCTGTTTGCAGAAGTCCAGTTATCATCCAGTGGAAAAGATGGTGTGCTTGAGATTAAACTGAGAATCAGTTATGCGCAAAGTGGGAATGCTGGAGTATTCTAAACAAGGAGCATCCAATTATTTATTCAAACCCAAATTTAACTTTCATCATCTGAGCCTGATGACTTCCCTTGAAAACGTCTTCCATTTGTTAGTTTGGATACAGTGGACTTTGAGGCACACAGGTACTATGAGGATAGTAGTTCTACATGTATCTTGGAGAGATATAGTATCTACGGGCAGGTCTACACTGGAGCCTTAGGTCAACTTATGGAAGGTTAAGTGTCGACTTAAGCTCTTCCTTAAGCTGACTTAATAACACCACCTTTTAAGGTCAACTTAACACTTAAATCAACCTTATTAAGTTGACTTAAGCCAATGTAGATGGAGCAAGTCCTTAAGTTGACCTAACTGGCCTCCAGGGGACACTTCTCCTGGGCAGTGTGGGACAGCTACTCACAACACACTGCTCCTCCATCGACCTGGCACCTGCCAGTATGAACACAGGCAGTCGACAAGCGTTTTCAGTGTGGACTCTCTATGCTGACATAATGTTGACCTTGTTAAGTCGACTTAACAGAAACTGCAGTGTAGACATTCCTGAGAAGTGATGGTTTTGACTCGTCCAAGATCCATGCTCACAGTTCAAACTGTAGGATGTATGTTTCTGAAATATGTACTGATGCCCTAATTTCTGATCTTAAATTCTCCATATATCAACATTTTAGCAATCTAAGCAGGGTCTGAATGAGCAGTCTCTTGCTGAGCTAGATGGTGAGGTGGGGGGGCTTCAGGACTGGACTGTATTTGCATGAGAATACCCTCCTTGCATAGGTGCTCAGCATGATTCCTTTTGTCCAAAGAATCATTTTGCCTGGTGTTGGGTTACAAATCACTTTGCATTATCCCTGTATGTAATACTAATCTCCCTTCTTGTATGAACAAAGGGCAGCAGAATTGTGCTTACTCTGGTCTGATGGAAGGGTCATTCTCATCTGAACAGAACTAGCTACACAAGAGGCTCAGAGGTCAGAGCCCTATGAAGATTAATGCGGGTGGGGGCAGTTGTTCTTGTGTGGAAGTGTGGGCTCTGCCTAAGAATCTCAGGTGTGGTTTAACCTCCCCCTACTTCTGTTCAAAGACAGAGCTGATTAAGATTCTGTTAGGAGCCTTTTGTTTTACTAAATATTCACTCAATGATGACACCATCTAATGTGGGACAGTGCTCTTTCCTGCTGCAGCACTGAGATTTCCCCACTAATAAATGATAATCATTATGAGTTGAAATCTGTGACAGCTGAGGTGGAACCTCAGGAGACCAATCCAGAGAGATCATACTAGAAGAAACCGGTAGCAGAAGGTGATGATGTGCAACAGAGCAGACAACAGAGCATGAGCAGCTAGGACAGCTGACAGAGCAGCACGAGGTATGACCAGAAGGGCAGCTGGTGGAGTGGTGAATGTGTGGTGGTGATGGACGAATGGTCAATCAAGATGCTTTCTTTTCTTGCCTCTCTCCATTGGCCTACTGGAAGCTGAACTTGCTCAACTGCATTCCCAACCTGTAGGTCACCACTGACCAAGGACAACTGTGAATGGGGTACAGGGAACAAGAGGGGAGTGGCAGTGTACACTGAGGTGGGGTTTGCTCATATGACTCCTTCTTGTGCTATTTCTCAAACTAGCACTGAATTACTTTTATTAAGCCTTTTATTAAAAGGTCTTCTTTCTGCACTCAGCCCCCTGTGCTTGTAAGAGGGGAAGTATCACCTTTTGAAGGCACTCAGAGGGTGGCTTGTAACTTCCCATGTAACTGGGTGGTGTGGCTCAAGCCATTTATGTTGTATTGTTTGAAAAGGAGCCCCTAGATATTGAATCTGGTCCTGACTGTTTCCAGTACAGAAAGGTTGCCATTATCAATTAAATCTATTGAAAAGAAAAGGTAGCCCAGAACTGGGAAATTTGGGTCTGGAACAGAATCTGAATTTGAACTTACTCAGAGTTCATGAGCGTTCATATTTGTCAATGCATCTCAAATAATTTCAGAAGGAAGCCTGAACCACAAGTTCAGTTCAGGATTTGGATCTGGACTTCTCCCAAGACTTTGATTGGTGTTGTATGGATTTGATAATCTGGTTTGGGTTTAAAAGCCATAAAGTTATTCATACAAGGAAATGGGAGAGACTCAAGTTTTGTATAATTATCTTGTAGCTACCACAACTTTCAGCTGAACAGAGGAGGCAATCCTATTTCTTTCTCAACACTGAGGATGCAATGACATTTGTGCAGTCTAAGTAATTGGTGGGAGTGCTATATTCTAAAAAGCCATCAGATCCAGGAGAGGACTCAAACTGAATTCTAACCAACGAAAATTGTTTTCCTTCTTTCCAGTTCATGGGAAATTTTCATTTAATTTGCAAAAGGTAGTGCTGGTTAAATGGATAAAATACAATTTCAGGGGACTGAATTTTTCTGCTTTGTCCTGGCTGATATATGTAATCTGTCTTCCATGTAGGCTCCTAAAATGAGATTGTATCTTTCCCCAGAAGGAGATAGGAGAAAGATTTTTTTTTCTTAGAAACAAACATGTATATAATGTTTAAATATTTTGTAAATCATCATGGCAACATGGGGTTAGTTAAACATGGGAGATCAGAGGTCAGGGCCAGATTTGCAAATGCTCAAGACCCAACATTAGTGCCAGATTTTCATAAAAAGCTCAGCACCTACCAATCCCCTTTGTGCTGAGCAATTTTGAAAATCTTCCCCAGATTGTGGGTGCTGATCTACTTTTGGAAAATCTGACCTTAATATGTGGCTAGTACAGCATCACTGTGAGGAGCCTGAGCTCACTGGTGGAGGGTTATCCTGAAGACAGTCTTATTGTCCACAGTCAGTTTTGCTCTTGCTTTGTGGTGTTAAGCTTTGTTTAGTAACAGGGGGCCAAATTCACTAGGATTTTGGCTGGGAATTTTTTAAAAGAGCCTAAGTCAGTTAGGCACCCAACACCAATTGAAATTCAGTGGGAGTTATATGCCCAAATCTCTTACTTGCTTTTGAAAAGCCCATGCTTAGATGATGATGTAAGTTAGATGTGCTGTGTAAATGGGTACAAATGTGGTAAATTTGCACCAATTTTGTGTTCAGTAGGTTTAAAATAGGCCATTTGTTAGATGGTATAATTAGGTATATTGGCTTTCATGCTGTTTCTCCCATTTACTCTAATATAGAGTTTTATCCAATGAGTAAAATTTACAAGCAAATGGTGAGAAGGAAGTATACCAAGTATAAGTTAAAGGGTGAGATGGGCCTGGTTCATCATACACCCACCTGTAAATCGCCTTACCTGCTACACTTCTTTGGGGTATTGCTACACTGGAGGCTCTGTTAAGCTGACTTAACAAGGTTGATTTTAAATCAACTTAAAGTTGACCTTGCTACATTGACTTAGAGAGTCCACACTGAGAACTCCTGGCAACTGCCTGCGTGCACACTGGTAGGTGCTAGGTCAACAGAGGAGTGGTACATTGTGGGTAGCACAGCACCCTTCCTGTCAGCCTGGAGGCCAGTTAGGTTGACTTAAGGGCTTTCTCCATCTACATTGGCTTATGTCAACTTAATAAGGTCAACTTAAGTGTTAAGTTGACTTAAGGAAGCACTTAAGTTAAATTAATAAAAGCTCAGTGTGGCCACAGGGGTCTGTAGATCAACTTAACCTTCCTTCAGTCGACCTAAGACTTCTGTGTAGATGTCGCCTTAGTGAGTTAGTTATCCTAATTACACTTTAAATTGCATATTTGCCAGTCGGGATCTTTTATGGGCATGTCTTTATGCAAACTTGCAGTATGTCTACACTGCAGTCAGACTCCTGTGGTTGGCCCCCATCAGTTGACTCGAATGCACAGAGTTCAGGCAGATAATGCTGTTTAATTTCAGTGTAGATATTCAGGCTCATTTTGGAGCCTGAGTTAAGGAATCTTCTTCAGTCAGAGGCTCAGAGCTTAGGCCTGAGCCAAAGCCTGACTGTCTACATTTCAAGTAAGTAGCTCCTTAGCCTGAATTCCTTGAATGTGAGTCCTCTGACGCAGGCTGGCAGCAAGTGTCTAAATGCAGTGCAGACATACACTTAAGACTTGTCTCCCCCTAAGATGCTACAGTGGCATGATACACTGCTGCAGTGCTTCAGTGTAGGCAGTCACTACAGTGCTGCGAAGTGTTCTTTGGTTTGTGCAGAGACTCCCTCTCCCTGAGAAGCAGTAGCTAATTCAAAAGAATTCCTCTATTGACCTAGCTCTGTCTACACAGGGACTTAGGTCAATTTAACTATGCTGCTCAGCCATGTGGCTTTTTTGCACACCCACCAACTCAGTTAGACCGACCTAATTTTCTAATGTAGATGGAACCTTACTGGTCTCAAAGCAAGAATGTAAATCTACAGTGCACCAACTTCCTGGAAACACAAAACCTATGCGAGACCTACTGCTGCATCCATTTGACCTCCTGCAGATATAACACACATGTAAGGGCATTGATAGTCCCTTATTGAAACTGAGTGGGCCTTTTTGATTGGCCATTGCGTGGGGAAGCAAGACACTGAAACAGGGATCTCCAAGGTAATCTGATTGACTGGGTAGACAGCCAAGGAGGAAGCCAGAAGAGTACTCCCCCACCCTTGAGCTGAAGCTGCTGGTCAATGGGAGAGAGTGGGACCTAGGTAACTGGAGGAAGGAGCCAGCCAGAAGCAGGGAGCCAGAGAAGCCAGGCGAGGAAGCTGAGCTGAGCTGGCCTGTGCAGAGCAGACCCACAGTAACAGGATCACAGTGGCAGCCAGGGAGCTGAGCTAAACAGAGCTGAGCAAAGCTGGGGCTGGAGCTGGAGCCATCAGGAGCTGGGTGCAGAAGGCCAGACGAGCCCATGTTGCTGAGCTGAGCTGTGCAGAGTAGACCCACAGCAGCAGGACCAGAGGGGCCTGACAAGCATCCCAGAAAGCAGAGCCATGCTGAAGGAGAGTGGAGCTGGGAGCCAGAGCTGGAGCCATCTGGAGCTAGTGCAGTGAGCAGCTGTGGACAGTGAAGGGGGGCTGATGCTGAGGAGAAGGGCCCTGCCCCTACAGCCTGGAGTCGGTGGCCCCTGCCAGAATCGGTGTCTCTGACTCCCAGGATCCCTGCAGTGCAGCCAGGTGTGGGCAGTGGGCCTTGGACATGTAAAACAGACTGTGGACATCCCTTACACCCCAGAGATGCTGTGTCTGGTGCCCCTGTGCAGGGGACTTGTTGGGTGTTTTACCTTTAACCTTTCTCCTCTTTTCTTTGTATTTTGTTTGATTTTGATTCTTGCTTGTTTAATAAATTGTATTACTTCTAATTACATGTGGTGATTCGTGGGCCAGAGAAGTGCCCAGTGCAGTCAGCATCCCGCAGAGGAGCTAGCCTTTGCCTTGAATGACCACAACAGGATTGGAGGTCAAACCCTCAAGAACTCTGGAGCCAGTCTTGTTGGGGTTACAGGGACCCTGCCATGCAGCAGAGTGGGAAGAGAGCCATGTGGTCAGGCAAGTCTCTGGGCAAAGGAAATGGGAGCAAGGACTCAGTTTCTGTTGCTATATCCACATCCACCTGGGTGGTGTGTGAGCCAGGAAAGCTCCCCACAATAGCAGGTACATTCCCCTGCTTACACATGGTAGCTGGTTCACAGGTCCTGCTTGTGCACAGCAAGCTAGTGAACTGTAGATTTGTACCTTGGCTTGCTGTCTACCAAGGCTGTATGTAGACAGTCTTATGACATAATCCCATCAGAAGTTCAGCAGAGGTTCTCCCACATTTAAATATATTCCTTTCCCCTCTCTATTGTCTCTCTTGGCTGTTGTAAACTCTTTGGGGGAACGGCTGTTTCCTACTTTGTGGCAGTAGAGTGCCTTGAACAAAGGGATCCCATATTTACTTGGTCCCTTGCAATACTGTAATAAATATGATTAATAATGACATCTTGCTGAAATGTCTGGGACCACCAGTGCTGTTGGTGAATTAATGAATACTCCTGTTAATGGCTATTGTGTGTGATCATGGCCAGTGTTGGGGCTGGGCTCTGCTGAAGTCAGTAAAGTCATATCAATTTATATCATCTCAGGAGCTTGTTGGAAAATTTATATTTAGAGTAGATGTGAAATTATTATTTATCAGGGATTAGGAAGTTAAATGATTTGGCCTCCGAGAGCAGAGCATTCTCAGTGGCTACACCCCACTTATGGAACTACCTTAATAGAGATCATCAGACTGAGTTCAAGCCTGTCTGTGTTCAGATCTACCCATCTCTTTGATAAGGCCTTTCCTCAGAAGAGGCATCTGGCCCTGGAGAAGTGGAAGGAGAAGGAAGGAATCAGAAAAGGAAATGAAACAGAAACATGACTTGGATGGGACTAATGGCACACAGAGCACAAATCAAAGAGCTGCCTCTTCTCAGTGGGAAGAGGCCAGGGCAGTTCTGCCTAATTCAGCAGAATGGACTGAGAATGATCAGAAAGAGCTACCTGGGCTTGTTGCCCTGTCCTAGCTTCCTCTAACCTGCACATTCATCCCTCCACTCACACCTGACAACAGTAGTGCTTATCCCAAGCACCTATACTTCATCCTGGATGGCAGCATGGACAATTCTTGCCTGCTTTACTGTAAAATGACTGTTCCCTTGCCACGATTCCCCCTATTAATGCAGCAAGACTGAAGGGCCCTTAATATTTCCCCATCCACTCCCAGTTGTGGTGAACCCTTCTGGTGAGACTCCTCTTGCTCCTCAGAGGGAGCCATGGGACAGTCTGACCCTGCTGTTGCTAGAAGGAAGCCCAAGGGGGCTCCTTCTTAAATGGAAAGTGGGAGGGGTCTCTACAGTCTCCAAAAAACATTATTTTTTGTGCATGACTCTCATAGTAGGCAGCTATGACCCTAGATCCCTCAGTATTTTGCTGAGTGGGCACCAAAGAGAATGCAACAGTTTAAATGGAATAAGAAAATAATGTGTTTCTGAATATCGCCTTTCCCTGGGTTATGCTGAAAGGTACAAACCAAAGGTGCCCTGAAAAGTTCAACCTCAATTACTTTCCTGCAGTGCCTCACTCCTATCCAGTTATTGGTGCCACAAGGCAGAGTACCAAAAAAATCCATCAGTCTGGCAGCTGTGGGGTTTTTTTTACACTGATCCAGTAAATATTTGCTGGGCCATTTGTGCCATCTGCCACACAAATACCAGTCAAGGGGAGGATAGCAGACACATGGGAATATTTGTGTTGAAACACCATTTAAAATGGAAATACCAGTTCCAGAAGCAAGAGGATGTGAAAACAAAGATGCTAAGGCAAGAAGTGAGGAAAAGAAAAAGTTACAATTCTTTACTTTTAGTGGATCTTCTGAATTCATTTTCCCATCATATTGTTCCCCCCTTCCTGCTTTGTAGCTCCTCTGAAAATGACGAAGGTGATGAAAAATACTCCCAACCCTTCCGCAGACATTAATGAATAAAGTTACAGGATCATGGCTATGCTTTAGGGATGGGCAAACTAGTTTGGATAATAAAGGATAAATAATCATCCAAAATCAACAATAAAAAGGACTCTATTCTGTGGTTTGGGAAACCTTTGGTTATTACTTTTGTTTTCTCTTTCAGCTGTATTCAGATGGTGCCATATTTCCAGTCAGAGTCACAATGCAGAGAAGCTGAAACATTATTACTGATTTGAAATACTACTTTAGCTATTATTGTGAAGTGGCTAGTGTGGCTAAAGTTAAGAAACATTAGAATTCATGTGAAAGAGACCAATGTTGTGAAATTTTTGTTTCACTTTCCAAGCCAAAGAAGTTCAGATAAATTGATCCATGCTGAAGGTAAATATCTGAGGTCTGCTTCTCCTCTCATTGATACCAGTTTTAGCCCTGGGCATATCCTTATATTTGAAGGGTGTTACTCCTGATTTATACATGTGTAAAAGACAATAGAATCAGGCCTCAGAACTTTTGAATGTTTATTCTCCTAATGGAACCTCCTTTGGAGTTTGTTGTACATACAAGATTAATCAATAGTCCCCAAAATTTTCCAGATTACACATACCATACAGACTAGTGGTGAACAGAAACACCATGGAGTTTGACTAGTACACTGTGCTAAAAAGGAAGAAGTGAAAAGCTATATCATCTATACTTAAAAAGGGCTCATATCTCACAGTGATGGATGCAATATAAAAACCTAGGTAGAGTAATTTTGTGATTGATTATATTTTCCTCTTTCTGTGAAACAGAAGGCAAACTAAGGAAATGTAGTATATGAGTCACATCCCCCCACACTCTGTTGCTGCTTTCATGTCATGTCCTGCTACATATGCACACTTCTGCTGACCATTTTAGAATGGTTGTAATGTAGAAATGGTTGAGAAATTGCTGAATTTCACTTTGCCCCCACTGAAGCATTCTTATGACATTTGCCACAATAGTTAATCATGTTACAAAAGATGAGGCATTCATATCAAGACATGGGGACAAAGACCTACGGATGCTGACAGTAACAGAAGGCGAATACTCAATATTGGGAGCAGTGTTTGCTAATGGATTAATGGCTGTTTCAAAATCAAAACCAAGAGAAAACTTGACTCCTCTTTGGCAAAGTGATAAAGTAAGCTATCACCAATGACTGTCTTGGAGGATTATTAAACCTCAAAGTATCACCCTTCATATTAAGACTCTCCTGTTTATACATTTCAAATTAATATTTGGTGAAGGAATTTAATGACTTAAAATCACAGATCAAACCTTTGAGCCAAAAAAAGGTAAAAATAAAAAAAGCCTTGAAGCTCAGTGCAATTTATTGGTGATGCTTTGCTGGCAAAGAGATACTGGTCAATTGTATCTTTTTCCTACTACAATTCAAATAAGTCAGGCACTGGTAAGAAATAACTGAATATCGTTCAGGGAATCTACTTTGCTTGTTTATGTTTTCAGTAGTGGGGGGGGATTTTCTTTTACAACATATGCAGTGTTCTGTATCTGATGTTACAGAGAGCTATTTTTCACATTGTTGGGGAGGGGAAGAAAGAGATGTGTTAATTTTTTTCTTTCCTAATGTAAGGGAACTGTGAATTCATTCATGTCCCTAAGCCATGGAAAAAACCAAACAGAGTAATAACTTAATTAATATTTTAAGGTAAATCAGTGGCACCTGCCTTTGCTGTTGTTTGGGTTACCTGTCTAAAAAGGAATTGTAATACCAGATGTGAAGTAATGCTGGTGAATTAAGAAGAGCATACTGAGCTGAGTGAATCTGCGATGGTCATCTTTCTATTGTTTGACAAGACAAAAGGTAATTTTTAACTCAACCCTTTCTGTCATTCATATGTATTCTGCATCCTGTGCAGCCCAGTCCATCTGTCACCTTCACTCAGCCTGAGAATTCTGATGCTCACTTCTAGGAAATGGAAAGCATATATTAAAAATAATGAGCATTGCTGTTTGCAAGATGCTTTTAACACAAGGTCCAATTGATGAGGTGGCTTATTTATTGCTTCAGGTTGCTTTTTTTTTCTTTATTACATAACACTGGTAAAAGATTTGCCAGCTATCAGCTGTTAATTGATTTATCATAGGTGAGGGAGAGAAGGTCAGTGTCTTCTTCTTTTTAGACATGCTCTCTTTTTGTTTGCATAGAATTTCTTTAGCATCTTTAGGCAATGAGCTCACTCTCCATTCAACCCTTTACTCCTTGCTCTTACAAAGATGTATTTTTCTCCCCTTCGGGATGATCTACACCAAGATCTTGCAAGAAGTTAAGTCGCAGTTCCCCTATACACTTATTTGCCCTGATTGCCCACAGTGGTAACAGACTAACCAAAGGAATCATATCCTCATAGATTACTAACACTGGGACATGAGAAAGCGTCCTTATAAGCTCCCAGATCATTGTCAATTTCCACAGTGGATCAGCCATATGAAAAATGCAGAGAAAATGCTCTGTGTTCTCCTAAAAGGACTTTACAGGCTCTGAAAAGTGAATCAAGTTTGCTGATTTGTCTACCTAATAACCAACTCTGGGAAATGGTTCTTCATATAGTATGTGTTCTTTTCTTAGGATCTTCTCAGTTAACGCTGCGCAGGCAGAACAAACATACAGTGCCTCAATAAGTTTGTTTTTGCAAGGGGTATAATACACTTTGTCATTGAGCAGTCCATTTACAGTGTACTTTGGGTGATTTACTGTTGGTTGGGGGCAAGGATATAACTCGTATTTAGCTTCATTCACACATTTGCAATTCCTTTTGCCCATGGTGTCTTATTTATATGAGGAGTCCTATAGCACTTAAAGACTAAAAAATGTATTTATCACATGAGGTTTTGTTAGAGAAAATACAGCCTAAAGAGAATAATTTTCTTTAAAACTACAGTTAGTTAGGTGTCAGGTATGGTCTCCATGGAGTTCTAAGGCATTCATTGAATTACAAACTTGGCAATCTAAAAGGCCTACAAATGCCATGTTTTGCTTATCTGCCTTGTTCTGGGGACCTACTCTTGGCACATTATTAACAACAGGTGTGATCAAGTGTAAAGAGGCCTTCTGTACCAGAGCTTTAGTTCTTGTTTAGCATGAGGCTCCATGGCAGAAAAGATGGCCCTCACAGGGTTAGGCAGAGTGCCATATAAAGTCTTCACTACTTGGCAGAAATCTTGTATGGCAAGGTTCTGGGCAACTTTTGAATGGAGTGGGCACTATGCCTGCCAAACAGATGGACATGAACACGGGCAGGCAAGAGACCATTTATTTATATCAGCTTTGTTTGCTGAGAAAATTATTCCAAATTGGGGACGTCAGAACTTTATTCTGTCTAAAGCTTCTGCTGCTGTGATTGAAAGGATGTATCATTGCTAGTCCAGCTAGATTAATTTTGAAAAATAAGAAAAATATATCTGCAGCACTTAAGAACATCTTGTTGGGCCTGTATAATTACTTGGAAGTTTGCACAGATGTGGTGAACGTTAATGAGCTTCCACCTCCTGTCTTTTTTTTTTTTTTTGGCTCTTCATAGGAATGAGCCAAATGAATTTTCACAGGCAGTTAAAATTTATCAGGAATAGGCCAGTCAGGTGTAGAAACCTGCTCCATGATGTTTTCTGTACAGAAGGCCATGAAATTTTCAGTGAAAACAGAATTCTAAATGACATAGCTATGCAAAGGAAAATTAACTACTGGGAGGGACAACCCCCCCACCACCTCTTCAGTACTTATTTAATTCTTAACTAGAAAACTGCTTCATCAAATCCAGCTCCCAGAAAAATAATCTGCAGGTTCTTTCTTGTTCTCTATGGTTTAAATCTCTTGACTTGAAAAATTTGCTCACTCTCACATAATGCTTTGTGCACACAGTTCACAGTCTCATCAGTAGAGCTAGCTTCCCCCTTTTCCATGAGAACTCAGAAATCAAAAATCACCAATGAGAGCTTCCAGCAGAAATTCTTAATCTTTATCTTCATGCAAGTGATGGAGTTCTCGGTCTCTTGCCACCAACCACCTGGATCCTTTGGCTCAGTATCATTTTTGGAGCCTTCAGCAATTAGTACTGTCATCTCTTTAATTAACAAGGGAAGACTTGGAGTCTAGAGACTCCATGCTCTCAGCGTGAAAACTCCTTGATCTGGATCAGTAAGCCACACACTGATGAGATTTTAGTAGTAAGAAATCATAAGAGAGAAGTATTTAGGAAACAAAGTAACTGAGTCAAGCTAAGCTATTTCTACATCAGATATTTCCTAATCAACTTATTTGCTTGATTCTACTCTTTTATAACTACGCAGTAGGTAGGTAATATATTTATGTAACTACGAAGGCAAAGAATCGTTTCCCATGTGACTAAGTTAACATTTCAGTTGCTTGATGTCTTTGTCCAAATTCTTTTTCTGATGAAAAAAGGCTTTTGGATTTAATGAAGCTTTAGGCAAGAAAATAAATTTTCCTCAAAAAAATTGCTTTGGTCAAAGAAGCAAAAATCTAAAGAAAAATTGACAATTTTGGTCAACTTTTTTGACAGAAAATTATTTATTTACTGACCTATTTTTGTCAGACTATGCAAACTAGGGACTATTCACATGTTCACTATGTGAAAATCCAGGGCCTTATTCTTCTAAGACTTTTGCATGAGTACAGTTACCTATGACTAAGTTGTCCTTTGACAGGCAATGAGAGGGAATCCTCATGTGAGTCCACTTTACCCCCATGAAAAAGTGTTTACAACAGCGGGACTTCAGTTAGTCAAGAGTTAACAAGCTACAGTGTGGACCAAATAGCTAACACCTGCATTCATTAAGGCAGAGAAACTCGTTCTATGAGAAGCAAGGAGTCCTGTAGCACTTAAAGACTAACAAATTTATTTATCACATCAGCTTTCATGGGAGAATATCCCACTTTGTCAGATGCTTTGAAGATGGGGAAACTGACAGAATGGGAGGCAAATAAATGCAGGGAAGTGTAAGACATGGGATCAGGTAACAGCAAATCAAAGCAGCTGTTAAAATTCAGTCACTGAGAAACAGCACATAGAGGAAGGTGAAGTCAAATCACATGTTGTAATGGGAAAGGAATCCATAGTCATGATTTAATCCTGCTTCCACACAATTGAATCTGCATATTAAATCAAGCTCAGCTGTTTCTCTTTGAAGGCTTGATGTCTCATTGATTTGCTTGACCACGTTGTTAACAAGTCATTCAAAGAGTGATTAGAAAGACGGAAGTGCTCAGCAACTGGTTTTTGAGTGTTGTGATTTCTGATTTCAATTTTGTGCCCATTTATTCTTTTGTGCAGAGATTGTTCTGTTTGTCCAGTGTATATGGTGTGGGGGCATTTCTGACACATGATGGCATAAATCACATTAGTGGATGAGCAACTGAATGAGATCTTGATTGAGTAGCTGGCTTGGTTAGGTCCGATGATGGTGTCTTTTGTGCAGATACTTGGGCAATGTTGGCACTGTGGTTTGTTGCAGGGGTAGGTGTCTGCTTTAATGTTTCTGTTGTTAGCTCTATAGTTGCTGGTGATCTCATTCTGTGAGGTCAATACTGGCAGTTGTAGGACAACAAATATGTTGATTTCATGCTATGCATGGTCAAACCAAATAGGAACTGATTTTAAACCAGAAACAATATTTTGCCAGCAAAAGAAAAGTATTCTGTAAGAAAAGAATATACACTTTTTGGAGGAACTTATTGTAATGCATTATTAATGCAAAGAGGATAGATAAAAACTGAAACTTGGCAAGCTGTCAAATAAAAAATGCAGTGTGATTCAAAAATTTATAAAACGCTATTGAGTTATTACAATTCAGTTACAGATACTAGTAATCATTTTTACTGAAACACACTTCCCAGATTATTTTACTGCTGAGACATTAGGCTTCTCTCCCCCTGCTTACCCTGTGTTCTGGAATGGCAAAAAATTAAAATTTTTAATTTTTAAATGACAGGTGATTTAACCCCAGTTCACACTTAGATTGAATAAAAACAATAGAGTTAAAAATAATGGGAGCATTTTTCCTTTATGGACTGTATTTTGCTGACTTATATGAAAAATTACTGCTATTATATTCAGGCAGAATGAATTGCTTTACAGAATCTCTAAACTTAATTTGTTCATGCACTCAAGCACTAGCAGAATACATGATGCTGTTCAGAAAAAAATAAGCTGGTAAAATCCTTTCCCATCTATGGATTTCTTCCGGATTGAGCATTTTAAATTTTTATTACTTATGTCATTCTTATATATGAGCTCTGCTCTTTCTGAATGCCTGGTATCTTTGATGCTAGCTGGATAAATTCTAAAATAGGCATATGCACTGTCATTATGTCTTATTTGTACATTGCTCTATGCATAATTATTTCTGGGGCCACAGCTACAGTGACCAGTAGCAAAGTAACCACCATAAGATTGATCTCTGTGGATTGACTTAGTAGTCAGATAAGACCTGTTAAGTCTATCTGGAAATCAACTTAGTAAAAACACCCCCCTCAAGTGGTGCAGCACAATGAAGACACCACACTGAAGGGTAGTTAGGAAGTCAACTGGAGTTTAAAAAGCTACTCTGCATAGCTTCTGTAACTCCTGTCAACTGCTGCTGAATTTTCCTGGCAGCGTGGACCACGCCTAAGATTTAGTTGTCACAGTTCAGGACAACTGCATTTGTATTCCCCTTCTGTGCCCAAGTAAGGGTGTTTACTCTTAGGCGTCTGGCTCTCCACACATCACCTCTTTTGGATGGAGACATGCATTTGTCTTCCTGCTGTCCAGGGCACCTCCTGGCTGCAGAAATCCCTTCTTCCCTGCCTCAGCACACCTGCTTTACCTACCTTTTTCCATGTACTATAAATAGCTCTGGCAATTACGTTATCACACAGCAGTTTCTAAACGAGTGCATATATTCTTAATGTGAAAGCAGTACAGAGAAAACATATTGAAACCATTAATAATATGCATGCTAATAAGTTTACCATAGATCACCCCAACTCCCACAAAAGCTCAAGCCAGTGAACAGCCCTTCAAACCCGATTGAGAGGTTTTTCCTGTGGTTACAAGCAGGGGTTAAAGTAAGCCGGAACAGTGTGGAACGCTGTTCCAGGGCCCGCTATTTTTATGGGCTCAGCATTCCGGGACCCCTAAAAATAGAAAATGATGCCAGAACACTGCGTTCCAGGGCCCACCATTGAAAAATAGCAGGCCCTGGAACGCAGCATTCCGGTTCCATTTTCTATTTTTAGAGGCCCGAATGCTGGGCCCCTAAAAATAGCAGGCCCCAGAACAGCATTCTATCAAGCAAGGGAAGGGGGAGGGCTGCCCTTCACATACGCAGGCTTCAGAGTTTCCTGGCCCAGAGTGATGCCCATGAGTACGGGGGGCAGCCTGGCTCCCACTGGGGGGGGAAGTATTGGGGGTGCCTGAGCTGGGGATTGGATATTGGGGGCAGGGGATGGATTTGGTGGGGGTATTGGGGGCTGGGGTAGATTTTGGGGACAGCGGAATCGATATTGGGGGCAGTAGCCAGGGTGCTTGAAGGGGGCCTGGACATGCAGAAAGGGGGCCCACCCAATCATACTTTAACCCCTGGTTACAAGTTTATAACTCCTTAGGTCACCTCCAGGAATCTTTAAATTGCTTCTTTGGGTCTTTTATCTGTCATCACATAATTGGTGATCAGCGCACAAAAAGTGCCCCACACCCAAAGCAAAGCTTCAATAGGCTGAATCTGGAAATGGGAAATTTGCATTGCTTTACCCCTTACAAAGCACACTTAACTGTAAAGATACGCTTTGTTTCAAATAGTTCTCTGAGGCTCATAAAACATCCCAAGGCTTATATTAGTCAGATCTTCTCTCTAGAGATGTTGCATATATTCCTATAGTAATACATAAACATATGCATTTTCAATAAAATGAACTCCTCAAATACTTTAACTTAATTCAGAAACATTTAACTTAATTAAATAAGGCTTGTCCAGGAAATTGAAAGAATTGCCATATCTGTGTCAGTAGTACCTGAGCGCCATAATCATCATGGGGCAATTGAAAACAAAGATGTTTTGAAATAACAGTACTTTTCCTAGATTTCTGGTTTGTCTGTCTCTTTAAGAATAAACAAATTTATCAAAAAAAAGTAAAAATTATATTAAAGATTTGATGTAGATAGTTTAAAGCAATGGAATTCAGAACATGGGCTAAAGCTCTACTTCCCTGTCTCCCATTGTTCAGCACAAGCCTTAGAGCAGAATATGTGCTTGACAGGTAACAGGGTTCTCTCTCGCGCGCGCGTGCATGCGTGCACGCACGCGCACACACACACGCGTGCACAAACAGAGTGTTCGTAACTTAACTTGGGTTAAAATAGTGAAGACATGGAAAATCTGCTTTTACTGAAGGTTAGCAGCTTCAGTACAACCCCTGACTCCCCTGTAGGCTTTGACTCAGCCTGCTAACCCAAGTTAAAGGCTGAATTGCTGTGTCTTCACTGTTATTTTAATTCAAATTAGCTAACACAGGTTACCTAGCCCGAGTTAAGAGCATACCTTTTTCTGCAGTGAAGACAGACACACCTTAACACTGGAGTACTTAACTTTTTAATTTCCTTGCTTTGGTTTTCTCAGATTGTCTGCCTCTGCTTTATTTTCCATATTGATTTAATAATTAATTTTAGTAATATAATAGTCATCTGCCTATTAATTATTTTTATCATATGAGACAAAAAGTGCTACCCTGAAAAAGAATCTTCAGAACCTCCCACTCCTGCCATCATTCATTCACTTTTTTGTTTGTTTGGGTTTTTTTTTGGTTTTTTTTGTTTTTTTGTTTTTTTTTTTGATGAGGGCAAGGAAAGAAAAGAAGGAACTGCTGGGAAATCTTTTTAAGTGTTCTGACAGACCTTAAAACAGTATACACGCTTTTTTAGAATTAAGCTTTTTACATACCTACTAATTCATCTAAAGCACAAATGCCAGAAAACCAGGAGCATTCATCCATTCACAAGCATAAAATAGCACAATGAATCCACACTTGATATCATGACCCATGAATGGTTATCTTTATCTTGACATTGCTTTCATGTCACTGAAGATGTTTTCAGGAACAAGAAAGAAATAAAATTACTAGGTTCCTTTGAACAAGCAGTCTGCTGTCAAGTTTATAATTTTACAATGATATCAGCAGTTGCCTAACTTGACTTTTAATAGATAACAGTACACATCAAGTTGTGATCTTGTCAGATCTCAAAACTAAGCACGGTCAAGATTAGTTGACATTTGACTGGGAAACTGATGAAAATCAAGAGAGCGGCAAGAAACTATGAGAACAATAGGCTTTATATAATTATTTAATATAACAACCACACCATAGCTAATTAAAATAAGCTGACTATACTAAGCTTTCTCACAAATTCCTTTGATTGCAGCTGCTTAAGCAAAATATAGACCCAAGATTACTTTTTTAATTGAAAAGAAAATAAAGCTGACAATGTGCTCAGAATTATTGTTTGTGTCCAATCAATTTTGTATTCATCTTTGTGGCATTTGGTATGTGAAGATGCTAAGATTGTAATTCTAAGACCATAGTGGCTATTACAGGCCAGATTCTGATACCTTTTCATTGCATAGGAACTACTGTTGCAAGTATGGTTGTTAGTGGCAGAAAAATCAATATATGGTAGCACGCAAATACCTCAGTTGCAGTCTGGATCCCATTGTACTGGATGCTGTACAGATACAGAAAAGAGTCAGTTCCCTGCCCTTTAGGGTTTACAAACATGCAATGGACAGGGGATAGAGAAACAACATACAAGCAAATGAATGCAGTGGTGAATTAGCACAGCTTTGTTAGTCTCATGTAGTTTCATTCTTTCTTTTAATTGGGGCCAGAAGTAAGGAGCAAGGAAGTAGGAACAGCTGAAAAGAGGAGAAGCATTCTCAAGTTGTCATCTGTTTAGCCACGATCAGAGGGTTTGGTTCAGTGGGCACTATGCAGAGGTGAGTTTTAAGGAGGAATTTGAAGTAGAATGAGATAGTGATTCCTTGGATTTTGTCAGGGCTTTTTTTCCAAAGCATAAAAGCATTGTGGTAGAAAACACTCTAGAGAAGAACAAACAAGGAGTCTGGTGGCACTTTTAAAGACTAACAGATTTATTTATCGTATGAGCTTTCATGGGAGAAAGTCCCACTTCATCAGATGCTTTGAAGATGGGGAACTTAAAGAATGGGAGGAAAATAAATGCAGGGAAGTGTAAGTCACAATGAGATTTTCTCCCATGAAAGCTCACATGATAAATAAATTTGTTAGTCTTTAAAAGTGCCATCAGACAGCCTGTTTGTTTTGCTGGACTAGACTATACTCCTTTGGAACAACAGAGAAGCTGACTGACAGGTGGTAAAGACAAAGAACAATGAAGGTGTGAAGGCAGAGGTTGACATCGCAATAGCTTACTTGATTGGCAAGGTAGGGTGAAGTTTAGCAGTAGAGACAGAAGTTTGTATTTACTGCAGAAGTTTGCCATTGAAAGAATCTGATGGTATCAGTGTGACAAGCCAGGAAGATGATCATAGCTGCAGGGTTCTGAATATGTTTTGGGGGAGTGAGGTTGCAGCTGTCATGGCCAGAAAAAGAGGAGGATGTGCTGATGTCAATGGGATTGGCTTATGGAGCAAGGTACTATTCAAAATGGATACAGGTGTCTGAGTCTGTCCTCATCAAATAATGTGTCGCTGGATGGTGAGGAGAACAGGAATGGAGCAGGACAGTGTATGGTTGGATTGAAAATGTGTATTCTAAAGGGTATTGGTGCATATGCAGTGAACGAATACTAGAAGACTGGGCTTGTGTTGAGTGTGGATGTTGCTTTCATATATGACTTTCTTGCTTTTTAATATTTGCATTGGTGTGAAGAAATATACTGGCTTAACCTGAACTCTTTAAAATAAAGACATTATTTTTGTGTGCGGATAACTATAATCTTGCTCTAGTTTCACTCAAGACTTTTCCGTATAGACTGACAAGGAGAGAGGTACAATTAATAGATGCTTATCTTTTGTAGACCTTTCATTGTAGGATGAAATGGACAGGCAGAGCTGCAATTTTGGTGTGAGTGCAACTATTGTTATTCTTTAACTTACATTCTTTTATGTGTTTTGGAGTACTCAATCTGTGGATCTTTAACCTTGAATTTGACAGTAACTAACTCTGTGGTTACCTAGTTTTTGTAACACTACCTCTTTACTTTGGTTGGACCTTAAAATTTCCACACCTCATGGTCTTTTCCAACACACAAATTAAAACGTACAGATTCATGTGTTCCTACATCTGATCTCTAAAATGTAAATGCATATGAGCACTAATATTTCTATCACCTGTTACTGTTGGAACAAATGAATCATATTTAACGCATTCATTAATTTAATATAGCAAATATTACTATTTGACCTTGTGGTTATGTTTCCCTGGAAAGAAGATTCTTATGAATCTGACACTTGCCATTTCAGGGGTTCTTTCTTCAAAGCTTTCAAAACAGTTTAAATTCTCTCTAGAGTTAACCTAATCAATTTCACTTTATGTTAACAATATGAATTATTGTAAATGGGGCAGTTATTCTTCTCTATTTAGCAGTTTAAGCACCAGTTCAGATTTATGTAACAATTTGGTTGTCTGCTTTTGCACTGATAAAGAATTTCTATGACAAGTAACATCTTGGTCCTTCAAATTCCCTCTTTTATATTTTTCAGTTTCCTAATAAAGCTCACTTATTTAAAATCTCTTACTCATTAAAATCTCTTTTAATCTACTGAACAATCATTTAATATGATTAACTTTGAATTATTTTATCCCTTACCTCTCACTTGCAAACAGGGGAACTGAAAACAGGGGAGTTTGAGAGGGAAGGAGTTGGTGAAGCCCTGAGATGGAGGCAAAGGCAATCCCCTAGCTGAAGAACCTATTCAAGAAACCTGAGGGGTGGGTGGGCGTAAGCCCACCCACTTCTAAAACCCTTCCCCCAGCCTAGGGGAAGCGGCACAAAACAGGCCCTCAACCAATTTCGTGGGACAATGAAAAAGAAAACAGGGACGGGTGTGAGGATTACAGGTTCAAAACTAGAGTTTCGGAAGGGGATACCGAGCAGAGAGCCCCAGACAGCGCCCACTGCTCCCGGAAGGTATCGAGGGAGCCAGCGGACGCCGCCCAGAGGAACTCTGCCCAGAGGTGTGCACAGACAAGGGACCGGAAATAGGCCCCACAGTCGCAGGCCCCTCCCTCAGCCAGCCTCCTCTCCCGAGTCTTATGGGTGGCTACTTTTGCATAAGCCAAGAGGAGGTTGGCGAGGAGGTCCCGTGACTTTGTGGGGCCACAGATGGGGAGTGCATAAAGATACAGGTGGGGGGAGAAGTGCAGCCAGAACCTCAAGAGGAGGTTCTGGAGGAGCCGGAAGAGGGGCTGCAGCCTGGCACATTCTAGATAGATGTGCACCAGGGTCTCCCTCACATCGCAAAAGGGGCAGGTGTCAGGACGAAGGGTGAACCGCGCCAAGTACACACCCGTGCTCACGGCTCCACGTAGGAGGCACCAACTGATGTTCCCGGCGGGCCTTGGAGTGAGGGTGGCATACAGACTAGCCCACCGGGGGTCCTTGCCCTCTGTAGGTGGGATGAGGTCCCGCCACTTTGTATCCGGGTGGGATACAAGGGCAAGGAAGTGGATGGTATGTAGCCCGAGCGTGTACAGATATTTACAAGGCGCGGTTCGGAAAGAGACCAGCTGCAGGTCTAGCAGCCAGCTCGGGGCATGGAGCAGGGATGGCCGGGGGGGGACTGATGGGGCCGAGGCCCGATCAAAAGTTCCGGAGGGCCAGGGCTGGGAGGGGGGCAGGGAGTACCCTCTCGCAGGACCTGCTCGAGGTAAGCCTGAGCAGTGGGAGGCAAGGCTGCCCTCACCTCCTGGAGTAGACACCGGGGGGGTACAAAGGGTGGAGAGCCCCATGTGCCGAGCTAGCTCATGGGGATCCACCCAGTCCCCCCGGGCATAATCCAGGGGGTCTCTGACCCGGGTGATACCTGCCATGACCAACCTCCACCTCACAGAGGGGGCCTCCGCCACCTGCACACGGAGATGGAGGTTCTGTAGCAGGGGCTCCGCAAGGCGGTCCTTCCCCTCAGTGGGTATAACTGACCTGGAGGCCACAATGAGCCTCCAGGTCCGGAGGAGGTCATGGTAGAAGGCCGGCAGCTCAGAGACGTCTCGCAGAGCACGTCTCAGGCCCCTAGCTGAAGAAGCAAGAGAGAGAGTGGAGCTTGAGTGAGTGAATTACTAACTGTGTGTTTGTGTCTTTCCCTACAGGTGATTTCTGTTAGTTGTTAGCTACTGTGGGAATGGGTACCGTGAGGGTGTGTTTGTGTGATTGGGGGCTGTTTGGATCATTGTTCCCTGCTCACCTTTGATCACCAGCTTCAATCAGCCTGGTGATCATCCTTCCCCTGTGTGTTTAACGAGGGGCAAGGGCTGACCAAGGTAGAGAAGGCCTTAAAAGCCAGTGGCTGAGCAACCAGAGGGACTGAAAACAGGGGAGTTTGAGAGAGAGTTTGGGGAGGAGTTTGAGGCCACGATGGTGAAGAGGAGCTGCACGGCTTGTGCCAGCACCCCTTCTGTCTCCTCCACCTGTACCTGTAGCCAGACAGACATCCTGACCATAGATATCTCTACCCAGATCCTGGTGTGGACTTGCAGGGACTGCGGCCTGCAGTCCCCTGTCTCCAATGACCAGACTGGGGAGATGAATCAATGTGACAGGTGTCTTCTGGTGAAATCTTTCAGGAGGTAGGTGGGAGAGTTACAGGAGGAGGTGTCTAGGCTAAGGAGTATTCCTGCCCTGGAGAAGTTCCTTGATAACATCCATGAGGAGACATGCAAGGAGGAGGATACTCTCCAGGTGCCGAAGACTACTGCTGCACCACTGGAGTTGGATGGGATGCCTATGGCAGAGGGAGGACATTGGCAGCTGGTTATCTCTGGCAGCAGACATTGCTCCACCCCTGCTCCTATCCCTCCCTCCCTCCAATGTGGTGAAGAACCGCTACTCAGCGCTAGAGATGATGGATGATTTGGAACAGGAGACGCCATGCACTCCCGAGACTGGGAGGATCATAGCCACCACATCTAGGAGGAAACGTAGGGTTGTGGTGGTTGGGGACTCACTTCTGAGGGGAACGGAGGCACCCATCTGTCACCCTGACAAGGCCTCTCAGGAGCTATGCTGCCTGCCAGGTGCCCACATCCGAGACGTTACGGAGGGATTGTTGAGAATCATCCACCCCTCTGACTACTACCCCATGCTTCTCGTCCATGTGGGAACCAATGATACTGCAAGAGGTGATTCTTGGCAGATCAAAGGTAACTACAGGGCTCTGGGAGTGCGGGTGAAGGAGTTCGAGCACAGGTGGTGTTCTCCTCAATCCTTCCGGTCAACGGTAGGGGCCTGCGTAGAGACAGATGCATCCTGGAGGTGAAAGCCTCGCTGCAAAGGTGGTGTTGTCAGGAGGGCTTTGGCTTCCTTGACCGTGGAATGCTGTTCCAGGAAGAAGGACTGCTAGGCAGAGATGAACTCCATCTGTCAAGGAAGGGGAAGGCCATATTTGGACGTCAACTGGCTGACCTAGTGAGGAGGGCTTTAAACTAGGTTTGAAGGGGGAAGGAGACCAAAGCCCACAGGTAAGTGACAATGTGTGAGACCTGGGGAAAGGGATGGAACTTGGGGGGGGAACGAGGACTGTGACACCAGGGATAAAAGAGAAGGTAGTTGGAACATGGGGGGGAATCAAATAATTGTGTCAGATGTTCTAATGAAGCTTTAATATCTGAGGCAGGTGAGGGAGGACAATGCCAGGAGAAAATACAAGGAGGTAGCTGCAATAGAAATGAAAATCGACAGGGGAAAGTAGGGCAATCAGCCCGGTATCTTAGGTGCCTGTACATGAATGTGAGGAGCCTGGGAAACAAGCAGGAAGAATTGGTAGTACTGGCATAGACAAGGAACTATAATATAATTGGAATAACAGAGACATGGTGGGATAACTTGCATGACTGGAGCTCTGCCATGGGTGGGCATAAGTTGTTCAGGAAGGACAGGCACGGAAGAAGAGGGGGAGGAGTAGCACTATATGTGAAAGAGCTCTATGACTGCTCAGAGCTCCACTATGGAAGCAGAAACGAGCCAGTTGAAAGTCTGTGGGTTAAGTTTAGGGGAGAGGGCAACAAGGGGGATGTTGTGGTGGGCGTCTGCTATAGACCACCAGACCAGAAGGAGGAGGTGGATGAGGCATTCTATGGACAACTGGCAGAAGCCTGCAGATCACAGATCCTGGTTCTCTTGGGGGACTTAAATTACCCTGATGTCTGCTAGGAGGCCAATACAGCAGTGCACAGGCAATCCAGGAAGTTTTTGGAGAGTGTTGAGGACAACCTCCTGGTACAAATGCTGGAAGAACCAAGTAGGGGCCTTGAACCTCTCAACCTGCTGCTCACAAACAGAGAAGAATTGATTGGGGACATAGTAGTGAATGGCAACCTGGGCAGCAGTGACCATGAGATGATAGAGTTCAAGATACTGATTAATGGAAAAAAGGAAAGAAGCAAAACGCAGACCCTGGACTTCAGAAAAGCAGATTTTGGCTCCCTCAGGGAACTGATAGGCAGGATCCCTTGGGAGGCTGATCTGAAGGGGAAAGGTGTCCAAAAGAGCTGGCTGCATTTTAAAGAAACCTGCTAAGGCCACAGGAAGAAACCATTCTGACAAGCAGAAAGAACAGCAAATGTGGAAGGCACCCAGTGTGGCTTAACACAGAACTCTGCACTGAGCTAAAGCATAAAAAGGAAGTTTACAGGAAGTGGAAGCTTGGACAGATGGCTAAGGAGGCACATAAAGATATTGCTTGGGACTGCAGGAATAAAATCAGAAAGGCCAAAGGACAAATGGAGTTGCGGCTACCAAGGGATATGAAGGACGACAGGAAGGGGTTCTGCAAGTATGTCAATAACAAGAAGAGGATCAGGGCTAGTGTAGGTCCCTTACTAATAGCACAGGTATCCTTGTGCTGGAGGATGAGGAAAAAGCTGAAGTGCTCAATGCTATTTTTACTTCAGTTTTCACAGGGAGGGCCAGCTCCCAGCCCTCTACATTGGGCCTGGCAGATTGGACAGAAGAAGAGAGGACCTTGGTGACAGAAGGTCAGGTTAGGGATTACCTAAAGATTTTGGATGTGCACAAGTCAATGGGGCCGGACGACCTGCATCCAAGTGTGCTGAGGGAATTGGCCGATGAGGTAGCAGTACCACTGGCCATTATCTTTGAAAACTCATGGCAAACAGGGGAGGTGCTGGAGGACTGGAAAAAAGCAAATATACTGCCTATCTTCAAGAGAGGCAAAAAGGAGGATCCAGGGAATTATAGACCTGTCAGCCTCACCTCAATCCCTGGAAAAATCATGGAGCAGATTCTTAAAGAATCCATTCTGAAACACTTGGAGGAAAATAGAGTGATCAGGAACAGTCAGCATGGATTCACCAAGGGTAAATCGTGCCTGACCAACCTCCTCGCCTTCTATGATGAGATGACTGGATTTGTGGATGCAGGAAGAGCTGTTGATGTGATATACCTCAACTTTAGCAAGGCTTTTCATACGGTTTCCCACAGCATTCTCGTCAGCAAGTTAAGAAAGTATGGGTTGGATGTGTGGACTGTAAGGTGGATAGAGAACTGGCTAGATCAATGGTTTCAGCACGTAGGAATCAATGGCTCCATGTCTTGTTGGCAACCAGTAACGAGTGGTGTGCCCCAAGGGTCGGTCCTGAGGCCAGTTCTGTTCAACATTTTCATTAAAGATCTGGATGATGGGATTGATTGCACACTCAGTAAGTTTGTGAATGACACCAGGGAGGTGGTGAAATCTCCATCTTTGGAGATGTTTAAGGCCCAGCTGGATAAAACTCTGGCTGGGATAATTTAGTGGGAGTCATCCTTCTTTTTTTGGCAGGGGGTTGGACTAGATGACCTCATGAGATCTCTTCCAATCCTATGGTTCTATGATTCTATGAAGTCAAATCATGATAGCAGTACCTCTTTTTCAAAAACGTGCTTACAATATGTTTTTAGCTACTTCTAGCTTGAGCAAATCTAAAAGTTCTGTATGTCATTCTTGGGCAACAGCTATACCATTCCTGAGCAACAACCAAAGCTGCATTTCTGAATTTAGGCTAAATTCCTATAATTTAATAGTTAATTAAATTAAACTTTTGAACACCCTGATGTGCTCTTAATATTTCTTAAGTACCACAATGTGTAATATTTTAAGTGGTTAAGATAACATGATTGATATTTACAGAATCTAGTTTTTATAGCATCTTTGATTTACATTATTTAATTCCAGATAAATATTTTAGTATCTACTTCTTATATCTTTATCCTCTGATTTGCCACTGAGCTAGTTCCCTAGAATGATATTAAGAGCACTGCTCTTCTTGTTGTTTCTTCTGTATGTTATGGTAGTGCCTAGAGTCGCAGAGCAAGATCAGGGCATCATTCTGCCACTGCTATACAAATGCATTATGTGCATAAGTCCCTGCCCCAAAGAGCTTACTGTATAACTTGCCAAGACAGACAAAGGATGGGGAATTAAGTAGTATCATCACCAGTTTACAGAAGGGTAACTGAGATTTAGAGAGATTAACTTCCCCAAGTCATACAGAAGGCCTCTGCCAGCAACTGAACATTTGATTTTCCCAAATCCCTATTAGTGCCTTAGCCCCAAGACCATACATCTCTTATGTGCTATTGAGCTGTTTTTCAGAGAAGATGTAAATCTCGTTTCCTCACTGTTTGTGAGCATTAGAGATCCCAATGTTGTTTTTTGCAAGTATACAGTAGGCTTATTTAACAAAGTGTTTTTGGCTAAATTCCAGTTTGTATGATTACATTCTGTCTCAATAAAATTCTGTAGACAAGTTCCAAAGGGGTAGCTATGTTACCCTATTTCAGCAAAACAAGTAAGGAATCCTGTGGCACTTTTAAAGACTGACTAATTTTTTTTTATCATGAGCTTTCATGGGAGAAAATCCCACTTTGTCATTTTCTCCTATGAAAGCTCATGCGATAAATAAATTAGTCTTTAAAAGTGCCACAGGACTTCTAGCTTGTTTTGCTAAAATTCTGTAGTTTCTATTGGATAAGTTAGTCTTCATTTACTATCCTAAGCTGTTGCCCAGTAGTTCTGACACTGCTGAACAGTTACTGAGTTTCCTCTCACAATCAACTATGTCAAAGCAGTCAATGAAATGAGTCCTACGTGCGAGGCCTATATGCAGTTCCTATATGCAAAGGATTTCAACGCATGGGATAGCTGCTGCTATTTATTAATTATTATTATTGTTGTTTGTTTGTTTGTTTGTTTGTTTGTTTGTTTGTTTGTTTGTTTGTTTGTTTGTTTGTTGCCCTATTAGTGGGATAAAGCACTTTGGGGACATTTGGAATAAAAAGTGATCTATTTTTCTTTATTGTACTATTCTACTTAGCTTCTTTATGCCACATATAATTCACGATCCCTGAATATTTTGAAACTCTGAATGCACCTTTCATTTCCCAGAGGTTTCCTAAAGTCTTCTATGTCTGCATCAGCCTATAATTTTGTTATGCACACTTGTAATTTTGTTGAAAAACTTCACTGCTAAAAATTTACATTTTGAGTAAATGAAATTGTCAAATCTAATGTTATTGCACACTCAAAGTACTGACATTTTTACAAATTCTCTTAAAGAGAATATTCAAGAAAATGTAAAACCCCTTGTCTGTTCCCAATTTGCTGGGTAATGTCCCATGCTGGCACATCTCCATTTTTTCTATGTAGGAAAGTGATAATCTTTATCAGGGAGCAGGCATTTAAGAGTTTCTTGTTGCCTGAATAAAGTTCAAGGCTACAGGCCAGGTTCATTCACATACAAAATGGTGGAAGGGAAGGTCTTCTGCAGCCTGTAGCAAGCATCCTGTTCTGTTATACTGTTATATTAAAAAACCTGAATGTTTGATTGCATGTTTTAATCTCAAACTACTTTCCTCCTGCATTTTGTTGATTATAACTAGGTAGTGTATGTCCTTCCGACAGCAGTCAGTTGTTAACAACAGAGTCTGTGTTTGCTATTTTTCATCTCTGTGGAATGTGCTTTGTTTAAAATTCTAGGCACGATTTTGACCCGCTGTGCTGAATAATGGTAGCAGTTCAATTTCAGTGTAACACTTCATCTACACAGATACTGCTTATAGCATGTCCTTCTGGACTTAGCAAAGAATAATTATTTACCTTCTTCAATCCATCTGAAGTAATTTGTGTTGACAACAGAAACACCTATTGGCAGAAATCAGCCTGAACCACTGCAGTATTCCAAGATATTCACTAGCTACAAATTTGGTCCTAAGTTACTGGAAGGCCTCTTGGTACACTTTCTTTTCCTCTCTGGAAGAACAAATGCTAACGTAGTTCATATTTGATCCCTGAAACTTAATAACAGGAGCTGACCTGAACAGAGATGTCTGGATTGCAAAATCTCAAGAGTTTAGTTACAAACATAATGAATCATTACTCTGGTGAACCAACCTTCCTGCTTGCTGTTTGCAGCCACATTAAATATAAATAACTGAACTAAATACAAACCATTGAATAATGGTCTAATTAAATTCAGCAATGAGATAGTCTCTTGGCTTTTAATGTTTTTAATTCCCTGTGAAACAAAATATTGCCTAGTCTCTTTCCATCTTGCTTATGACTAGTGGCCTGATAATTGTTCACATATAGAAAGGCTAAAAGCAGTTGGTAATATTAAGTATTTAGCTAAAGACCTGAACCTGTAAACACACATAAGTAAATTTACTCACAAGTAAAGTTACTCATGTTGTGAAAAGGTTTGCAAAATCAGAGTCCAAAACAACAAAATATTTGTTTAAATGCAATTATGAATGCCTTAATCTCATTTGTACAGCTCCATGTACTAGAATGGTACCTTGCAATCCATCCCAAGAAAGGGGGAAAGCACAGCAGCACTGCCCAAGTCAAGTGATGAATTGTGACTTTGAGAGTCCCTTCGTGCAAGAGTCACATGGCATTAGTCATCAGGTGTGAGTCACATGACATATAGTCTATTTCTCTGATTGACTAACATACTGCAATGGGTCAAAGAAGCCATTTTCACCAAGTTTCTCACAGGCTGATTTGGCATTTAAAGTGCTTTTGCTTCTCTCTTGGAAGCTTAATGACATGTAAAGAAAAAGGTTCTCCCAACTTTCATTTCATTGTGACTTTTAGACTCCAGCAGACATTTGTGTTGTGTTTTGTATATTATAAATCCTTCAGTTAGTGGGAAATGTAATATTTGCTATTTCTCATCAAATTATATCTGATTGTAGTTTTACGAGGGAAACCAGAAGTCTATAGTGTGTGTCTGAATTTCTGACAGAAGCCAAAATTTCCCTAGTCTTGTTACTACCTTCTGGAATTTTCTCAGTTACTCTATCCTGTTAAATGGTTTATCTTTTAAAGTCTATACAATTTCTAATGGTGCTGGCACCATTGAATCATGGTGCTTTCACCTCCTTGACAAATGCATGAATAGCCTACTAATGCATGCTGTATTGTGGATTATTGGTAGTGGAGTATGGCTGATCAGTTTCAAATAATTTTTTCAATAGCTCATAATAGCAGAGATAGGAGAATTCATAAGGTAAAAATTAGTCACTCTTCCTCTATTCTTTTCAATATACTCATTGCTTATTGATATTTATCTAACTTTTTTCCTCCTCTCTCGCAGAAACCCATCTATTCTATCAGCTGCAGAATATGGTCCAACAGCCACTTGAAGCTCACTTTCTATCAGCTGGGGCTCTGATGCTGCAATCAGAACTGTGCAAGCAGACTCTTTCACCTGTGCAGAGGCCTGTAAAAAAATCAGTGTGGCTCCACACTGTCTTGGATTATGGGAAGGAGTGTAAGGTCAGTCATGTCTTTTCTGCCCGCTGCTGGAAGCATCAGCACTTTGACCCCTTGTTCAAGGAAAATCCACTAAGATTGAGTTATCAACAAGAAAGTCAATCCAACGCCCTGGAAATAAAAGAAATAGCGTGCCAGTTAAAGGCTCTGTCTACACTAGCCAATTAGTCCATGTCTACAGTAGGCTTCGCCTAGTTTGAGCTAAGAAATTTCTTAGTTCGAAATACACAAAGCTTAGTCTGAACTAATAAGTTTGCCTGGTTAGTCTGGACTAAGCACTTAGTTCAAACAGATGTGGACTGTGGCTTAGTTCGAACTGACCGGGAACTGCTTCTTTCAGATTTGGACTAAGGAAGTCTGAACTAAGCTTTGTAATGTAGACATAGCCAAAGAGCTTACCTGCTGCTTCTCAGTGGCTCAGCTAAGAGAGGTTGGGATAACCCTAAACCAAGCTCTGCACTTAACTGTTTGCATTGGTGTTTTGCATCTTTATTTAAAGGCATGGAAAGTCAAATCCTGAGTTTACTTTTTCTAATTGTGGAGAGGCTATTGCTGAATTTTATGGCATGGGCCATGCTGCTCCAAGCAGACACTCAGAACTTAGAGACTAAGGTAGGTAACACTGCTGTACCATACCTGACCCCATAGGGCAGGGGTCAGCAACTCAAAAAATAAGAAGAGCCATTTTTAAAAATTCCCTGAATAACCAAGTGCATTGAGGGCTGCAATGGGTGTGGCCCCCTGGGGGGAGGGAGCGTCGAAGGACCTGGTAGCTAGGCCAGGGTGCATGCTGCAGGGTCTCCTGACAGGGTGGAGCCCAAAACTGGGCTCATCCCTCCCTACATGATCCGTCCCCTGGTGGCAGGATGGCCTGGAGCCAGGCGTCACCAGGGGGAGGAGGCAATCCCAGAGCCGCAAGAGGGCAGCCAAAGAGCCACATGCAGCTTCAGAGCTGCAGGTTGCAGACCTCTCAAACATTATGTGATGCAACAGAGCTGCCCAACATGACTCACTTCAGTACAGCCAAAGACTTATGCAGATGGTTAACTTTAAGCCCTTTTCATTAAAGTCCCAAGAACTACCCACATGCTTAAAATAATGCAGGTCTGTACATTTTTGAAGAGTCAAGGCCTAAATTTGGAAAATGAACATTTCATATGTCAGTTTTGCAAGTGGGTTAGAATTGGTTGCTTGTTCTCTTTCCTCACCGGTCCCTTTTATTTAGTGTTCATAAAATAACTGTTCATCAGAATGTAATGTTCTCTAAAGAAGCAGCACCTATTAAATTTCTTATGGATTCATGGCCAAATTACTGTATTTTCACAAGCAATCCCCATAATCCATGTGTTTAGCTCAGTAGAAGTCAGAGAAAATACTTTCCAGCCACTTCCACTTCTGATTACAATAGTGTATTGGGAAAATACCAATTACCCACAAGTGTCATCTCCCAAGAAAGTTCATGCAATAAGTAAATTTGTTAGTCTTTAAGTGCCACAGGACTTCTTGTTTGTGTTTTCCCAAAAACAGAATACATTAAAATCCCTACTTCTAGAATACACAGGCCCTTGGGCCAGGGGTGCAGAATTGTGTTTTTGACATTTCCCTCAGGTTGAAAGTTGATAAATATTAAAGAATGAAAACCCTTTTGATTTGTTGAGAGGGAAGAATAGGCAACACTCCAATCTCCAGAGCCATGTAGGCTAGTTTATTTTATTTAGCTAAGAGAGTGATGAAAATTGCACTAAAGACGTCAACACTTCAGTAGCCCTGAAGCATTCTGGCATTCTCAAATTGTACAAATTGAATTGAGAGAAACAGTTCTATTCCTGAAATATCAGCTTGCTTTAACAGGTGTGCTAGTATCCATATGTCAAAAGCATACCACCAGTTTGACAAAAAGGCAGAAAATGGTGCATTTTTGATGTGCAATTAGCTGCCACTTGGGTAGATTACGAACACACATCTTAACAGTGAAAATATGTAAAAAAAACACAAACAAAATATGACCTTTCTTGCATCTCTGAGTGCAGTGTTTATCATGTGGTTTGTAACTTCAAATCAAATCAGCAAATATACTTCAAATCAAATCAACAAATGTTTTCAGAAAATAACACATTATGTGGGTTTTAAAACTCAACAATCATGAAAACTCCCTCCTGGCTGATACCCAAAATGTACAGACTGTTATAATATCCTAATTACAGGGTTTCTAAATACACATATTTGTGCTACCAGAGTAAAATATTCTTATAATGTTTTTAAACATTTGCAAATGACAAAATTGTTCTTATTGTAATTAATAGTGCTGACATGTATGGGAATATTGGGGAAACATGCCTAAAGGCTCTGACTATAATTCTATTACTAATATATTCCCTTGGTTTGCCTTTTGAACTCTGTCATTCCTTGCCTTGCAGCTGTGTTTAATGAGTAGTGAGATTATTCAAATGAACCAACAGGAAAATGTAATTTTTTGAGATCTTAGATCTTGGGCAGGCATCTTCTGCCACAGTCAGTAGGTAAGACCTTAGCATCAGATGTGGTTTTGTGCTTAAGGGTTTGTATGTACCTTTGTACCCTATAAATATAGTTGTGCTCAGCCATGATATTTGCTGATTTCTCCTTAGAGCAGCTGCCAACAAGCAGCAATAAAACAAAGGGAAAACTGATCAGCATGACACTGATGAGTGAGAAGCCAAGCCTTAGTGAGCTTATGTTATAGCATTCAGGTTTTCATGTGTAGGTGGTAGTGTAGCTCACAGGATATCCAAATACAAGCACTATGTGGGAGTTAGTAGTCATAAGTTAACTCCTGTTTTTAACTGGTGAGTTTAATCACAGAGAGAGAAAAGGGAGAGAAAAATAAATTGAATTTCATATGAAAATATATCATACAAGATACATTTTCCAGCAAGGCAAAAATTAATAAAATCTAATTTAAAACTGATAAACAGTCAATTCAGTGTGGTAGGGTTAAGGATTTTTCCTAAGGAATTTACAAAGAGATAAGCATTTCATGAATAAATAAATTCAGAAAGAGCAGACTAAGTTGTTTATTGATTCCTAAGCCATTTGTTTGAGAGTTTGCCCTCAAGGAAGGAAAGTATCCTATTATTACTGATGATATAAGGGTTATAGTTATATTCTCAGACAAAAAACTACATTTAAATGATGTCTTGAGGTTGGAACACAAGCCAAGCAAAGCTAGGAAATTCAAAGTTAAGACTGACACTATGTCACGCTGCTCAGTGTCAGTAAAAATGACAGTTATGTCTTTGCATAGCCTGGCTTCTGGTGATTTATATCTCAATTTTAATGGCATATAAGTGATATTATTTCTCTCTGAATTCATTTTTGTTTTACTTTGTAATTTTAAAAATACCATGGGAGTGTGTGGTGAATAATGCAACAGGCCACAATGTCTGCAAGATAATACCACTTCACCACTTGCCTGAATGTATGTTTATATATTAATTGCGGATTTGTGTAGGAAAGCAAAATGCAAGGTGATTTTGCAGGCCAATAGAAAGATAAGACCCTTGATCGAAAGGGCTTGTACCATAGACAGACAGCATGAAAACAAAAGAAGGCAGGAAGTGAAGCAACAAAAGCAGTGAGACTGAGTGGTGAAATATAGCACACCTCTTAGCAGCTATGACTTCCTTTTTGGTTTTCTTCTAAAGCATAAAGATTTTCAGTCGTCTAGTTTATTAACACTTGCCAGGGGAAAGTGGTGTAGAAAAAAGACCTTTTTCAAGAAAAGAGTTTTAAATAGGGGCTGAAAGAAGAAAAAGGAGAATAATTTTTGAACCATTTTATGTTCTTCAATGAGCAATGGCAAATGTGGAACTTCTATCTAGTGCCAATTTAAATATGAAGTCAATGTTTCTGTGCTAATTTACACTGACTCAGGATTGTGCCCTGTACGTGTGTATTAAGGCGCAAATGTTCATTATAGATCTACACAGTGAATATCAAAAATATTTTGCTGTAAAACACAGATTAGAATCCATGGTTTCAGAGTCACATACCAATCTGTATCACATTATTGGGGATCTCCTAGAGGAAGCCTGATTAATGGTGAAAATGAGCATTTTGTCAAATAAATGTTTTTCTGCATTCTGCTCTTTGAATCCAGAGGCAAATCAGTGAGCTTAAATCACAATTGGCAGGAGTAATTTATACTCCTGTGCCGCCTTATTTGTGTTGCTAATAAGAAGCTTTCAAGACCTTCTCTTTTTCAACTCCAATAAGTCAGATCCATGACACATGTAGATGTATTGCACATAGATTCATAACACCATTAATAGGAATTATTGAGGTTCTTCTCTGTTAGAATCCAGAAGGCACACACACTGAGTTAAATGGGAGAAAGCCTGTCATCTTAGAAAAGAAAGCTCAGAAAGACAGGGATTTCAGAGACCTAACATGGAGTTTCATGCTTCAGACAAGGATGTGTTGTTGAAACAATCAGATCTCCCAGCTGGATAATTAAATCAACATTGTAGACTCCTGGTTTCCACATATATATGCAAAAATGCAGGGTTTAGATGTGCCACTGAAGAGGCTATATTTGAACATTAGGCCCAGGGTTTGCTTTTTGCTTGCAAACATGCCAGCAGTCATTTGCCTGCAAAATGAATCCAGTGATCACATTCCGTGCTTCTTGTGGCACAGCAAATGTGGCAATACCTTTGCAGCTAGCTCTTTTTCTTAGTTTTAAACTATTTTTCTGCTGCAATGGTGATCACTTTCATTGTACATTGCAGGTGTGGAATGATGTATCTGCAATCATGACAGGTTGACCTCAGGACCTGTGAAGCAACAGCCCAAAACAGAGCAAGGTGTCAGTAGGTTCTTCATGTCAGTGTTTACTACTTTGAAGCAAGATGCCTTAATATTTTAGGTGAAAAATGTGAGTAGTGCAAAGGAAAGAAACAACAGTTTTTATGGGTTATAGACGGTCTAGTAACCATGTCTGCGGTTCTTGCACTGATCTGTCCTGGCACTCCTATAGAGTTTGTTGAGGCCTCGTATGTCAACACTGACATGAGATTCCATCAATATGGAATCTGTGTGATTTGATTTCCAGAGATAAAGGTTCATATTATGAACCTTCTTTTTTATTATGGTTTCCTTCTGAAGAAGCAGATGGGATTTAGCTTAATTGTTAAAATAAATTGTCATATAGAAGAAGACACTGCTGATTATTATATTAACACCAATTTTAATGTTTATCATGTTATTACAGTAACAGGTGCAATGATTCTCTGTTTCGTATACTCATTCAAAATAACTAATGCTATATCTTACAAACTGAGATCCTAGTGCTAACATATGGTGTATAAATAGATCTTATCACCTGGTGCCTGTTAAAAATCTGTACGGAAGCAATTGCCACTGTGTTAACTCCTCACTGCTGGAAATCAATTTTCCAATACCAGACATTTTAAAGAAAGTCTTAGCGGTGGAAGCTCTTGATTTGCTGCTGTGCCAAAGGGTTAATGATGCTAATTGCATTGAACTACCTGTTGAAGTTAGTCTTTCCCTTTTCTGATTGTCTTGGGAGTCAGATTGTTTTTAAATTAGTTTGCCACTTGAATGCTATTGTAACTTTGCGGTTAAGGTAGTGGAAAGCAAGATAATGTGTAAGTTATATAGCAGTTCTTTCCCCAATCAATCTCTGCCTTGTTTTAGACCTACCAAGGAAGTGTGCTGCATTTCATGAGAATGAGTAGATTTAGGGTAGAACACACAGGAGAGAAAACACTCTTTGCTTGTCATATATGCTTGTATGTCTTTCTAGAGAATAATAGCTATGCTGTCGAATGTATCTATGAACTTCGTGTTACTTGCTCACAGTGCCACAATTATAGTGAGTCACCATGTACCAGCTGAGTACAACACTGAAAATACGCACAGCATAAAAATACAATTTCTCTTAAATCTGAAGAATTTTTGCATAATATTGTTACCTTCTTTCCTTTTCTGCCTGATGATAGGTGTAGTGCAATTAATTCAATGTCCACTGAAGTTAATGGCAAGTGGGTATGGGTCTGTCCCAATGGACCTACTGATATTTAGATTGGTGATATGAAGCACTGAGTTTACTTCATGATGTTCAGTCTTATACAGTAGAAAATAACTATGATTGTAAGTCTTCCAGCTCTTTGTTAGTCTGCGTGGGCTTTTCATTTGTTTCTTTGCTTGTGTCACACTAGTAATATTAATTTATCACTGCGAGAAAAAGAAAGAAGTCTGTATATCAATAAGAATATCTCATTCATTGATTGAGTTTTAAGTGAGTGGAAGTATAATGAGGCTTAAGTGATAGTAATAATCAAATGGAAAGAGTGCAAAAGAATAAAGGAGAGAAGAGATTGAAGATGTTAGAGGAAAGAAAAAGGAAGGTATATAAATAAGGACGATCAAGGTATAGGCATAGGAGATTAGAGATTGGGAAAAGGTATAGCACGTTACATAGAGAAGATAGAAAAGTGGAGAGAAAAATTGTTCAAATACAGACATAGAAGAGATGAAGTAGGAAATAGCAAAGAAAGGAACAGTAGAAGAGAGTCCTGCAAATAAAATGAGAATGGAGAAGAGATGATGAGGAATGAAAAGTGGAGCTGAAGACTTAGCACCATCTATATAAGAAGATATTAAGGCTGTCATTCTGTATGATCTAGAACATTCATTGAGTAAATATGAAGTGATGAGAACAGCCACAAACACGAGTGAGAGGCCTTTTTGTTTGCAGTGACACCAAGCTGAATCATTAACTAGAATATGAAGTCTGTTACTATCCAGTTTTAAGTTTTCGGCCATTTTGACTTTCTGAATTACACCCACGTGTTGTACAGCTGCCATAAAGCAAGGATACATGGCATGAAAGTTTTATATCATTGTGATATCAGAATTAGCCAACCAGTCACCACCCTTACTTTATAGTTAATTCGCATGCAACAATTTCATTGACTGTTGAAGTAACCTGCCCAATTATTGGATTACTTGGCTCAACTACCATACCTATGTAACAGCACAGGCTCTCAGATATGACTGTAAGCTCTTTGGGCAGAAACTGTCGTCTTATTAGAAATGTGAACAGGGCCTAACACAATGAGATCCTGATCCCTGACTGGGACATTTTGGCAGTACCATAATGCACTGAATAAGGAGTAATGACAGAAAGTTGGAAATGCATTCATTATAGGAATTTAAAAAATTTGTTGAATCTCTTTCCAGTTGTGCCCTCAGATTCACTTCAATCTCACTTTCTCAAAATCAGCTTCAGCTGGGGCCTGAAAGTAAAGCTTTGGAGCTACTACTCTCAGTATTCCAACCAAGAGGAAGACATAAAGACAGTGGCTCTCAGCTATCTCAAACCAGCTCTCATGATTATATCTGCAACATCTGAACAGGAATAGGAAATACTAGGAAAAATTGAAACAAAATGGCTATGCAGCCACGTGTATTCCATTCCAGCTACCACCTTACTGTGTCTTCCATCTTACTCATGATTTCTTCTCTGATGCCTCTAGCCTCATTTGTTAATGCTCTCTGAGGCAATGTTAATATCGTTGCTTTCCCTTGCCTTTAGCTTTTTAGAAAAAAAAATGATGAAGTTTGATACACTGGTTCTACTCATGATTTCTGCTGTAACTTTGGCATATCCACACCTCTCTCATATTTGTCTTCATGAAGATCTATTCTAAGTTTGCTTGAAACCTATATATAATGTTTTCTTTCAGTTGCTATATACTTAGTCACTTTTGCTTGGATTTTGTTGACAATTGAGATATGTTTGTGATGCAGTCTTCTACTATGCATTGAACAATATCCATATTAAACTTTTATATCTTTATGAATTCTTATAGCATCTTGACAGAATTTACTAAGAAAATAATATCTAAAATTGCAAAACGTTACACATGGCACAACATATGATTTGTTTGGGAACTGGTAAGATAGTGACAAAGTCTTTCCTAATACTCATTATCTCTCAGATATTTGATAAACATTCTCTATGCTTTAAAGAATACAAATTTTTAAGAGAAATCTATATGTAACATTGTACTCAAGCTCTATTTTTTCTAATTTCTAAATGGGTTTTAATCACATCATGTCCAGTAATTACTAATGCTCCATTAAAGATTTGAAATGCAATTTATTATAAACTCCCCAAAGACATCTTTAAGCTGTGCAATCTCTGTTTTGTTAAAACTTTACATAAAATCAATACAAAACTATAACAGCACACATACATAAATAGTTCTGAGTCAGCATTATACTTAAATCTGTTTTGCGGTCAATAATTTGAGAAATGTGCAGTACAGGGGGAAAGAAATTGAGGTCTCAGGGCATGAAAAGATACCAGTTTTGGTGCTCTGACTAATCAAAGGCAACAGGAGATCACCAATTTATTGTTGTTTTATGGCATCTCTGTATTGGGGCAGGGGAATCCTTTGCATTTTTGGAGGAATCCCCTAGATCTGTTTTTGAAACTACTTAGCAAGTGAATGTTTTCATTGCACAAAATGTTGTTAGCCAAATGCCTAGACCAGGGGTTCCCAATCTGAGGCCCCAAGGCCCAAAGTGGCCCACCAGGGGCTTTCAGAGTGGCCTGCAGCTCCCCTAGTGCTGGTTGCAAAAAGGAGTTGCTGCTTAAGGAACCACGCTGTGTGTATTTCCAAGGGCTAAAAGACCCCAGTGAAGGCTCCTTGCTGCAGCCATGGGGATGGAAAATTAGCACTTGGCTCCGGCAGAGAGCAGAGTGCTCTGCCTGGGTCCTTCTAGGTGCTGAGGTCCCTGCTGGAGCCAGAGGAAGGGGAACTCTGATCTTCCATCCTTCCGGCTGCAAAAGCGAGCTACTATCCAAGGACCCAGGAGCAATACAGAGGGCTACAGGATGCATGTTACCTCCCTGCTGCAGCAAGGGAGATGGGAGATCAGTGAGATGGTTGCTTCCTTGATGAACTACTTCCATCTAACTACAGTGGGAGTGGGGTCCTGCTGGGAGAGACTGGTGGCCTTTCAGGATTGTAAAAATTGTATCTGTGGCCCTCAAGCCAAAAAGGTTGAGAGCCACTGGTCTAGACTTTAAAATTTGATGGAAAAAAGTTTTGGTTTTTGTGTTAACTAAGAACCAAATCATCTAGTCTGCTCAGGAGTTTGAGGATAACTGGAGAGTAGCAGGTGCTGAATCTGAAGAATCAAAATACTGCAGAAATGAAAAATAAACTACAGCACATTCCGTACATGGGAAAATTGCCTTCACTTCCTGTTCCAATTTATTTATGGAGACAACTTCTAAATAAAAACAGAAACAATAAGTTCAGCTATTTTATTATAAATCAAATGTTTTTCTTTTTTAAACTAAAGCAGTGGTTCCCAACCTTTTTCAGGCTGGGGACCCCTTTTTAACAAAAAATTTTTTTGCCCCCCTCCCAGCTTATTATGAAATCTGGCTCGTGCGGGCAGCCTCTGGCCTGCATCACTCTGGCAGTGCACTGGGACAGCTGGCAAGCAGCGCTGCCACCGTGGCCCACACTGCTGGGAAGCCGAGCCGCAGCAGCTCTGGCCCCCTACCCTTCCCCCTGCCAGGGAGCCACCGCAGCCCCATCCCACTGCTGGAATCCAGCCCCGGGAGGGGAAAGGCAGCCCTGGTGGGGAGCATCGGGGCTGTAGCTGGATTCCAGCCCCAGTAGGGAGAGGCTCTGCGGATCTCCTGCAACATGTCCACGGACCCCTAGGAATCTCAGGACCACAGGTTGGGAAACACTGAACTAAAGTAATGGATTAGTCAGAGCTAGAGTTAAAACGTTTATGTTTACAGCCTGGCTGTATCCTATATATCTAAGGAGAGCAATCCCAAATGTCAGATTTCTACCATAAACAAATAGTTTGGCTAGAAATGAACAGAAAAAATGAAGTTCAGAAATGTAGATATTAATTCTCTCTCTTTCCTTGACAATATTTTTTAAAAAGTGTCAAAACTCAACTCAGGGCATATTTGCATTTAACAGACATGGTAAGAGAAAAAATGGACAAAATGCAGGGTTTTATCATGTTGATTTCCATTGTAGTATTTAGGCACAGAAACATTTTCTATGTTAAGATATACACAGTAACATATTTACAAAAGATTTGAGCAAAGCCACACAAGTCATGGGTTCAATTTGTAGATCTAGCGAACTCTTTAAAACCCTCTGCTGTAAGAATCTCAGTCCCAAGAGCTATGCATACCCCTGAAAAAGGAGACAGTCTTTGATTCTGCTTGCCTCAAAAACAAGTTTTCCTCATGGTCTTTCTGGATGGATGTCTTCTCATCTATCAATATGGGAACTGAGCAGGGAGACATGCAATACTGTGCCAAAGGAAAGATATACAATATGGGCAACAGCATTATCTTGGTAAAGCAGACTGAAACACATTAATGCAAGTACTCTGTTTTGCTTAGCACAGAGCAACATTTAAAAAAATCTATTATTTTAGATTTATGGAAAAATTGACAGTCCTTCCCCACCCAAACATCCTATTTTCTTTGGAGGTATAAAATCTAATTTTTTAATGAGGAAATATGTGGATCTTATCAAACTGCACGTATTGATAAAAGCAAATCTTATAACAGGCAGACTTTAAATAACATATTATGCTTATCACTGATGATATCTTTAATTAAATAAAACCAAAATGTAAGACAGTCTAATGGGAAATACAAATTACTTGTTTAAATTATTAACATAGTTAATGTGTTTACATTTGTTTATGTGTACAGGAATCATCTCAAATATTTGACTGCAATGACAATATGTGTAAAGATCAATTAAAAGTCATGGAGATGAGATATTGGATTTTCAGACCTTAATAGGATTTCATCTGCACTTGTTACATTATGTTATTCACTTATAATTGAGCTTCCATCATATCATAGAATCTGTCACCTCACCAATTTATTCTTCCAACCTCTAATGAAACTTTTATTCACTATGGAGAATGTTTTTAAAAGCATTATCATACAGGAGCTGTGTGGCACAGGGATTAATCTGCACCAGATTTTCACTTCTAGAAGCTCGGGATCAAATTTATGAAAAACAAAATGAGTTTTGTAGTTTCAATGCAGCCCCAGTAACTATATATATAATAAATCTGAGACACCACCAACCAGTTAAGCGCAACGGGTATGATTTTAAAGGTAGTCTGAAGAGATTTTAGGCTGTTTACCGTTGTTTGAGTGGAAATGAGACTTGTAAAAATAGTCTATTCATGTGAGTATCTATGAGCAATAAAGAATAAGGCTGTTGTTGAGGTGGGGAGAAGACAGTTTTCCCTTGCATCCTGTTTGATGGGGCCCTGAATCAAGTGATGTTATGTCTTAGTGCACAGAGTCACCGCCTCACTAACAAGTCATCCAGAACTGTCCTCCTGTCATGATCAGTGGAATAGCACTTAGAGTGGTGAGCTGGCCCAGCCCCAAAGAACAGGAGCCACTGCTATTGGGTGACCAGGATGAAGGATCTCTCTCCAAACCCCCCCCCCCAGGCCCTCCTCAGTGGTATTCTTTTAAAAAGAAGGGGGTCCTTAATTTCAGACTTTGCTGCAGGCCCTCAAAACCACCAGGTAGCCTTGACAAAAAATAACGGATATGAGAATGGCTGAACCAAACAGGGATTAAAATGTCAGTGAATTTCTGCAAACACTGTTTTGAAAGTATTCAAATAGATCTATTCCTTAGCATGGAGTTATTGAACAAGGTAAAATAAATGTGTAGATATTCTCTCTTGATTTATAGAAGTGAGATATTATTGAATACAGCAAGCACAAAAGTGGACCAGCATTTTACTCCACTAGTGGAGGATTCTCAGAATCCACATGGTTTTGGGAGTGAGGAATATATACTTGCCTCATCCACAATCTACCTACCTGTGGCTGTAGAGCTGGAACTTCTGAGCTGAAGTGCTCATCGGCTTGAGTCCTTTCATTCACCCTGGCAGATTCTGCAGGTCAGGAAACCTTGACCATCCTCCACTGACTTTCTTTCTTTGCTCTCCACCAGCCTAAGTAGAATAGGTGGAAGTACTCTCAGCGTATTTCCTCTTTCTGAGGGCAAAGTGAGAAGGGCAGGAAGGGGAAGCGGGGAGGGAGCAATAAATTAGACATATGCTGTACAGCAACTCATTCCATCTGGTAAATAGCATGAGTGAAGTAGCGAGTTGTCCTATCAACACGATATATAAATATATACACACATAGCTTAAGCTCATCTCTTTTTTATTCAGCTCACCACTAACAGGAGTAACAAGGTATGTGACCAATTATTGCTGATTTTGTCCAGGTGAATTGGGGTAGATCTCCGGTATCCTGTGGGAGGTGATATGATCCTTTCTGAAGAAATTTGCTTATCCTTTTTGACATTCATATGTATGATTTGAAGTCAGATTTGTCCATTGGTGTTTATGCCTTCTTATGCTTTGTAAACTAAAATGTTTTCTCTTAAGCTATGAACTGCCATTTTTTTTGGTGCGTATACACACAAACTCACACACCACATTTGTCTTTGTGTAATAATCTCAATAATCCTCACCATATTTAAGTGTCAATCTCCCAAATCCCATTAATTTTCCATGTGATTTGGATGCCTAATTGTCTTACATTTCTTGGAAATCACAGCCTTTGTATCTATGCCTGTAACCCCAAAACTGGTTATTTTTAGACCACTTAGTAACCATTTTAATTTTGCCATGTCCTGATTCTAAGTTCTTCCAGCCTTAGTATTCTTTTAATAAATAGTTTTTAATGAATTTATTAAGTTATTGAAAAAAGAATAGAAATAGAAAAAAGAGTCCCTAATGTGGAACTATGTGCTAGACAACATTGGAGTGCTCTGTCCCACACAAGATGTGTCTCAGTGAGGCGCCACATCCTGTCAAGCTCTCTATTATTCAGCATGAACAATACATGGCCACATTCAGTGAGTAAGACCTATGCAGTTATGATGCTGTTTGCCTGTATGACCAGGTGGAAAAATTGTCTCACAATTGTATTAATAGAGTGCTTAAGTTTCAGAGCCAATGAGGAAAAACTTATGCTTTTCTTAAAAACAAAAGGATCTTTCATGTTTTATTTGCTGCAGTGTTGCTAAGGCAACATTTATATAAATAATTCATTATCTTAACAAAGGCAAAGACTGTATTCTATATTTCAAAGCAGATCAAAAGGTTTTTTACTCTTTAATTTGCTATTGTTATACTTTACTGTGTCACTGTGCCTTAATGCAAGAATCATTCTTAACAAGCTATCATTGGTCATCTATTGAAATTAGAAAATATTCACTCCATAGTTGCACAGTGATAATTATTTTATGCCACTCTTTTCTTGCTAATGTTCCTGACATCAACTGAGCTCCCTAGAATAAATAATTTTAAAAGAAAATTGTGTGTAATGTTAGATATCAAAACCCTCTTTTCTTTTTCCTTCGTGATTTTATATGGTGAGATCTCCTAACTGATACTCAGGAGCCTAAAGAGAAAGGATTCCAACTATGGTGAGTAAAATAACATAATTTCATTGTGACTGTGAAACTTAATATCATTATACTTCCCATAATAATGAGCTGTGGTTATAAAGGTTTCTAGATTTTCCCGAGTCAGTCAAGAAATACACACCACAAACTTCTGGTTATCCAAGGAAAGAGAGGCATTGTTCTTATTTAACACTGAACTGCAAATTGTTTGGTGACCAAATGGGCCAGGGCAGAAGGCCACAATAAGAGGGGGTAAGGGCTGGGACATAGATCCAGATTTATATTGGTCCAGTGCCCTCGCACCCCATACAACTGACCATGGATGAGCTACAGCTGTTGCTTCAGCCTAAAGGCTGAAATAGCATTTGTGAGGATGTATTGTAAGGTGGGAAATAGCTGCACAGCAGCCTCATACACTGGCCTGTGGTTGGGGCTGGATACCATTTTAACAACCACTCCACATTCCACTTGCTTAAAGCCCAGAGAGTCCCAATATTTCTGTTTGGCTTCATTTAGTAGAAGTGCTTTCACCAGAAATCTAGTAGTATTACCAGAAATGGACTTGTCTCTGTTGAATACTCCTAGGTTCATGTTAGCTGCCAAAGCATTAATAAGTCACTCTCATGTTTGTAGTCTGTGGGGCTTCATTGGATCTGAATAACTAATCATCCAGCACTTGCTTATGCAAAATATTTTTGTTGTTGCACTTATATGGAGTAATTTCATAGATTTACAATTGCATCCAATCCCTCTGGCCAGTCAGAGTATATTATTTAATTCAGCAGCTATTTTGAAACATGCGTTTTCATGTGCTGGCACTTCAGAAGTCCCACTTTTCATCGGAATGCACCCTGATTTGTATCGACTTAAATCCATATGAAAAATGTGGTTTACAGAACTTTACTTGAGTTATACAAAACCCCCATGCAAATGAGGAAGACCCGTCAATAGTTTTCATAATGTAAAACATTCACGTAGGGATTGCTGACATTTTATAACATCAAAGCAACAGCTCAGTTCAATTTTTAATATGTTGGACAATTCCTAAAATGAAAACTGGAAAAAATGTTATTGACTTAATTCTGAATTGATACTGATTTTCTTTTATGAAGTTCTCTGTTACTACTGTATGTGTGACCAGATGCAGGACCTGTGGTTTTTGCCATACTAGCTATGCAAAACATATAACATTAATAAGATACAGTATGTAGAATATCATGTGTTGATTGTTTTTTTTTCAATCCTACCATTTTATGCAGTGATTGTATCAGAGCTCACAAGATAAGCAAGGGCAAATCATCAATACTTATATGGGAAATCTCTAGGGGACATCTAGGTGCTGCAGAAAGCCATGATAATGATTCAGTAGGCTGAGCCTTTCCCTCTGAGTCAGTACCAACCCCCCTGTTCCTAATACGACCATAGTACTGGAGATGCCGTCTTTCCTATAAGGACATCTCCATTTATTAAAGATACTCACCACTAGCTCTAAGAGTCTGATTGTCAACTTTGATGGCTTGAACAAATTTCAGTTTGGGTGACTCCGTTCTGCTACCTAAAGTTCTCCCAGTAGTTTTAGTTGAGAAATTTACTCTTCACTTTCTGTCCTAACCTGATGTACAGGTTTATTCCTCACTGTTAAATGGTTGCAGAATTTCACTCCCACGGTGGGTGAGGCCTCATCTACACCCTGTGGAGCTAAGTCTATGGGAGATACACAATTTGCATGCCGCAGAATGCATATCTCTCATCAACTTAGTTACTTTGACTTAGCGTGCTGTCTTCACTCAGCTACATTGACCACCAGTGCTCTCCCTTCAAAGCAGTGTTACTCCATTTGAGGAGTGGCATTAACATGTTAATGGGAGAGCGCTTCCAGGATCAATTGATCGGGTCTACACTGACTGCTTGATTGATCCCACTGTGTTGATCCATAGGGATGAATGCAGACTGTTCAGTGTAGATTAGACCTAAATTTCAGTGGTGGGGAACAGTGCTGCACCTTTGCAACATCTGATGCCCTAATGAATCCTCTAGGCTCCTCACAGACCACGCTGACTGATTGGTTGAGAAAGCCAGAAAGCTGGTACGTAAACCTAGCAGGAACAATAGCTCAATGGGTGTTTGTTCAGCTCATACGCTCACAGAGTGTCTGCTTCCTTGTGTTTGTTTTCTCCAGCTCCTGCTCCTGCTTTGCTGCTCTACAGCCTAGGTCCTACCTTGCGTCCTGCCTTGTTCCTGCGCTGTCCTAGTTTTGCTCCTGTCTTCTCTGGTTGCTAGTAATCCAGTTCCAACTCTCAGTTCTGACTCCTGGCTCTATCTGTTTCTCAGCCATTAGCTTTGGCATTTGGACTCTGACTGCTGCCTCAACCCTTGTCTCTGGTTCCTACTGCTGACTCTGTCTTGACTCATGGTTCTGGCATTTGAACTCTGACCACTGTGCATGATTCCCTCTCCGACCATCAGGCCTGACCACCCATGACCTGGTCCATGACTTCAGTTTGGGATCATCCAAGATCTAGTAGTATGTCAATTCAAATTTTTGTAAGCCTCTAAAACTCAAGATTAAAAAAAAAACAAAAAAAAAACCCTTTACTTGGAGTTTATTAGTCAAAATAGTGTGGTCTTTTCAGAAGAATACTGCAGATAACTAATATATGGACCAATTGTTTTGAGTTCAAAGCATAATCCAGTAGTTATTTGAAGTATAACGCTATAAAGATAAGTTCCATGTTAGTTTAATTCAGCAAAACAAAAGAGGAGTCTTGTGGCACTTTAAAGGCTAAAAAATGTACAAATTTCTTAGTCTTTAGAGTGCCACAAGACTATAAAGATAAACACTGTACCCTCGTCATGCAATTATGATTGAGGCAAAGATAATGTTTCAATAGCGTCTACCAAACAGCTGTAAGCAATATCTTCTACAGTTAAACTCTTCATACAATTACATTTGCACTAAAAAAACTATACTCTCATGCAAGAGACTCAGCTTTGTCTATATGAATTGGGATGATGGCATTATGACTACTTCATTATACCTGCATCCTTGAAATCACTGCGATGGAGGGACTGTTTGCATGGGAAATGGTGCCTGGACTTGTAAAACATAGTGTCACAGAGTTAGGACATTATCGGTAACAAAAATTCACTGTCTTGTTGTATTGACATTGTGTATGTGTAGGTATTATAAACAGTGCTGAATAAAATATCCCATTATGAATTAAATAGATTGTTTCTTTTTTAACAATTTATGAAAAATGAATAGCCTTTTCCATTACCAGAAGAAAACATAAAAATACACTCTATGCTAGTAGAAGAGACCAATGTGTTTATGTACCTCTATTTTACACCCGCTACATTTTAAATATTTTGGCAGTTGCTCTATTCAGAGATCCAGAATGGAGCTGATTGTCACATGCTGGATGTCAAAGCCCTTGATTTATTTCTGTGCTGTATCTAGTGTTCATAGTCATCAGCATCCTATTTTTAAGAGACGTGTGTGATACTTCAGGCCCCAACACAGGAAAATTGCCTAACTCAGAAAGTGCATTCAAAATTCACATTTTAAGCATGTTCTTAAATGCCATTGAAATCAATGGGACTTAATGATGTGCTTAAAGCTTGTTCTTTAACTTCAGTCCTGGATAGAGATGAATGTGAGTATATGACTTAGGCTATGTCTATGCTATGGCCAGGGTTGTGACACCCAGCCAGTGCGCATGTACTGATAGTAGCTCAGTGAGAGCAAGGTCAAGTATAAATTGTAGCCAGGGCCAGATTTTGGTGTCCGTAGGCCCAAGGCACTTTCACTCCAAAATGTGCAAAAAGAGGGGTAAACACCAATTGAATTACGTAAATTGATATGATGCACTTTAAAATATTCTAATGCTAAACCACATGATTTTCCTTACTTTTCATTATTTTTCTGCTTTTTAAAATTTTTTCTCTCCTTCGTAGACCATAGTAGGTGCCTATAGGGCCTAATGGGAAATCCAGCCCTGCTGAGTACTAACCTACCTGTAAGAAAGTCTCCAAAAGTCTAGATTACAATATTTTGGGCACCTAAATGTCAGGTTTGTGGGGGAAATGAATAACTGCATGCTCTTTCAGTATATTGATACACAGGAAAGAAAAAAGGATACGCTATCTAGAGAGTTTTCACTTCATTTCCCATTCTGCAGTGACCATGCTGATTCCATCATTTATTCTTCCCTGTCATAAACCAGTTGTAATATATTAGTGAAAGTAGTTGTAAAGAATTCCTATAGTTGACAGGAGTCTTGAGAAATGTTTTATATAATGTTGATCTTCCAGGAGGCCTTAAATAATGGTGTAAAATGCATGGGACAGTGATGACAGGGTTATTACTTCAATTTGGCAATTTATAGTTTCTGATAAATTGGAATCCATTCAGCTGGTACATATTATGGACTATGGAACTGTCTGTGCTATATTAAAGGATTAGTGAGTGGCAAATAATTTAGAAGTGTTAATTTAGCAAATTAATATAGCTGGATTGCACCTTTGCCCTCATGCACTGTTACTGAAGATAAGGCACAGTAAAACAGGAACATGTAAAAGATCATATAACTAAGAGTGCATTTCCAGTGAACCTCCTATTTTCAGTTATTTCACATTTGACTATTTGAAAACATTGCTTCAAGCTAAAAATTGTATTTCTAATACAAAGTTTCAGTTCAGTGATATATTATTTTCTGAGAATATTATTAATATTTTGAAAAAAATGAGTCCAGCTGCCACCTTTTTATTTGCTGTTATAAGAGTGTGGTAAAGAGTAAAATTGTACAGTATCAAATATATTTTTACTCCTCTAATTAGCCCCTTGGCATTAGTAATTGTGTTTTCATTTCAGCTGTC
>ML681994.1:32455258-32529545 GCA_007922195.1 Podocnemis expansa | reverse complement strand
CTAATTAGCCCCTTGGCATTAGTAATTGTGTTTTCATTTCAGCTGTCCACTGCTTTGAGCAGATATGCTGTTAAACATGGCGAGAATTATTTTTTTAAAGGTTTTACTTTTTAAACTAACATCTTTAAGATCATTGGTGAGAAGTAAAGGACTTTATAGCATGATTTAACTAAACTGGAGCAAATAGTCCTTTGCCATTATCCTAAACTGTTCTAATCACAGCAGAAGTCAGCAGTTTTGTAAGTTTTCTGCCCTCTACTACCAACAAATCCATGAGTCCTATTTGCCAGTGAACTGCTTTCAGAATGAGCAAAACAAACAAGGAATCCTGTGGCACTTTTCAAGACTAACAAACTTATTTATCGCATGAGCTTTTGTGAGAGAAAAATTCCACTACATCAGATGTTTTGAAGATGGAAAACTTACAGAATGGGAGGAAATAGATGCAGGGAAGTATAAATCATGGAATCAGGTCACACTGTAGCAGCAAATCAAAACAGTGGTAAAGATTCAGACACTGGGGAACAGCATATAGAGGGTTCTCTCAGAAATTCTGGGTTCTCTATATGCTGTTCCCCAGTGTTTGAATCTTTACCACTGTTTTGATTTGCTGCTACAGTGTGACCTGATTCCATGATTTATACTTCCCTGCATCTATTTCCTCCCATTCTGTAAGTTTTCCATCTTCAAAACATCTGAGGTAGTGGGATTTTTCTCCCACAAAAGCTCATGCGATAAATAAGTTTGTTAGTCTGTAAAAGTGCCACAGGACTCCTTGTTCATTTTACTGAACTAGACTAACACGGCTGCCCCTTTGGAACTTGGAAACATGCAATGCACTAGTAGACATACTCTGGGCCTGGGTCTAGGCTCAGGCCTTGCCCTGCCCTGGGGCATGATCTGGGTCAGAGCACCCAAGCTAGCATAGCTGCTTTACATGCAGAAAGTCCTGGGTTCAAACCCCAGGGGGTTGGACTAGATGATCTCATGCAGTCCCTTCCAACTCTATGATTCAATTTTAAATCTGGCTCCTGCTGCCACCAGCAAGCGGTTGGGAGCCAGGTCCGTCCCCAAGCCACTTCGCTGCAAGCAGCAAGGGGCTCTAAGCCAGCCGCAACCACCTGTGGCAAGTAGCTCAGAGCCTGACCCAGCTCCAAGCCACCTCCCGCAGGCAGCAGGGGGCTGAAAGTCAGCTCCTGCCACAAGCGGCAGAGGGCTCAGAGCCCAATCTGGTCCTGAGCCACCTGCGACAGGCAGCTTGGAGCGAGCTCCTGCTGCTGGTGGCAAGGGGCTAGGAGCCTGATCTGGCTCCTAATCCCTTGTGGCAGGAGCTGGGAGCCAGTCCCTGTTGCCTGCAACAAGCGGCTGGGAGACAGAAATTGCAACATTCTAAAATCAGTGGGTCAACATTTCAATCTTCCTGATTGCTCCATTGACAATTTACTAATTCTGGTGGGCAGACAGATGAATACCAGATCAAGGCTTCAAAGCAAAGATGCTGAGATTGAATTTATTTGCAATGTAATTGCATTGCTTCTGTGCTTAATAGGGATATTGGCTTTTTCTCTCATTACAACAGGTGATTTGACCTCATCTTTCTCTATATGCTGTTCCCCAGTGTTTGAATCTTTACAACTGCTCTGATTTGCTGTTGCAGGGTGACCTGTTCCCATGACTTACACTTCTCTGCGTTTATTTCCTCCTGTTCTGTAAGATCCCCCATCTTCAAAACATCTGATGAAATGAGATTTTTTCCCACAAAAGCTCATGCAATAAATAAATGTGTTAGTCTTTAAGTGCCAAAGGATCCCTTGTTTGTTTTGCTGAGCTAGGCTAACATGGCTGCTCCTTTGGGTCTTACTAGAGAGATCCTTGTATAGGCATGCAGTGCTCACTAATTTTGTTAAGACTGAAATTCTGAATAGCTAGAGGACATTTTCAGAACAAGCACTAAGCTGCTAAATTGATGACAGCCAGTTCAGTTCAGATCTTGAACCCAGATCTGAATAAATGCAAGTGTGCTTCGTGTGCAAAATATTTACTTTACTAGTAACTGTATGTTGCCTGTAAAGTTTTTGGGTAAGTGAAATAAATGCTGTTCATTTAGATCTTTTGTTGCTAGGAAACATCATTCCCAGATTTCTTAATGATTGTGTTTTCTTGAACTTTCTTATGCTGTGATGTCAAGCAGAATAAGTTAAATTGTGTCATGTGACCTTGCCTGCACCAGTCAAAATATACAGAATTCCTGGCAAACAAAAAAGGTACCATCTGGAAGCATAAATGACAAGATTCCTGGCTGAAATGGGAGTTTCATGTCTGGCTCTCCCCCCCACCCCCACATTTGTTCCTCTCTCTTGGGTTAAAAAAGGTTACCTGTTCTGCTTTTTCCTTCTCATTCTCCCAGGACCAGTTTCTTGTCTGCTGCTGTGTGGCAAACAGCTGAATCTGCCTCCATTTTCTCCAGAGCAACCAAAAGGACAGACAGCTCTTACATGTGTTTTTGTAGAGCTGATGCCTGTTGTAAGTTTTTTGGTTTTTTTTTTTAACAATATTGCATTATTGTGTTGAAACAGCCTCATGTGTTGTTGCATCCTCACAATGCAATATGTGAGGTGACTTTGAAACCTGTGTCTAATATCAAATCATGGGAAAGAGAGAGAGAAAGCTGGAGAAAATGTTTCAGATAATTTATTCACCAAGAAATGCAGTTTCAGGTTGACCAAAACTTATCTGTGAATTCAGATGAAATTAAGTTAATAGTTTTGGCTGAGGAAGAAACAACTGAAAATCACAAACATTTCAACATTTTAAAAACATTTTGACTTTTCATTTCAAAACTACATTTCATTTTTCAATTTAGCTCTATTTATTAAAAACGCACACATAAACTACCTACAATCAAAACAAAACAAAAAATAGGGCAAATTTTCCTCCATCAAATGTAAGATTTTGTTCCACCCAAAATGAGATTTTGTTGCTGCTGCTGTTGTTTCAGGAACAAAAACTAAAATAAAAAAACTTTTCAGGTTGAGACCAAAAAAAAAAAATCTGATATTTTAAGTACTGCCATCAAATAGAATATCTAGTATTAAGTCAGCTCCAGTAAATAATATGGGATAGAGGAGTAAGATATACCCCAAGATTCTCCTTTGCTTTTGAATTATCTCTTTCATCCCTCTTTATCATATATTTGGCATCTTATAGTGTACCATATAGAAAACACACATAGCTACATATGCAAGCCTATTATAATGCCAGTAAATTAACTTGCTAAAGTATATCTACATCTTAAGCTAATATCGAACCAAATAATGTGAGAGTTTAAGCAAAAGCTGTTTCCATGGTTATATTGGAGGCATTCTAAATATAGTACATGATGTAATATGTTAATGTGACTGGGTGGAAAACTGATGCTTGTTTCTGTATGAAGTTTATTCAGTGTAGAAATCTTTGAGATGTGTCCGTATCACTTGAAAAACTATTTCTGAAATTATTCCTATTACCCTATGATTTCCTGTTTTTCAGAACTCTTCTATTTAGTAGTTTAGTAGTAGGCTGTAGCTTCTATACTATCAATTACATACATGATTAGACCACATTAGTGCTTTTACAGAATTCTGAACATTAAAAATAATAGTCCACATGACATCTCGTTCCACTGCTGGCAAGCTAAAGGTTATCATTTTTTGTAATCTCTTCCACGCCATATATTTTGAACTTTCTTATCCATCTTTTCATTCATCCATCTCTCCTTAACATTGTTGTTTCTGAGATGTACTCTGGTCTTACTTCTTGACACATCATTCAACCATGTGATGAAGTGTTCGTGGTGGACGGTGCCTCCTATTTAATTAGCTTCTACTCACCATTCCTGTCATCTACATGGGAGCCAAATTAAGGATTTAACTACACTTAAAAATTAGATCAATCTAGCTACATTGCTCATGTTGCCCAACACTGTAGTTAGGTCATCTCAATCTCCTGTGTAGGTGCAGGTACATCAATGGAAAAAGTCTTCCATCAGCCTAGATACTGCCTCTGGGAGAGCTGGATTAATTATACTGATGGGGAAAAAAAAAAAACCTCCTGATGATGTAGGAAGGGTGTACACTACAGCAGTGTAGTTACAGTAGCTGCATCTGGGGGCTATATTGCTTGTTTTATCCAGGAAGAAAAGAGTGGTCTCATGATATGAACGTATCTCCTCCTCCAGAATAGAGATAATAATACTTCCCTGCCTCATGACAAAGCAAATATCATTTCACAAGCAACCAATTGGGTGAAATTTGTTTGGATGAACAATTGAGCATATATTTAAGGACAATGATAATATGGTGAAATAAAGATTAGTTTGTGAATGGAAAAAAGAGTGAAGTTTATCAAGTAATTTATTTGCAGTAAATAATTTGTCCAGCTCTGAACAATATCTCCTTTCCTGGTCCTTTGTCCTGTCAACATCCTAGTTCATCTGTCACTTAATAGATTCTGAGTAGTAAATGAGATGAACAACTCACCATAGACAGATCACTGCATCTCATCCTCTGAGTAGCTTCCTCAGCATATTTTGTTTCACTTATTCCTCTTTTAATTAACAGTCTTTCTTTCTTTCTACTGTTTCATTTAGCATACTGCCTTTCTAGCTTAATCAATTTAAATGAAATAGTGGGCTTCAGAAGTGCTAAAATATTCCTGATGCTTTCCAGTAAATTATCCAAAAATGTTATTTCAGGAAATGACACTCTACTCTTTAAGACTGGAAGTTTTTTTGTTCATTAAGAGCATTTTGACAACAATTAATTTATCATCTCAAAACAGTGCATAGCAGATCATGTAGCGCCGGTGATACTGACACAAACAATGTTCCTGTCTTCCATAGAAAAAGGGTGCCTAAGGAGGATAAAGATTCTACATAATAGCAGGAGGTTGCAATCACGCCTCCTATAGTGTTTTCTCTACATCCAATAAACCTGTTATTAAACTTAGCACCTCAACAAATCTTTTTGGTGCAAATAGCCTGAGGACTATGATGTGACAGTGACTAAAGACTGCAATAAAAGGCAGCTGAAATTTTTGGGGGTGAAGATTTCCACTCTTTTAAGACTACTGGCAGCATCGGATGGACAGAAATGAGTTCTGTTTGCAAAGAGCACCAAGGAAATTCACAGAATTATAGAAATTAGAGAGGAAAAAGATATAGTGGGTCATCTTCTGCATGGCCGAGCCAGTGGCAGTTTTGTCCTCACTTTATAAGGTACTTTGTTGAGTCCAACTTTAAATGTCCCATGAAACAAAGCTTTCTGGGCAACCTTGGAAAATTGTTCTACTATAAAATGGGTTTTTCTGTCAGTGTTTTGTTATATAGCTAGCCCCAAGGTATATTTTTTGAAGTTCATCCTATCTCTCCCAGTTATACCTCCTTATGCTGCATTCAATAAGTGCTTTCCATCTTTGATGTTTATGTGCTTCACATATTTCCAGATGATTCCTTTATTAACCCACTTCCTTGCCCTTTGTTGTTCAGGCTACCTATATGTATTTAGGTCTTTTAATCTTTCCTCATAGATCAATCCCTTTCGTTCCATAATTATATTTTTTTGGTAAACAGCCTCCTTTCCAAGTGATTATTAATAATATTGAGTAAGATTGGACCTTTATTAACACAGTTCCACAGTAATATAGTTTCCTCAGATACCCACTAGAACCTGTTATAATGCACTGTTCATTTCTCTGCCATAGAAATTAAGAATAGTAGTCTTCAAAGGCAAGAAGATGTAATAAAGTCTCTGAAATTTGTAACTTCAAGTTACTTCAAACAGAGACATTGAGTGAAATCCTGGTCTCACTGAAGTCAAGGGTAACAATCACCTTGCCTTCACTGGGGCCAGCATTTCACCCATTATTTTTAATCAAAGCAGGGCTCTTGTTCCCTTACAGAATATATGCTTGATTCAAGACCAGTGGGATTCCCATAGTAGCTCATGACCTGCAAGTGATTTTCCAGTGCCTCATGTTCAGCTGACACCCAAGGAGTTTTGCCAGTGACTTTAATCAGGTCAGGATTTCATCCACTGTCTATAAATCTGATCAGTGCTGCTCTTGTATTGAAGTGTCTACAGAATAAGCAGAGTGTGAATCACAGGAGTCCTTCTCATACTTCCTGAATTATGTAAGGTAGTGAAAAAGCATTGTACAAATAGACTAGGAATGTGAGAGCTGAGAAACAGAGGAAATGAATGGATCATCCCTTCTTAGGAACTAGTGATTTGTTCCTTAGAACCTATTTAGGAAGAATCAAATGGGCTACTAGGGGATGGGTGGCGAGGGAGTGGCACTTAATGTCAAAAATGGCATTAACTTTTTCTGAATCATGGATAACTCAGGTGAAAAATGATCTTGAATGCTTATGGGTCAATGTCCTAACAGATAATGTACAACATGAAGAATTAGCTGGTGTCTGCTACAGACATTAAAATTACACTGGGGAAAAGGATGGCCCCTTTCTTATACACCTATTTATAACAAATGAGGGGAAAAGTCAAACTGTTACAGGGGTCTTCAATTTGAGTGACCAAGGCTGGCGGTCTCAGGCTGCCGTGCTAAAACATCCTTGGAATTCCTAAACATTACCAATGACAAATTCCTACTTCAAGAAGTGCTGCAACCAACATAGAGAGATTCCTTTTTTTAGATATTGTCTTAATAAAAAAAAATGGCACAGATCACAAACCTAAAAAATTAATGGTAGCTCAGGTACAAATGATTTTGACATTTATAATATGCAGGCAGAATAAAGTCCAATCCAGCAATATAAATACTTGGTGCTTTAATGGTGCCATTTTCACAAAGCTGAAAACAATTATGAGCCAGGTCAGCTGGGAGTAAGTATTTAATCAGAAAAACATGAATAATATTTGGGAATTGTTTGAGAAAATCTTACTAGCTGCCCCAAAAGCCACAATTCCACAAATGAGGAAGTAGGCTGAACTGGTTATGAAAGTTAGAGTTAGAGGAGAGGTGAAGGAAGCTATAAAAAAATAAAATATAACATATGGAAGAAAAGGGAAATCAAGAGTAATGAATATAAATCAAAAGCTAGGAGAATCTGAGGGAAGCAAAGTTATGGGTAATGTGATGAGCTTATAAACAAGCATTAGAAACAAAAAAGAATCATGACAATGGTATTAATCCATTACTATGTGGAAATGATACAATTATCAATACTAATGCAGAAAAGGTAAAAGTGGACAATAATATTTCTGTTCTCTTTTTGGAGGAAAATAAAAACAGCATATCCAAATAACTTGTGTCCAAGAGTTTTAAAAAACCTGGCTGAGGCACTTGCTGGTTCATTAATGTCGATTTTCAAGAAGTCTCAAAGCACTGAGAAGTTCCAGAAGACTTGAAGAAAGCTTATGTACAATTTTTAAAAAGGATAAACCAAATGACCCAGACAAATAGAGACTTGTCAGCTTGCCGTCAATCCTTAGGAAAGATAATGGAATGGCTGATAAGGGACTTGATTAATAAAGAATTAAAGGAGAGTAATATACTGAATGCAAAGTGACGTGACTTTATGGAACATAGATCCCATCAAACTTTATCTTTTTTGATGAGATTACAAGTTTGGATCATAAAGACCGTAGGGTTCACACAAGATACTTAGACTTCTGTAAAAGTATTTGATTTGGTATCACATGACATTTTGATTAAGAAACTAGAACAATATAAAATTTACATGACATACCTCAAATGGATTAAAAACTGACTAACTATAAACAGGGAATTGTCACTGAATAGGTAAGTTAGCAGCTGGGTCCCACAGGGTCACTTCTTGGTCCTACGCTAGTTAACATTTTTATCAGTTACCTGGAAGAAAACTTCATGACAGATAAAGCTGGCATACGACACAAACATTTGTGGAATGGTCAATAATGAAGATGCCAGGTCATTGAGTCAGAGCAATCTGGATCTCTTGGTCAGCTTGGCACAGGCAAACTATGCATTTTTTATATGGCTGACCATAGGCCATAGTTACAAGATGGGGCCCTCTATCCTGGGAAGTAGCAACTCTGAAAAAAATTTGGTAGTGATGATGGATAACGATGAACTTGAGCTCCAGCATGATGCTGTACCAAAACAGCTAATCCAGTCCTGGAATGCATACTGTAAACAGGGATATTTTGAGTAGAAATAAACAGCTCCTGTATTGGCACTGGTACAACAACTGCTGGAATATTGTGTCCAGTTATGGTGACTACAATTCAGCAAGGATGTTGATAAATTCAAGAGGGTTCAGTTAGGAACTGTAAGAAAGATTAAAGAACTAGAAAACATGCCTTATAGCACTCTTGCTAAGCCTTTAGTGGACTGGGGAACATCTAAAGGTATTAATTAATGTGCATGGAACACCTGATGAAGACTTTTTTGAAAAAGCTCGTATATACCAGATGTAATGTTCTTAATATGTACTATGCCCTCCTGTGAAAACAATTCAATAAACAAAATTAAATTCAATTTTAAGACTATAAGATGCAATTATTTCTAAAAAATATATACATAAAGTTAGGCACACAACCAGAGGCGGCTTTTGGGGTAAGCGAAGCAGGCGGTGGCCTAGGGTCCCCGAGCTGTTAGGGGGCCCCGTAGCAGCTGCATGCTTCACTTATCCCTGCACTGGCAGGGCGATGGGGAAGCGGAGGGTGGCAGGGAAGTGGAGGGTGGGAGATAACCAGGTCCAAAAGCTTTGCCGCCCCCCCGCCAGACTAGCCTCTCTCCAGAGGTGCGGAGCGGCGCACCCTGCCTACTCCCAGCCGGCCACGCGTCCCCAGGGGGAGGAAAGAGAGCGGCTGGTGCGGCACTGTGGCTTGCCAAGAGTGGGGTCGCCTGGAGCGGCGTGCTCCGAAGAGTTTGGGCCACTTTGCCCCCGGCCACCCCAGGCCTGGAATTGGCCAGAATTCTTCGGAGCACGCCACTCCAGGGGGCCCCACTCCCGACAAGCTGCAGCGTCACACCAGCCACTCTCCTCTCTACCCCTGGGGAGGCGCAGCCACCTAGGAGTAGGTGGGGAGCATCACTCTGCCCCTGCCAGAGAGAGGCCGGTCTGGCAGGCAGGCAGGCAGCAAAGCTTTTGGACCTAGCAGTCTGTGCCCCCTCCGCTCCCCCCCCCCCCCGTGGTAGTTGGGACTGTGGGGGGTGGCTAGGGCGGCAGTGGGGGCCCAGAGCCCCGGTGAGGGTGGTATTGGGGGCCCACAGGAGGTGCAATAAAGGGCCTTGCCTAGGGTCCCCAATTCCCTAAGGCCGCCTCTGCACACAACTTAAAACTGGAAGTGATATTACCCAAGTAATAATGGGAATTTTAGGCCTGCGTATTCAAACAAAGTTTATCTATTCTTGGAGTAAGATTCATCAAGGAAAGCCTTACCATGGAAGTTATGTCCAAGTGATTTTGATGCAGGTGGCGACAGTGGTAGGAAATTTAAAATGCCCCAGCACAACAAAGGAGCAAGGCAGTGGTGTATGCCATCATGGAAGTTTTGCTGTGACTGGGGCATTTCAACTTCCCAGGTGTGCGCACCCTGCTGTGCTGCTCCTTACCCTAGTTCCACACAGCCCCTCACCCCCCCCAGTGGGGAGAGGCTGGGGTCAGTTGCGTATTACCTTTGCTATATATTCCCCAGAGCACCAGTTGAGAAACACTGCCCTATAGTGATAGACTTAAGGGCTGTGTCTACACTAGGGGCTTAAGTCAACTTAAAGCCCCTTATGTCGACTTAAGCAAAGCCCAGGCTATGTTTGGAATTAATTAAGTCGACTTCAGTATTTGCTTAAGTTGACTTAATAACGCCCATCTGTTAAGTCAACTTAATTTTTAAGTCAACTTTATTAAGTTGACTTAAGCCAAGGTAGCCTGGCATTAGGCTTACATCGACTTAATTGGCCTCGTTACCATCTGAAATCTTCCTGGCAACCAGGAAGTGCCTGCCCTGGCCAATCCCAGGACAGGATAAAGCCCAGCCCACCCTGGTCCACAGCCAGAGCTAGCCAGGACTCCAGCTGTGTGGCCGGCATGGCCGAGTATAGAGACAGGCACGCCAGGAAGCAGACCCCATCCTGTACCCACCAGGAGATCTTAGATGTCCTGGCCATTTGAGGGAATGAAGCCATACACTCCTGACTCCAGGGGAGCCAGAGGAACTGGGAAATTTATAAGTCCATCTCTGAGGCCCTGGCAGAGAAGGGCCAAACCCGCATCAGCCAGCAGTTGCGGGTGAAGGTCAAAAACCTCCACCAGGGCTATCACAGGGCCTGGGAGGCCATGCAGCACTTGAGGGCAGCTGACATCATCCGCCCCTATCACACCCACTGCACTCCTTCCTGGGCCAGGAGGCTGATGAAGGCCAGTCAGCTGGCACCATTGACATTGCCAAGCCCCACTCCCAGGACAATGACCAGGAGGAGGGTTTGGTGGATGAGGCCATGGTGCTGAGCCGAGGAGACACAAGCACCCCAGCACAGGGCACTGCACCAGCCCCAGGCAGTGCCAGCACAGTGCTCAGCCCAGGGACCCAGGAGGAGGCTGCCCCCACCCCAGACAAGGGGCCCTTGTGCTGGGCTCTAGCTGTATGTGCCGGTGAGTGCTCCCTCGCTGCAGGCATGGTGGGGCAGGCAGGTGGGACAGGTACTGTCGGGAACAGGACCCAGGGGCAGGCAGGGTCCTGGGGGGGCAGAGGCATTCCCACAGGAGCACAGCAGTAGAGGGCCATGTGGCATGGGGAGACCTGGAGCCAAGCGGGGTGGGGGCCTGGCAGGACATAGAGTGGGGGCACTGTCACTGGGACAGCCAAGGCCAGACAGCATGTGACTGACACCACTGGCATGTGGCCTCAGGAGAGACCCCACAGGACAGGGCTGCCTGGGGCTCACCATCCTGGGCACTACACATACCCTGTGCAGCACAGCATGGTGGCATCTGTTAATGGGTCCCTGTCCCAAAATACAGGGGGAGTGGGAATTAGGGAGATGGGCATGTGGCAGCAGGTGCTGTCAGCCTGCCCACCACACTACCTAATGGGGGAGACCCCTGGTCTTTGCTTCTGTCCTGCAGACCCTGTGCCCCTGACACTGAGGCAGGAGAAAGAATGCCACTGCAGAGCTGAGCAGGCCCAGATGGACCACCTGCTCGACCTCATGGAGCAGCAGACACATGCCCTGAAGCATCAGACCTGTGTCCTGGAGGCCTTGGCATGGGGCCGGGGGTCTTGTGGGCTGAGGATCCCCCATCATGGGACTCCAGCAGCAGCCCACATCACTGCAGGCCCCAGACCCGGGGTGGCCAGATGCAGACCCAAGACCCGTCAGCCCAGTGCTGGTAGGCAACTGTCGCCCACCTCCCTTTCTCTCCCAAACCCCCTCACTCACCCCCCAACCCCACAGCTCCTACCCCCTCAGCTCCTACCCCCAGTTACACCTGTAAATAAAACACAGCCACACTGTCATTCCATTTGCAGTGCATCCTTTTATTGTCTTGGGGGTGGGGGGAGCCAAGTGGCGGGGGGGTGGGCAGAAATGGGCAGGTGAAGGTGGTGACAGCAGCTGGAGGAAGGTGCTTTTTCTCATCTGCAGGTTCTGCAGCCAGTGGTCGTCATCCCAGGTGGTGAGAATGATCCAGTGCCACCATTCACCGCTGGTTTCTCATGCCCAGATGTGTGGGTACAAGGAGAGCGCACTGTCCATGTCAGCTCCCAGGGACAATGAGGGGATCGGCCTGCTGCGGCTTGCCTCTGCACTGGCAGTTGCTCTACGGTGCCTGATCCAGAGCCAGAGACGTCTGGGCAATGCATGGAGGTTGTGGAATACTGTGCTGGCACATTGCTGGGGCATGTCAGGATCCCTGACCTCCTCGGGCTCCATGTTGCCACACACACTTTGGAGGGTGCTGTGGCCACTTACTTCCTGATTTGAAGGAGTGGCTGGGAGAGAGGGGCACTTCTGCCATGGTGCGCTGTGGACCAGCTACCTGTAATGCACCATTTCTAGGGTGACCTAGCAGCTGCTAGTGTGGACATGGGCAGTCTTCTGGCATTTGAATGCAGATTCTCTAAGCGAGCTTAATAAGATCTACTTTTTAAGCCACCTTAAAGTAGACTTTATTAGGCTGGCTTAACTGAGCCCTATAGTATACACATAACCAAGGAGCTCAGTCTTAACTAGCTAAACAAAAAGAAGATTAAGGAGTGAGTTGATTACAAACTATAAATCTCTACATGGGGCATAAATATTTAATAATGGCCTTAGCAGTCTAGTAGAGAAAATTATAACACAATCCAATGGCTGGAAGTTGAAACTAGACAAATTCAGATTGGAAATAAGATGTAAAATTTGAACAGTGAGGGTAACTAACTATTGATGCAATTTACCAAGGTTCATGGTGGATTCTCCATCACTGAAAATTTTTAAATGAAGATATGATGTTTTTTCAAAAGACTTGCTCTGAGAAATATTTTGTAAAAGTTCTATGTCCTGTGTTATACAGGAGGGCAGACTAGCTAATCAAAATCTGTGAATATATAAATTTGTGCACATTCTGTAGCCACAGGGAGTTCCCCCATCTGAATGAAAGCTGGAAATGGGAAGGAGAGAAGGGACATATCTCAAGTCTCTAAACAGATAAGAGAAGGAGACTTATCTTTTTTTCTTCCTCAACAACGTTCAGTTTGCCCTGACTGTCCTGAACATGCAAGAATGTTTGCATTGTTGCTACTTTTACACTTTAGCTTTCTTCTTTTATTTCATCTTTGTATTTTTTTTCTTTCTATATGAATATTGCTGTTCCTAACACCTTAAAGCCTTCTTTGGCTCTCTGTTCCATTGTGCAAAGCAGCACAGATGCATGGAAAGTTGATTACCCTCATGAAACAGCTACTATAACATTTAGATTCAGGCATTTTATTTGTCATTAGCCTAACAAAGCATATAGAGTTGTAGCTAACCGAAAAGATACAGCGCAGTATTGTTTCTATTTTTAAAAAACTTCTAGAATACCAATGTGATGGAGGTCATATAAGCATCTAGAAAGATAGCCAGACAGTCAGTCATTTAATCTGAAATGGAGAAAAAAATGTAATTGGTAGACATAGGTTCATTAGTATGCTGCAGTCTGAGTCAAAGATTCTTATTAGAGAAATACTTAAGGAACTCTCTTCAGAGAATTAATGATGGCACAAACAATTTAGTCGAGTTTTCTGTCAATACCATACAGAGAGGTTGTAGCATTTTGACTTTTAAGAGTGAAATATTATATTTAAGATCATCATGCACCAGCATTTATATGTAAACCACAACACACTATCCTTTGAAATACAAATCATTAGATAAAGGAATAATTTCTCTGTTCAGCTTCAGTTTGTATCCTTGGGCTGGAAAGTTATTCAAGCTTTTCATTCTGTGTGGCTTTATGAGCCAAAGTAATACACAAACCACACAAAAAAAATGCCATCCATGTAATTGCGTAAAAAGAAGTCTTTAGAAAAATCAGGATGGAGGTAGCTCTATTAAATAGTTTGAGTCATATAACAAAAAAGGTTAATAATGTTTTGCTAAACAAATGATAAGTGAAACACTGGAAATTTCCAGTTAATACTTGTATTAGGGCCTCCTCTTGCATGGACATGCTGAGAATATACAGAAGTAGAATTTTTATTTTTATTTTGAATGGTCAATATTCCTCCTTTAAATTGTGACATAACAACTTTATCTCCAGAATTAATGGTGAAGTTAGCACAAAGACAGTTCATTAGAACTGGAAAGATAGTCATTAAGGCCCTTATTTAGCAAGGCACTTAAAAATGTGTTTATATTTAAGCCCGTAATTTACTCTACAATGCTCAGTTGATCCAAGGCAGCTTATATTGACCTAACTCTGTAATCATTTACACGTAAATGTTTTTCCTGCTGTTATAAGTCACTTGCTGTGCTGCTTTAATAACTCCACTTCCATGAGAGGCATAGCACTTAGATCAGGGTGGTGCAGTGTCAGTGTAGACACTGCATTACTTACATTTTAGTGACTGCCAAAAGGTGTCCCATAATGCCCCATTGTGACCACCATTTTGAACTACGCAAGGTGGTCATTTATAGGTGAATGCCTCTTCCCTTTTAAAGCCCTGAATATTTCTGAAATTCCATTTCCTGTTTGTGCCATATGGATGGCTCACCTAGGTTATATCTACACTGGAGGCTCTGTTAAGTTGACTTGACAAGGTTGACTTTAAGTTGACTTAAAGTCAACCTTGTTAAGTTGACTTAGCGATTCCAGTTTGAAAACTCCTGTCAACTGCCTGTGTCCAAACTGGCATGTGCTAGGTCGACCTTTCCTGGTGGTCAGGAACTCTGGGAGGGGGCCTAGAGACCAATTAGGTTGACTTAAGGACTTTTCCCCATCTATATTGGCTTAAGTCAACTTAATAAGGTCGATTTAAGCATTAATTGACCTTAAGAGATGGCATTATTAAGGAAGCACTTAAGTTGACTTAATAAAAGCCCAGTGTGGCCGCAGGGGTCTTTAGGTTGATTTAACCTTCCTAAAGCTGACCTAAGGCACCAGTGTCGATGTATCCCTAGTGGCTGGCCAGCTAACCATGCTGGCTTCACACTGCGAACACACTCCTGCCTAGACTCAGAGCTGGTGGCTCTTCTGGGTCATTTTTGTTGCGCTTGTCTGAACTTTCTCCAGTTTGTCCACAACGTCCCTGAAGTGTGGTGCCTAGAACAGTTTAAGGGCTTATCAGAGTTGAGCACAGTGGAAGAGTTGCTTATTTTAGCTTGCTTACAGTACACCTGCTAATACATGCTCGAATGATGTGCACTCTCTATGCAACAATATTACTTTGTTGACCCATATTTAGTGTGTGAGTCGTTATACCCACACAAATCTGGTTCTGCAGTACTCCTTCCGAGACACTCGTTTCCCATTTTGGTTTTTATGGTGCTTTCTATTCCTTCCTAAGCAGAGTACACATTTGTCCTTACTGAATTTCAGCCTGTTTATTTCAGAGCATTTCTGCCATTTGGCAAGATCATTTTGAATGTTAATCCTGTCTTCCAAAGAGCTTTGAAAACCTATCAGCTTGATCCCATCCACAAATTTTGTAAGTATAATTTCTTTGCCATTGTCCAAACCATTTATAAAGATACTGAATAAAACTGGATCAGGACAGATCTCTGTAGGTCCCCACTCAATATATCCTTCCAACTCAATGATAAACCATTGGTAATTACCTCCTGAGTAAGACTTTTCCCAATCTACTGTGGACATGGCCATCCCTGGGCAGGAGGTGCAGGGTCCAGAGCCAATTGGCCTGTGGCCCACCCCATGCTGGAGGGTGGACTGGCCCAGAGGTCAGCCCTGCACTTCTGCCCCTCCCCTGAGCCAGTCAAGCTGCCTCCAGAAGTGGGGCAGGCCAGCCTGGGGATGGAACGGGCTCCACTCTTCTGCCCTGCCTCTGGACCAGCCCAGCCCACCCCACCCCTGGGCCAGCTGTTCCACCTTAGGGGTGGGGAGGTCTGGCCCAGAGCACATGCCAGATTCCAAATTCCCACCCCTGCCTCACTGTCTTCAGCATTGCACTGAAGGCAGCAGGGTGGAGGCAGGAGACAGTTTGGCCATGGGGGTGCTAGCGGGATGGCCCCATACAGCTCCCGCACCCCAGATGGCCCTGATTGTGGTGGCTCCATCTAGGCTATGTTTCTTTAATTTGTTTATGAGAAGATCACAAGACACTTTAAAAGGCCTTAAACTAAAGTCAAGATATATGACATCTACTGCTCCACCCATCCACTAGCATGTTATCATATCAAAGAAAGATATTGCATTGTTATAACATGATTTAGTCTTGATAAATTCTTACTGACTATCACTTATCACCCTGTTTCCTTCTCGTTGCTTACAAATTGATTATTTCCTCCATTATCTTCCTGGTTACTGATGTTAAGCTGACTGGTCTAAAGTTTCCTAGGTTATTCTTATTTCCCTTTTCAATAGATAGGTACTATATTTATCCTTTTCCAGGCCTCAAGTAGTTCTAATGGCCTCCAGAAGTCAGCAGACATATTCACTAATGGCTCAGAGCTCTCTTCAGCCAGTTTCTTAAGTATTCTAGAATGCATTTTATTGGGTCCTGCTGACTTGAAGATACCTAACTTATCAAAGTAATTTGAGATTTTCCTGTTTTGAGATCAGTTCCTACCCCATTTTTGCTGATGTTCACTATGTTAGTCTTAGCACCACTGCTAACTTTTTTTGGTGAAACCAAAACAAAAAAAGGCAATTTACCTTTGGCCATTACTGCATTTTCTGTTGTCTTATGTTCCTCCCTGAGTACTAATCCTAACCTTGTCCTTGATCTTTCTTTTGTTTCTCATGTACTATAGAAATTCAGAGTTATGAATATCTCGGGAATGAAGGTTTAAACATTCAAAATTCTGAGCAAAACATTATTGGTGTTCTTTTAAAAGTTTACAAAAGTTTTAAAAGTTTTGGGCATTGACTTAATATAGCTTTGAAAGTTTACTATACAGAAAAAAATGCTGCTTTTAACCATCTTAATTTAAATGAAACAGGCACAGAAACAGTTCTATTACTTTTATTTCCCTTTATTTTTAATAGTGTACATTTACAATACTGTATATGTATATACAATAGTTTATGCTTACTATACTGTACTGTATATGCTTTTTTTCCCCCTCAACTACTGCCTGATTGCATACTTCCGATTCCAACTTTGTTGTCCAGTCAGTTTGCAATTCTAGTGTTCATAACTCCTAACTGTTTTCATACCATATTTTCTTGTTATTCTTTAAAATTTGGTGTCCAAATGAATTATGAGCATATTATGTGTTTTAATGATAGCTTTAAATCCAAACTAAAATGCACCCCAAAACAGCTTTCCAAAAATATCACACATTTGTGTGCTAAAATGCAATTTTTTTGACACCCAGAGCAAGTTAAGTATTCACTGCCTAGACAGACCCTTTTATTCCTTTCCAATACAGAAGTGCCAGTGGAAACATTTTAATGCATTACTTTTAATCATAATATCATAATTCATTCACCTACCAATTCATTAATTATACTCAGAATTCATGCTGTAAGAAAGCATACTAAAGTGAATTGACAGTGGGCAAGCAGATTTGTGTTCACAGCAGCATCATTTGAACAACTGTATACACTTCTAGTAATGCAATTAACCTGCAATAGTAATCTTTATTAATACATTATTAAATATACCTCATCTGGAAGATGGCCCAACCTGACAGTCTGAACTGCATTGAACTAATGACTCTACATTTGCCAGCACCGTATTTTCTCATCTTTAATTTACAGAGGCAGCTCTTAGCCATTCAAAAATTCTTTAATGTTAGCATGGATTTCTACCACATTCATTTGGTTATGTACTGTGTGGCACTGATCCTGCAGTTGGACCTTCACAGATCTGATTGCGGGTTTATGACTCAAGTATAGTATTATTTAAGCTCTCTTTTTAATGTAATGTTGTTACTCACTTATACTTAATGGCTATGTCCACACGTTGCTTTTAAATCAAAACAATGGCTGTTGTTTCGATTTTAAAAATGTCATGTCTGAACGACATTTCATAATTTCAAAATGACGAGCCCTGCCATTTCAAAATAATGAACCTTATTTCAAAATAGTAAAACCTAGGAAGAAATCAAAATAGCCAGTAAATCAAAACGGTTGTTTTGAAACAATGCCATTTGGACATGTTATTTCAAAATAACCATTATTTCAATTTAGCACTTTAGACCTTCTCCTTCCCAGGGTGCCTTCCTTTTTCTATATATTGGGTGGGGGCATGGCCCTTCTAGAGGGCCAGGTTGCCACACCTCCCATGGTGCGTCTCTCCTGAATCAAAATAGCAAGTCCTGTGTCCAGACTTGTTATTTTGATTTGATGTTTTTGCTTAATTTGATTTAATTTAAATTGAATTAAGGATTTTATTTTGAATTAACTTATTTCTATTTAACTTAAATCGAAATAAGCGTGTACGTGTGGACATAGCCGATGTGTCTCATCATGACTTCCAATACAAAATGCGCTTTTCTATCTCTATTGCCCTGTTAAAAAACTAATATCTTAATAACTATGATTATTATTATTTATGCTATTTACACAGCACATACAAGTGTGCTAGGAGTTTTACATACACATAATCAAAGAATGCCACACCCCCAAAGTTTACAGTATAAGTAATGAAAGCAGAAAGGTGACAGGATACAACCATGCAAGTCTATGGCTATGTCCACACATACATCATTATTTCGAAATAACCCATTTCGAAATGAGTTATTTTGAAATAAGTTAATTTGAATTAACAGTTTGCCAACTCGAATTAATGGAAAGCCTGCTTTCGAAATAGCCCTTGTTTCAAAATGGTTATTTCGAAACAAGGCCATTCAGACATGTTGTTTCAAAACAGTTGTTTCAAAACAATGGTGTTGTTTCGAAACAACTTGTCCAAATGCCATTGTTTCGAAACAACCGTTTCGAAACAACAGCTATTTTGATTAGATGCGAGGTTTAACGGTTTTGAAATAACGGCCATTATTTCAAAACAACAGGTCCCATTGTTTCAAAATAACAGTGCGTCATGTGGACATGCCGCTTCTTATTTTGAAACAACCTCTGTTGTTTCAAAATAAGAAGCCTGTATGGACATTGAGATGATGTTTGGAATCCCTCTGATGGGGTTTAGTTTTTGTAACTGTTTTCCTTATTCCCTCCTTCCATCCCATTTCTCCCTGCAACCATAACTCATCAGCCAACCTGCTGCCCACTGATTTGGTGGCAGTAGGCACCAAGAACTAAGGCAGGGGTTGGCAACCTTTGCTGACCCTGTGCCAGTCCTTTCTTCACAATCCTTAGCTGGTGCCGACGGCCCCCTCTGCTGAAAAAATGTGGCAGCTGCCTGAAAATTCAGCAGTAGTCGTGGCTGGAGTGGGAGTGCTTCCCAGAAGTCACACAGAGTGGCTCATCTTGGCAGTGTGCCTGTGGACACAGGTTCCCAGGCATGCTTCAGAAAAAAGCTGCCTGGAGTGGCTCCATTGGAGGACCATCACACTACAGAAAGGAGCCACTCCAGGCAGCTTTTTTCTGTGTCACATGGAGGCATAGGCATGGTGGGACCCCCTGTCCCAGCTGCACCCGAAGGAAGCCACCCAGAGTGGCTTTTGGTGGCAGTAGTGGCAATTTCTGTGATACAGCAGAGAGTGTTGCGTGCCACTCTGAATGGGCTCGGGTGCCACTGTTGGCACACGTGCAAGGGGTTGCCTACCCCTGAAGTAAGGGATGGAGAGTGTACATGAAGCATCTTGAGTATGGCATTAGCATCATTTCTACTTTTAGGTGAAGTTTAAGGTGTTCACATCAATCTGTGAAGTCCCACATGATGTGGCTCCTGCCTATCTGAGAAACAACTTTCCCTTGCATGAACTGCTCTGACCCACTCATTTCTTGATCTGAACAGCTGTGAGCTTGAGACAGGTGTTTATGATTAGTTACCTTTAGCTGTGGCACTTATTTCCTCCACTGATCTGACAGATTCTAAGTTTGATGACCTTCAGGGCCTAGAGTACAGCTTGCCTCTTCCCCAGAGATATCAGATGTGAGTAAGATTGACATTTGGTTTATTCTGAAGGAGAATCTTCATGCTGACACTGATCAGTGAGACCAATGTTTTTAAATTTTATACAACCAGAGATGTTTTTAGACTAGGTGGATTTTATAAAATGAAATAAATCTCATTCCCTAACAGCTGCAGAAATGCATGTGTTTAATGGAATAGCAATTTCACAATCCTTTCCTTAACCAGTAATTCCTTTGGGATTATTTGTTTATATGCCAGAAAATCATCATCCAATATCCAGTGGAATATATGAAGAGGGGCATGTGATATTGGTGCGAAAAGGGTAGACTCTGACCTTTTAGAATAATTATAATAGTACAGTCTTAAATGTGAATCATCATGATATGTTTGACAGCAAGACAAATAAAATATACCAAGAAGTGTGGATAGTTGTGGTGTCAATTCACTGCAAATACCATCCACAAATGTAAACAATAAAAAACTTTCAAAAAAAATTTCAGAATACAGATAGTTCCAGTTTGACTATACAGATGGAGGGGCTCATATGTCTATATTATTGCAGCAAACATTTGACTAACCCAAAAATCCACCTGAGAAAATCTTCAGAAAATGAAGAGCTTCTATGTTAAACATTTTCACTTGCTTGGAGTCTGCAACTACAATTATAGACACCAGGAGAATTTTGTGGTCCTCACACTTTTTAAAAGGATATATATAATATACTCTGTCTTCAGAGAGAGAGAGAAGATCTTGGGTATGTGTGACACTTCACAGATATATAAGACAAAACTCATAACTCAAGCAACTTGCTATCTAATTTATATAAATAATACAACAAGGAGACAAATTGAATCCTGTGAAAAGGAGAAGAATAATACAATAGGGGAGAGGCAGAAGCTCTTGGGAAGACTTTTTTGTGTGTGAAGGTGATTGGGTTATAATGATTTGACTTGGCATAGTATGTTAAACTCCAGTTTTTTTTAATTTTTGTTTCATAATCCGATCAGAGTCAGGAATGGGAGTCACTGCAGACTTCATGTAGAGACTACTAGCAGGAAATAAATGAGTTTTGAGGAGGGGTTTGAAGGATAAGTGTGAGGGAACAACATATAGTGGAAAAGAGAGGCTACTCCAGTCATAAGAGAGGTGGCATGAAAGAAGGTGTGGCATCTTCATATGAAGAGAAGGGGGAAACAACTTATTAACAGGAGGCGCTGATAAAATAGAGAGTCTGCCAGGCTGAAGAGCAGATGATGAGATTTGGGAAATGGATAGGGGATGAAGTCACAAAAAGTCTTGAAAGTGATCCAAGAATAGAGAGGAGGCAGCCTGTGGAGAGAATTAAAGAAAAATATGACATGCTCATTGTGATAAGAGAGAAAATGATTTTCACAGTGGCCGTTGGATAGAGTAGAAGGAAATAAATTAAGAGTTCAGGGAAGAGGAGAATGCAGAAGTCAAAAGATACTGAAGGTATAGGTGGCTAAGGATTTAAACAGTGAAGTTGGATCAGAGTGGGGCAGATTTTGAGGACACTGAGAAACTAGAACAAAAACAATTTTGCAGCAGCTTTGTGTAGGGGTTAAAGAAGAGATAGAAGTCAAATATGAACGCGGGATTAGGTCTTGGCTTTCAAGAATTGTGAAGACATAAACTTTCTAAAAGAAAGAAATTTTAGAATGTGTTGTTTTGATTTGAGTTGGTAACCATGTACATGGGTTTACATGTAAGAAAAAATCAGATACAAACGGGAGCCTGAACAGAGGGAGATGTGTGTGGAATTAAATGTGGGGAGTCACTTTTGAAACTACTTGTTATTCACAAGGAAAATCAAAGCTATTCAATACAGAGCAGAGAGACAGATTTGACCATCAGTGCACTATGGCTGTATGTTTAAAAAACTTCTATAATTGTGTTTTTTACAATTGATTTAAATGTCTGGTTTTATTATATTTTTTCGTTTGAAACTAAATGCATTCCCATGAAATGTTTTATCCGTATAGCAGTTACCCTTTCTTCAATTATAGTGAACCTAGGCCTCTTAAAAATTAGCAAGCTTTAATGAACTTCTTCATTGCTAATTCATCTCCCCATTATTTTGACAGTGTGATGTTTGTCACAATTAGTACAGTTAACATCATGTTGAGTGAAATTGATTGAAAAAAGCTTCTGAAGTTCATAAGAAAATAAATGGCCCTTATCCTTCAGAACATTAGTTATATCTTTTCTTTAAGAAGTCAAATCTCTTAATCTCCATCATTGTCCATGCCCTTTTTTGCTTTTTTCTAACTTTTTTTTTTTAATATGTCATAGCTGGATACAATTTGGATTGTTTTGAAATTCCAAACTTGTCAGTAGTAGATGAGGTATGTATGTTCTTATAACAAACCAAATCAGGTCAATCTAGAGATTTACAAATGGATTCTGTTTTAAGGTTGCCTTTCCATTTTAGCAAATGCTGAATGCACTGTTAATCCATTCTTTGAACAGATACTGTCTAACCGCTGGTATTCTTGTTTGTGAAAATAACCAAGTGGGCAAAATTTCCCTGTAATCACTTTTGTGTTCTTTGGTCTTTTCCTTTCACAAAGGAGAATTTTCAAGCAGTGGGAAGCCTCTGCTGTGCCCCTATTAATAACAGTAACATGGATTCAGCTTGTATCTTTCATCCCAATGCACTATGAAGCACTTAAACTGAGGCACATGCAGGCTGTAGGGCTCTCTTCATAACTATCATTTCACTGCAGACTCTTCTGAAGTGAAATACAAGAATGGTTTAGCAGTTTACAACAACCCTGCACAGAAGTGTAGGGCAAACAGAACCAGATCCTGCAAGGTGCAGCCCCTAGCGATGTTAGTGTAGTGAAGAGGAATAGCATTTGCAGTTAAAATGGCATTGCGGACAGTAGGCTGATAGAATAAAACCACTAGTGTTGGAACTGACTTTTGGGCTAGCACCCAGACCCATTCAGATATCATCATAAGATTAATTATAACAAATAGTCAAGACTCTGGAGATTTTGAAATCTTCTTCTGTAGGATGATTACTATTATGTTTTGTCCTATTATACAAAGCCTGGTATCAGGTTCCGAAGGGGCAGCTGTTTTAGTCTAGTTCATTAAAACAAACAAGGAGTCCTGTAGCACTTAAAGACTAACATTCATTTATTGCATGAGCTTTCATGGGAGAAAATCCCACTTCATCAAATGCTTTGAAGATGAAGGAACGTACAGAATGGGAGGAAATAAATGCAGGGGACTGTAAGTCATGGAATCAGGTCACACTGAAACAGCAAATCAAAGCCATTGTTAAGATTCAAACACTGGGGAAGAGAATACAGAGGAAGATGAAGTCAAATCCTCTGTTGTAGTGAGAAAAACTATCTAAAGTCCCTAGTAAGCCCTGAACAATGCAATCAAATTTACAAATAAAGTCCATCTCCACAGCTTCTCTTTGAAGTCTTGTTCTGGTATTCACCTGTCTAAGCACCACAATAAGTAAATAATCAATGGAGTGATCAGGAAGATTGAAATGCTGACCCACTGGTTTTAGAATGTTGTGATGTCTGACATCAGATTTGTGCCCATTTATTCCTTTCTGCAGAACTGTCCTGTTTGTCCAATATATAAGGCAGGGGGGCATTTCTGGCACATAATGGCATAAATCGCATTGGTGGATGAGCCTTTGATGGAGTAGCTGGTTTTATCAGGTCCTATAATATGTGGACAGATATGTGGGTGAAGTTGGCAGCATGGTTTGTTGCAGGGATATGTGCCTGCTTTAATGGTTCTGTTGCTAGGTCTGTAGTTGCTGATAAGTATCTACTTAAGATTGGGGGGCTGTCTGTAAGTGAGGAGAGGTCTGTCTCCCAAGGCTTGAGAGAGTGAGGGATCGTCTTATTGAATAGGCTGTAGATCCTTGACATGTGCTGTAGAGATCTGACTTGGGGTGAAGACTAGCAGTGTTCTGATGTTTTCTGTCTTGGGTTTCTCCTGTAGTAGTTGACTTTGGGATACCCATCTGGCTCAGTCAATCTGTTTCTTCACTTCTGCAGTTGGGTACTATAGTTTTAAGAATGCTTGATAGAGATCCTTCAGGTGTCTGTCTCTATCTGAGGGATCAGAGCAAATGCGGTTATATCTTAGGGCTTGGCTGTAGACAATAGATCATGGAGTTTTGGATGAAAGTTCAAGGGATGTAGATAACTATACCAATCAATAGGCTTATTTGTCCATCCCTAATTTGTACTGTAGTGCCCAGAAAGTAGATCCCCTATGTGGAGTGTACCAGGCTAAGTTTAATAGGGGAGTGGAAATTGTCGAAATCTCTGTGGAAATCTTCAAGGGCATCCCTACTGGGGATCCAGATGATGAAGATATCATCAATGTAGCATAAGTAGAGGAGAGATGCTTTGGGATGAGACTTGAGGAAATGTTGTTCTAAGTCACCCATAAAAATGTTGGCATATTGTGGGGCCATGCGGGTACACATAGGAGTGTCCCTGACTTGAAGGTATAAATTAGCCTCAGATCTTTAATGGTTGTGGGTGAGTACGAAGCCCAGCCAGGAGGTGTGCTGTGGCGTCATCTAGGATGGTTCTTCTAAAAGCTTGTAAACCATCTTTGTGTGGGATGTTGGTGTAAAGAGCTTCTATATCCATAGTGGCCAGGATGGTGTTCTCTAAAAGCTCACCAATGGATTGGATTTTCCTCACGAAGTCCGTGGTGTCTTGAAGATAGCTTGGAATGTTGATAGCATAGGGTCTGAGGAGGGATTCCACAAAGCCAGATAAGCCTGCTGTAAGAGTGCCAATGCCTGAGATGATAGGGCATCTGGGGTTTCTTTTTCACAGATGTTAGATAGTAGATAGAATATCCTACGTTGGGGTTTTGGTGGTGTTTCTGTCTTTATTTGTTCCTATACTGCCTCATGGAGTTTCCTGAGTAGATGGTGTAGTTCCTTTTGGTATTACTCAGTGGGGTCAAAGAAAAGTGGTCTGTAGAACATGGGATTGAAGAGTTGTTTATAAGACTCCTGATCATAATCAGATTTATTCATGATGATGACAGCACCTCCTTTTGTCATCCTCCTCACTGATAATGTCAGAGTTGTGTCTGAGGCTGTGGATGGCATTGTGTTCTGCAAGGCTGAATTTACAGTGTAAGGGACATTGTTTGTGCACAATATCAGCCTTTGCACGGTGGCAGAAACAATCAATGTGGAAGTCTAGTCTGTTGTTCTAACTGTCAGGAGGAGTCCAAGAATAATATTTCCTCTTGCAGTGTTGGGAGGAAGGTATCTATAGGTTACTGCACAGATCGTTGGTGTGGTGGAAATATTCCTTGAGCCTGAGGTCACTGGAGAATTTTATCTTATGTGTGGGGGTTGTGTGGCAGAAGGAAAGTCCCTGAGAGAGCACAGATTCCTCTGCTGAAGTAAGCATGTAGCACGAAAGATTAACAATGTTGGGTGGGTTGAAACTTTCACTCTTGTTGTCCTTTGTGCTGCATAGTAGTTTAGACAGTCTGATGTCTTTCTTCTTCCTGGTATCAGAACTCACTGAAGCTGAAGAATGAATACATGTGTATGAACTGGAATGATGAATAGCGTGATATTCATAATATCTTTTTGCATGCCTATAGGTAGAGGAGTCTCTCTTTATCCTCCTTTTATTTACAGTTAGTGAAATCCAAACATGAATCCACTCTGAGCTATCAATAAATATGATTATCAGACCCCTTGAACCTAAACTGGAATCAGAACTTGAATATTTGAACATTGACAGGTAGATTTTATTTTTTTATCTTCATCCAGAAAAAGAAACGAACAAGCCTTATCCAAGGAGTAGTTTTACACTGTTCACTCATTTGCCAGCCAGGCACGCTGCTCAGCTGTGGACACAATAAAAAAATTACTTCTGAAACATATACACTGAGATTTTTCAAAGGGAATTAAGGGAGCATGGCATCCAAATCATATTGAAATGGAATGGAACTTGAGCACCTAACTCCATTAAAATCCAGGCATAGTCTATAAACAATGTACCAGACTTATTGGGAACACTCATTATGACTGAGATCTTTTCAGTACTCAAACAACTGATACCTAAATACCATGACCCTAATAAGATTTGAGCCATTTCCCAGCCAATGACAGAAAAACAGATGAATTGTATCTAGTTCTCCATTTTCATTATGTTTGCCATATGGAGGAGGGAAACAGGATTGTAATAATATTCAGTCAGATTGCAGTTTACTGTTTTGGCCTTTTTAAGAATTGTGTTGTAACTAGCTGTATATTCACCTTCTTTGCACAGTGTGTGTGGGCCAGGGAAGATTGAATTACTGGTTGTATATAGTTTTATATAATTAACCTTTCAGGTTGGGAGTTTGGGGCCGTGGTGCATGAAACCACTCTGGAATTAGGGTTATTGATGTTGTATATGTCAAAATGTGGCTAATTCATAGCTAATTGTATACATGAAGGAATATACAAAGTACCCATCAGAACTACGAAGTCTCTGCTGTAATTAAAAACCTGGGCACAGTTGTCTTCTGGTTTGTCATTCCATCTTTTCTCTTGCAGTCCATCCCCCCTACCTAAGACAGCTTCTAAACTCTTGATCTTAAAGGAGCACACACCCACTCACACACACACATTTTACCTCATTTTGGAACCCCTATATGCACAGGGTTGGCCAAAGCAATTCTGGGAGGTACACTGGAGAGATGTGTGATCTCTCCCCAAATCTAATCAACTCCCCTGTCTACTATTAATATATTGTTGGGCATAAGCTGAATGGGAGCAGTGTTTGAGAAATGGTTCTTTAGGAGACCTTCCATACATAACAGATTTCTTTTCCTAAAGCAGGTGAGAAGTTGCAGTGTGATCTTTAAGTTTCTTCCCATTCCCCACATTTCTACTCCACAAATATACAATGGTTACTTTTGGTACATTTGTCCAAATAAAAAGGAAGTTGGTCAATCCCCACCCACTGGGCGTCTTTGTGTATGGTCTGGCATATTTTAGCATTTGTATTAGCTCTGGACAAACATCAGCTACTTCCTCAACTGTCACTCAGAGAGGTGAGGATGGTAAGCATTATTATTCAGGTTTTACCCCCGAGAAAGGAGCATTGTTTAGTGGAGAGGACACTGCAATGAGAATCAGGAGGACTGGATTTTATTTGCAGCTCTGCCACTGAATTGCTATTATGACAATGAGCAAATCACTCCATCTTTCTATCCCTCCTTCCCCTCTCAGCCCTCATCCGGCCAGTCTCATGACTGTAAAGTATCATAGCCAAGATTGTCTTTGACATGTTTTTGCATTTTTTAAGTATGAGTACTACAGTAACGCAAATAAATAAAAATGCATGGATGGGAAAGCCTAAATGATTTGACAATGGCCAGAGATGTAGCCCATATGAAAATGAAGGACAGAATGTAGAAATCTGTTTTTCTTAACCCCTTCTATAATCTACAAATCAGCTACAGCTGTTGTGGCTAGAGGTCACATTTCAGCTACAGGCAGCCAACTGCCCAGGAGATGTAGGAAGCACTAGTACTGTGGCTAGTGGTACAGCCTCCTTCGACTACAAACTCTTATGGGGTCCACACAAACATTGAGAGATCAGTGGTTTGCATGATTGCAAAAAACAGCCCTTGGTCACCTGTGGAGGGGAATGTGAATAACATGATTTTCAGGAAGCAGCACTGACAGGCTTTCAGATCTCACATTCCACTTCTATCTACACATATTGCTTACATTTTCAAAGCTATGTTCAAATGGAAAAGGGTTAAAAACTCATTTTTATATGGAAGCTGTTATTTGCATTTGTTCTACTTTTCTTTAAATAAGCCAGCTCTGGATATATGAAACTGTTCTGTGAACCTGCAGTATGCACCACACATTCATACAGTTTTCTCATTAAAAGGAATAATTGCAGAAAGCTTGGAATATGCACCCCAGATCTGCAAAATAATTCCACTGCTAGTACCTAAATTAGCTTAAATCCTTTGAATGATGGACAAGGGAGGATGTATAGTAAAGTCATTTTGACCTCTACTTGGCCAGACTTATGAAGGAAGCTATGTGAGAGTCTAGGGTAGGGACATAAAACAGGTAAGGGGGGAAATAACTGCCAGTTCAATATATGAGTACATAGCAGGCTTCAAGTATTGCTCCTGCTCTTTTCATTGTGGAATAAATGAAATGACCTTCCAGTTAAAGTATAAAAGATTGGAAAAGACAGAATAGAACAGTGAAACCCTGTTTCCCAGTGTATGTTCAGCATTAGAATTCTGCTCTCATACTCAAGTGAAGAAAAACTGTAGTCTGAACAGAAAACAGCTTAGCAATAAGCCATTCTTGTGTCAAATACTGTAAAAGAAAACAGTTAACAACACAAACCCTCTGCATTCTCATTACAAGCTGCGTGTATAATAGCCTGTTTCTCCTCAAATACCAAACAGGAATTCTTAGTGCTCTTTTATGTTTAGCCTTCCAAGTTGGCAATTCCACCAGGCCGGCTGCTAATAACCTGTAACTCCTCTATCATTCACAGGTATTTGCCGTGGTTTTTGCTTTTATTGTGACTTGAAACTATTTTATGACTGAATTCTATTATTGCTCTACCTACAGTGGGAAATGAAGCATTTTTATCTGCATCTTTTGGTTCTTTCTTTTTTTCTTCCAGCTTAATGACATTATTGTGAGCACCTCTGGGATTATTATTCAGAAGTGCTTTCTGGAGAACTTGCTGCTTCAGAGTAAGCCATTATTTTTTGTTGGCCCCACAGGCACAGGAAAGACAGCTATTGCAAACAACTTCATGTGACAGTTACCTCTTGAAAAATATGTTGCATGCCAAATTAACTTATCAATGTAGGCTTCCACTAATCAAACCCAGGACATCTTCCTAACAAAATTCAAAAGGTACCCAGAGTTTTAATTAAAATCAAATATGTAACAGTGCTTGGTTTACTCCACAGAGATTACCCACAAAATAATACTCTCCTTCAGTGTCTGACAAAATAAATGAAGGCTGATTTGTTTCTCCTTCTAACATTTATTACTGAGGAAACTACATTTTAATTGTCGTTGACAAATATTCTAATTTAAGGGGTGCATAAAATGAAACACCGCCAGTCTAAAAAGTGTGTCTGCTTACTGTTTCTTTTTAAATTTTTGCTTTAAGAGACTGAATTAGCTGCTTGTTCCTGGTTATTCTTCAATCTAAAGCATATTAAAGGGAACCACCAGATTGGTTTCTGACTAGTAAAAAGAGCCATCTGTTGGGGAAAGATCTGAGCAGTAGGCTATATATGGCACTTGCCGATGCAGAGAGGGCAAAAAGATCGACTGGAAGAATGGCAATGTCCAGGGGATTCTGACTGCTAAATGGTTAGCTTTCCAGCATCTAAATGATGCATGTTTAATTAATCACATGACAGACAAACAACTCAAACATTGATTGACACCATAAAAGAAAGCTTAGTTTGTAGTCTGGACTGTTCAATATGGAGAATTTTGTTAGTTCAAAACTTGTAACTTTTTATTTCTAAGCAAACACCTTAGACTTCTGGACTCTATCATGGCAAGAAGATATTTATAACAACACAGTATCAGCTAAGTAGTACAGCAGCTTCTCCAAATGCAGGGACAAGCAGTTAAGAATTAGGTAAACAGCACTTTTGATGTTAAAACTTACTTATTGTAATAAATGTAAATGTACAAGCAAAACAAAATCACAAATTACAGACACACATGGCAAACAGCTGAATTACTTAAGGAACAAAAATTACATGCACACTGGAGATCTAAACATAACATCAAAAACTACCATACTATAATGAAAGATGTTATATATTTTAGCAGTAATACAAAGGGCTAGTAAATGTCATTAGGGTATTTATTAAAGATGCTCATGAGTCACAATTTTCATCTCTAGAAATGTCCAAAGATAAAACCATTTGTCTAATTCATCATTTTTATTTTCTTTGTGTAATGGAACTTACTCAATCAAAGATAACAAGCCAGGCTATAAATTACATATATGGCCATCAAACTGACCCTACAAAAACAGTAGCCAAAAGTAAGTTTGATCAAAATGTTCTGAATTTAGATTTTTGACTAAATGTTTTATCAAACTTTTGATTTTTAATTAATAAAAATGCAAATAATTTTTCAGTAACATTTCCATGATTTCTTTTGGGTTTTTTGCCAGAAAGAGAGGCAGTTTGACAGCTATATAGCTGTCATGAATTCTTTGATTTTGAAAAAAGATGAAGTTTGAAAAATCATTAAAATGTTTTGGAAAGAACATTGACCCTCCCCCCCCCACCTTTTTCAACCAGCTCTAGTCAGAAAGCAACATAGGAACTTCTAATACGGTATTTGTAAACTTTCAACACAAAATGGATATAGTATGTCAACTTTGCAGAACTTCTTCTACCTTTCCATAGCTCAGAAAGTTGTATAGCTTAGGAGATAAGATGTTTTCTTTTCATTCAATTAAGATCATTAAATGGTAGGATATATAGTGTAGAGCAATGGTTCTCAAACTTTCATATCTTACATCCCACAATTACTTTATCAAAGAACCTGGGTCCCACCATGATAGAAGCAAAATGCCCACTTTTTTGAGAAGGACATTTATGTGTTTACAGCCATTCTGTTATTATAGGTATAATTTATTATAAGTTTTAAGGACTAAAAAATTGCAGTAGTATTGTTGGGGGTAAATTTTATTGCTATGGTTTTAAAACACAAACAAAAGTAATAATTCCATTACTATTTGAAAATTATAATAATACAGTGGAGTATGAATTTTACTGCAGTACTTTCCAAGGAGTCACTCAAAGAGCTGTAAAATTTTGCTGTCAGCAGGTTTATATATAATGATACTGGGTCAGGTGGGCTAGGCAGATCAGTGGTAGGGAGAGTGAATTCTTCGCAATTCTTATGAAAACCTTGTGTCCCACCTATACCACTTCTTCAACCCACTGTTACCGCTGGTTGAGGACCACTACAGATGAATATAGTATGTCAAAGCTGTACTGACAATTTGCACTGTAATTTTCTATGTATTAGAAACAGCTTTTTAAAAACATTTATTTGGTATGAGTGAATCTTTTATGTGTGTATCTGTAAGTGCTTTCTGAAAATTAAATCAAAATGTAGCACTGATGTTATACAGGTTCATTTTAAGATTTTCTATTCTTTTCACAGAGGCTTGTAAAAATAAAGAACAGAGAGGTTATTCATTTAAGAAAGGTCATTTTTTATATTTTATTAACTTTTCTACTAAATCATAAGCGTCACTACATGTCACTTTATATTTTATATATAAATCAACTAAAACACATTTTATGAAAGTCTAGGCTAGCAGGGACAGCAGCCTCGTGCAGCCCAACAATGTGGGAAGTTATATATGTATGTTATAGAAGATAGGTGCTCATTTGTAAACCAAGGTAGCTACTTGCAGATATGGGAGTTATAATATGTATTCAACATTCCAAAGTTAGCCAAACTATCAATAGGCTGCAGTCAGGATATTTCTAGGAGTGCTTTGTCTTTCAGACGCATCCTGAAGTGAAAAAGCAACAACAACATAAAGAATAGTTTCTGGGGGACCCAAGCTGGTTAGATGTGAACCATCTGCGGTGCTGCTATTTACAAGTGAGGACTATCAGAGCTATATGTGAAGTGCATGGATCTCTGAAGGATGTACATGTCTCTGAGTAAAATTAAAGAAACCACACTATTGTTAGGAAGCAATCAGCAGTAGAGACAAGGAAAACTGTGGCTCTGGAGAGAGATCGAAGTAAATGGATTTGTGGCATTAAGGACAGACTGGAAGCTTTAGGAAGGTGTGACAGGTGGCATGTATCTTGTATTTCAGATATAGCCAAACGTGCCTCATCAAAGAGGTTCCTAAGTTGCATACAAAACAAGACAACTTTCTGATCCATAAATAATCTAACTAAAGGGGAAGCTATCCTGGAGATTTCAGTGCTTATTATTAAAAATTATTATTTCACTTGAATATTTGACCAAATAACTAAAACTTCCAGGCATTTTGTCAATTGTCTGACAATGAACATCGAACATTTGACTAGATGCCTGAAGCCACACATATTGAACTAAACAGTCAAGCAGATCAAAGTATCTACTAATCTACTAATATTGCAAATAGGAAAGATTTGGTGTAACCAAGAATTCAAAGATCACCCCTTGCTTGGAGGGGAAGTAAGGTTATCGCATACCTTTTGGCTTGGCTCTGCTCAGATTGTGAGTTGCTTTATATTCCCCACTGAGAGACTGGGGCAAGGAGTGGGCCATGGCTTAATTCAGTGCTGGATTAAGGAATTTTGGGGCCCTGTGCACAATGACAATATGCTTCCAGTGGGTCAGAAGGCCACAAGAAATGTAGACAAGGTCAGGACCTTCCCTTGGAGCCAGGAGATGGTTGGGTCCTTCTTCTGGGAGTTTGGAGGCCCAGCTGGGAGGGCTACAGGAAAGTGAGACTGTTCTGCACTAACCCTAAAGTACCTCATGTCTTCTAAGGTTCATCTGGTTTCCTGCGCTGGTCACAGCCCTCCGTTTCAATGATGGTTTGCTCGCTTCCTGGGCCTGAAGCTTTTTTTGTGTGTGGGTGTCCCCTCCCACCTGTCCATGGTATGAGGGTCTTCCTGAAATGGGGGTAGTCTAACTATTGGTTAATCTGGCTGGGCTCCACCTTTTTCTCCCCTTGCTAGTCAAAGTGGCTACTTTAGTAAGACAGAGTAAACTTCTCCTCAGAAAGTACTGAAGTAATTTTTCCCCCTCCCTAGAGCAGGTGTGCTCTGCTACTTGCACAGGCCAGACTGTTAAGTTACGTATTACAGCAAGTGATGTTTGAGAGACAGAAATGGTTGCATTCAGGCTTCTTGTGTAAGCACTTAAACTGTTTCATAAGTCTTGGGTGATTAATGAATTCTTGAATGAAAAGTGAGAGATTTTTGTTGAAAAATTTCTCTGAGACATAGTGTTCTGAGAATTTTTTTCTCTGTTTTTGGTGAACAGAGTCTCATCTATTTCACAAAGGTGTCAGTGGGCAACAATCCCATCACCACAACAGTCAGTGGCTGACTATCTGAGACAGGACAAAAATGAAATGTTAAATCCAACCAGTTCAAAACTTTGGGTAGTTCACTGTGATCTGATCCAGCTCCTGTGGTTTTGATTTGGGATCATATCTGATTTTGGATCATTCCATCCTGAAAGGAACTTATTTTCCATGTCTGGTTTGGATGCCTGGGTTAAAGTATAATTTGGGGGGCCCTGAAACCCTCCAAAATTGGCAGGTCCCCCTCACACCAATGTAGGCCCCCTTCACCCACCCCAGCTACTGCCCCCCCAGTGCCTGCCCCACCACCATACGTGGGAGGCATTAATGAAAAAGTTGGTTTTGTCTGGCTTTTTGCCAGACACTGGGGTGGCACTTAAAAAAAAAACAACAAAAAAACATGCGGAAGTGTGCTGCACTGGAACGTGTTCCCCCGCCGGCCCTGGGAGGATGCTGCGGTGGGCAGGAGCAAGCCTGGCCACTCCTCCCCTCCCTTCCCTTCCCGGTGCCTGGAGAGGCCACGTACTCACCGCAGGCCCCCAAGCCGGCAGGGGAACATGTTCCACCGCGGTCTGCACCTGTGTGCTTCTATTTTTAGGGGGCCTGCAGAATGCAGCATTCTGGTGCATCCTCCTATTGGGGGGTGGGGGCCTGGAATGCAGCATGCTGGGGCACTCCTCTATTTTTAGGGGATCTGGAACATTGGCTCCCCTAAAAATATGGGGCCCTGGAACGGCGTTCCCGTGTGTTCCCCCCTACTTTAACCCCTGATTGGATGTGACTAAAATCTCATGAAATATTTACCTGAGATAGTAGAAATCTTTTAAGGAAACCTAATCTTATTTTCACCACTGAACTGAAATGTGGTTTAGATGAAATTACTATAAGGATACATTGTTGAAAAACTGTACTCAAAAAGTAACATTCAATTGTTCACTGTCAAACTGGGAGAATTTGCAAGCACTTCAGAGGGCAGAATTAGATTTCAAACTGACCTTAATATGTTGAAGAATTAGTCTGAAATAAAGATGAAATTCAATAAAGGCAAATGCAAAGTACTTCACTTGGGGGAAAAAAAATCAAATGCACAACTACAAAATAAGGAGCAACTGGCTAGGCAGTAGTACTGCTGTAAAAGATCTGTGGGTTAGATTACATTGCAAATTAAATATGAGCCAACAAAGTGATGCAGACACAAAAAAGAATATTACCATTCTGAGGTGCTCTATTAATAGAAGTGTTGCATGTAAGACATACAGGGTAATTATCCGGCTCTATCTGGCACCTGTGAGGCTTCAGCTGGAATATTGTGTCCAGGTCTGGGTACCACACTTTGAGAAAAATGTGAACAAATTGGAGACAGTCCAGAGGAGAGCAGCAAAAATGGTAAAAGATTTAAGACATGCTGACCTATGAATAAAAGGTTAAAAAGCCTGCTTATGTTTTGTCTTGAGAAAAGATGACTGACAGAAGACTTGATAACTTCCTTCAAATATCTTAAGGACTATTGCAAAGGGGACACTGATCAATTATTCTCTATGTCCATTGAAGATAGGACAAGATATAATCAGCTTGCTCTGCAGCAAAGGAAAATTAAGCAAAAGATTAGGAAAATCTTTCTAACTGCAAGTTCTGGAATAGGCTTCCAAGGAAAGTTGCAACCCTCATCATTGACATATTTTAAGAACAAGGTAGGCAAACACCTCTCAGGGATGGATATACGTGCTCCTGCCTTCGCACTAGAAGATGGACTAGAGGGTCTCTTGAGTTCTCTTCCAGCCCCACAGTTCTGTGATTTCATGCATTTTCCACCAATTTTGACTGAAATCTGAGGAGAACATAGTGCAGGCTTGCTATTTAAATAATCCCAAGTTTTTGGCCTGATCCAGTCTGTCACCCTTATTATTAATTTCCAGTATTGCCCGCAACATTCTAGAATCTAGTTCCATTCCAGATAGAAGAGAAGGCAGAATTACATCCTTGAGATGCTCACATCAAATCCTGAACATGATCCAGGTGTGGGTCTTAAATACTGCTTCCTCAGTCCATCTGCAATGACAATGAAGCCTCACAGAAGTTACCTGTTTTGTGAGGTAGAAGTATTAAGAAGACATCCATGCATCTCCACTAGGAGTGAGGAGTTTCTAAGAGCCATCACTGTGGAGGGAATCTTGGTGGTCTTTAAAGTACACCATAGTTAAGCTACATTAGACTGCAGTTACTCTGAAAAAGAATGCAAGGAGCAAAAAGTGCTCACTGTGGTTTCACAGACAAAGTTTTCAAACATCAGAAGTTTTAGATAGGGAATAGAAAAGTAAGGAGGCAATCAAACAACAATATGGAGAGACCTTTTTAATTTATTATGGGAAAGGCAGCTATTAATAATGTTAAGATCACACTTTATGTTAAAGTTCTGATTTATACATGGTTTAAAAAGCAGTCATAAATTATTAGTACATAATATGTGTGTTACAGTGATGTGTGCTGTGCTAGAAATGATTATAAGCACATCTGCAGAAGGTGTTAGGAATGGTTATAAGCCAAAATTGTAAGAAATCTTTTGACTGGTTGAACAGCATAACAATCTATAATAATTGATTAACTAGTCATTATAAGATCTAGTAATCCTTTACATACCCTGTGTAAATGGAACCTTAATATAAAATGTGACCAACAGTAAAATAATACTTTGCCCTTCTATTTGGTATGAGATCAATCAGTTACTATTCACAATCCTTTTGTGAGGTAGTGAAGTTTATCCCCCCCCCCCCATTTTACAGATAAGGCATTTGAAGATCAGTGAGAGAGAAAAGTGAATTTGCTATCATCATGAAGGAAATCCAAGCCAGAATAAGCATAGCCCCACTTTCCTGACTTTCAGTTCCAGGCTTTAGCCACATTCACCTTGAGTAATAATGAAATAATCCAGGTCACTAGTGGACTTGCCACTAGTCCTTTCAAAAGATGAATCCCCTGGCCTGTTTGCAGTGGAAGTTATGTTAAAGAGAGAGAGAGAGATCATCAAAAATAGCCTCTTGGTAATTCTGCAGTATTACATCAGCCAACCTCTTTCAGATCAGACCCTGATCACCCAATTGTGCTAGCAGTTTCCCCAAACTGGGAAACAGCAGCCTAGGAAAGAATTTAAATTATCTGTTTAGTTGATTCACTCACATTTAGAAACATGTGTGACCTTATATATTATGCTAAATTTAAAAGATAATATTAGCAAATCATAGCCAGGCAGGGATTTTTAATAGATTTACTTTTTATCTATTCTGCTTACATGTAATTTCTACCACACAGCGTTTTATGAGCTTGTTAGCATGCTAACTGGGCTTGCAGAATATGGCAGGCAGGACTGCAGTAAGTACAAGCTCCCTTAAGACCCATGAGTGTCAGTTACTTTTCCCACAGCAAGCAGCACCTGTCCTGTACCTAGATGAGTGGAGTAGAGTAGGATGACTGAGAGTATGATCTCTTCCCCCTGCCCCCCCCACCCCACATTTTAGGGAGAAATTCTGAGCTTTTAATTGCCATGTAAAAAGGCTTTCTTCATGTAACAGAGGGGGAGATGTTTGCCTAGAAATGTATTCAAGTGTAGCCCATGAACTGCTGTTTGACTCAGTTGACAGATTCTGTCAATGTTTGCTGGAATGAACAGAAGAAAAACACTGTAGATTTCAGAGCATTAGCACATGAGCGTTTTCTTCAGGGATTCCCCCCATTCCTGGTTATATGCATGCAATCTGCAGGCAAGCTCACAATGGGCTGGGGCAGAATATTGACCTTGCCTATCTCATCCCAGTATCTACAGATAGATTAGGGCAGTGGTTTGCAAACTTTTTAAATGGAGCCCCCCCCGTGGATTTTTGACAAACAATAGCATCCCACTTCCCCTAAATCATTCCCCTCTTCCCCCCTTCTGAAGGGCAGGGTGCTTCCCATGCTGTAGTCCAGGGGTAGGCAACCCCTGGCACTTGTGCCAACAGTGGCACCTGACCCCATTCAGAGCGGCACACGGCACCCTCTGCAGTACCACAGAAGTTGCCACTCCTGCCACTGAAATCCACTCTGGGTGGTTCCTTCAGGTGCAGCTGGGATACCTACGCCTCCATGTGACCCAGAAAAAAGCTGGCTGGAGTGGCTCCTCTCTGTAGCATGATGCTCCCCGAAGGTGCCACTCTGGTCAGCTTCTTTCTGTACCATGCCTGGGAACCCCTGAAAGGAGCCACTTCTATTCATGACATGCTTGGAGACCCCCTGTCCTCAGGCACACCGTTATGATGAGCCACTCTGGGCAGCTTCTTTCCGTGGCATGCCTGGGAAGTGCTTCCACTCCAGCCATGACCACTGCTGAATTTTCAGGCAGCTGCCACAATTTTTTCAGCACTTACTCAACCCCTCAGCACCTCCCGCGCCCTACCCTATTGCCCCTGCAAGCAAGCACAGGGAGCATGCCTGGCAGCAGCAGGAGGTGAGCTGTGGTGGTGACTGTTTCCATCTCTGGGAACATGGAGCTGGACTGGCTCTGTCTCCTGCTCTGCCCCACACTTTGAGAACTGTGGGATTAGGGGATGCCCCTTCTTAGTTCCTCCAAATAAATCAAAAAATGTGCTGTAAGGCTCTGAAATAGTCAGTCCAGTCAGGCAGTCAGCTCAAAGACTCTCAGTTACTATGGTAACCCTTCTTTTTTCAATTTGTCTGTAAAAAATATTATTTTTATTTCATTACTGCGTCTTTGAAAAGCACTTTTGAGTCTCTCACCTTAGGATCACCAGTTCATACCCAGCCCAGGCTGGTAAAGACCAAAATTATTGTTGTCTTGATGCCTTTTTCATGGCCAGTGTGAATATAGTTGGTCTCAGTTCAATATGTAGTGACAGATGTTCACATTTGGAAAATACTACTACTGTTAGCACTGACTGGCGCTCTCACTGGCAGAAGAAATTGGCCAAAGATTTAATGGACATGGGGAACATCCACTAGTCTCTCACCACCTGACATAGCTCTTGTGATCAAGGAGAAATGTAGAAACCTAATATTTGCTGCCTATGCTGTACCTCTCTTGTGAGACAAGAGAAGCTCTCAGTCTCTAGGGCTATAAATTTGGCCCTTCTCAAGTGAGATTTTCATTTCTAATCTCATTTTGGCAGACACATGTTTGCATCTGCAATTAATTGTGCCACATCTTAGAACCTGCGGTTATCTCTGACTGCAAAATTTCACCCAGGAAAAAAGGAGGATGGGTCAGGACTTAATGAAACAGGCCCATTGTAAGCAGAGCAATAATAAACTGTTTTAGAAGGTTAGTAAAACAAAAGCTGTATTAGTGCAATACTGTTAACTGGTAAACATTAGAGACAGAGGACCAGACAGGAGTTATCTCTGTGTATTGCCTTTAAGGGTTTTGTACAGGCTTTTCTTTTCTTTTCTTTGTTGAAAAATCCCTCCATTTGTTACTTCTCATCTTATGCCTGACAAACAGCTATAACCATGTTAAATCATTCATTTGTGATAAAGGAAAGGGTTTTATTTATGCCTCTGAAGTTAGTTGAAAGTCTTAGAAACATGAAATTTATAACAAGTTCAAAACAGGTGAATTACACTCCAAATAAGTGTTGGCAGCTCTTTATCTTTTCCTTGTTTTCCATATTTAATTCCACCCTTGAAGTGTGGAATATGCATCATTTCCCCTTCATCTCTCTCTGGTTCACATCAAGTGAAGTGTTTTGAATTAATTATGTTAAATTATTAATAGCTCATGATTTGAAAACATTACAGGATTTAAGTAATGTTTTATCAAGCACTGTATGATAATGCTGCGGTTTCCATACAGTGGAGTACACTTCCAGTTGATAGGTAAAAATGATGGCTGTATTCCAGAAGCACTGAACTCAGTTCATTGTGAAACCAAGATGACAAGAAGTCATTAGAGCCTGTTTTACATTTGAAGAAAATCTCATCTTCAAACCTGAGATGAAAAAAGATAAACCTTTTGTAAGTGATTCTGAGGGACTAAGAGATTGACAGCATCCCCTTTGCAATTTTGGGCACTCTCTATTTCGCCTCCTGTGTATCTTCCCAAACACTGACTTCAGTCCCTGCATTACAATGACCATCCATCCAGCGTGGGCAAGGTAGACATGGCTCTCTGGAGCTTGAAATCACCTCTCACAAGTACAAACTGGAAAGGGGTGACTGAGTTTGATGAGAGGCACTCCCTTTTCTCAGCACCAGTTGCCCCCAGATACGAGCACAGTATGCTTTTGCTGCTGACCATAACAAGTTTTCTAGAAATAATACAAGTTCCTACAGAGCATTTAATTAAAATTAGTCCTTATACTATGTACTGAAATGGAAGGTGTAATATCCTAACTTTTTCCATTTACGCTGTTGTTTCACAGTGTCACAGGTGTTCTTCTTGTAATCAGGACACAAACTGGCAGAACAGAAGCAATCTGCTCTGTAGTTTCCTCTATTTCAAGTTCTCATAGGCTTGTAATTAGATCGAGTGAATGCAGCTCCTCAGCGGTAACCCTGCACACTGTGATACACTTTGGAGTGAGTCATAGCATTGAAATAAAGGTCTTAGCTCAGGGTGCCAAAGTGCCTACCGTTGGTGCCATACTGCAGTTCATTTATTATTATCCCTCTTGCTTAATTAATTCCATTTAATGGCGGTAGAATTTTGTTGACACTCTTTAACAAAGGTTTTAACTGGAATAGTTTTATTAGCTTGTTTACTTCAGAATGGCTTGCCATCTTTGATTAAACTCCATGTGGATTTATAACTATGTCCTCCCCATGTTTCTGTGACCTTTAAGGCACATCTGATAAAAAAAATAAAAGGTCATGGATTCCAAAAGTATCAGTTCTGATAATAATGTCAGGCTGGTTCCCCTTACTGTGTGGGGTTTTTTTTTTCTTTTTCTTTTTTTTCCTGCTATTTCAAACTAGGATGAAAATTAACGTGAATAAAATTAATGGTTTAATTTTGCAGGAGAAAGAAGAGTATTTACAGTGCTCCACCAGGGAAAAGGGCTTTTGTCTTTGTTGATGACCTAAACATGCCTGCCAAGGAGAAATATGGTGCCCAGCCTCCTATTGAACTGCTGCAGCAATGGATTGACCATGGCTACTGGTTTGACAGGTGCAATAAATATTAATTAGTGTGCTTGGCTACAGAGGAGTAATGATATACACTGTTTCTCTGAAGCGTTAAATTGTAGTGTTAGTCTTTTATAATTCCTCATCTTCTCAGTCACAACAGGAAAACATTTTGAGTTACACAATTCCCTCTATAGGAAAAGGAATAAAGGTTTATATGTTGCAGTGAATTACAGCAACTGAAAGTCAAACCTATAGCTGAGATTGACACAACATGCATTTTCATGTTTTCGAGAAAACACTATCAGTATTTAAACTGGCACAAAACTGTTTCAAATAAATTTTTATTTCTTTGTTGTTAAGGATGGAAGCAAAAACACTTGTCTTTCAATGAATGATTTTGTTTAAGGTTAAAAGGCAGTTAAAAACATTTTTCTTTTTTGTAACCAATATTTAGAGGAGCATTTTATAACAGAGCTATGGGTTTTTTTAACATCATTTGGTTGAATATTGTTGACAGAAAGACTTCAGCACCTTACTGCTTTAGATCTATTATATGTGGATAGGGGAAGTTATATAGTTTAAAAGGAAACCTAGCAAATTTATAAATATTTTTTAAAAGATCTAGTAATGGAAAAGCACAAAACAGCCATAGAAGCTCCATTAAGTGCTCTAATGTTAGTCAAAAAGAGCAATGCTTCATACAGAGAGTTTTTTAAATGTTTATGTTTAAATGTATACACCTAAAGAATGACCAAAACAACTTCTATTTACCAGGACAAAGGAGCATTAATTAAATACTGGTATTTTCTGACTCCTTCTTTATCATAGCTAACATTTATACATAAAGCTTCTTGGGAACTAATTCATCAGGCTATCATTACATGTATTAATTTATTGAAGATCTTGTTTTCTAATTAGATATGAAGTTTTATTGCAACTTTATTTGCTTGTGTGCCTGTGTGCTCTTGGCATGCCGTGATACAGAAAGGCTTGATATTTGGCATGCAATGTCTGAGACTGGCAGGGAATTTCTACCCTTCCTCGCTACCCTAATGCAGACACATGAATAGTTTAAATTTCTTGTCTGCTTTTCTGAGACACAACCACAAATAATAATAATAATAAATAAAGGGACAACATGATAGAAATTCAGGTGATTTCAAATGCGGTGTTTTCTCTAAGCTACAGAATTCATGGCCACATTTCTTAACTGAAAGTGTGCATGTAGTTTACCACAACGGGAGAACTGGTGCAGTGTTTGCTGCAGATGAGGTACTGAACTTTGAAAATAGTGTATTTATATTAACTGTTTTCTAAATCTCCCATCCCCCTCCATCCCTCACTGTTTCTAATGATACAGCAAAATTTCCATTTACTTCAGAAGGGAAATGACACTTCACAGTGTCAGAAACATTCTTATTACCTGCTTTATAAGTCATAAGGAGGAATTTTGGGAGAAGCGGGTAGGAGGCATTAGATATCTGGCCTGCAATAAGACTGCTGCTGCTGCTGCTGCTGCTGCTTCATTCTTATGACAGTCCACAACAACTATTTGCTGATAATGTCTAACAGCACAGCCACAGAAGCAAGCTGCTGATGAGATATTGTCAGAGCCAGATTAAGGCTCTTGAGAGCCTGGGGATGACTACTCTTGTGGCCCCATTCCCACTACAGCAGTGGCCAGCCTAGGGATGAGGCAGCATTCACACTGGGGAGGCCTGGCCAGTACTGGAGAAACTTGGAGCCTCAGACCAACCACTAACTGTGGGGCCAGCAGTCACACGGGTGTGGCCTGACCAGCACTGGGACATAATCGAGGTCTGGGGCCACATGCTGTGGTCTATGGTGCTATCTCATTGCTCCAAGTCAACCTGGAGAGATGGGGTGGGCCAGCACCTGGCAGGTGCACTCCACAGGCAGGAGTGAGCCCTGCTGGCATTCAGTGTGGTCTCTAGCAGCAGCATTCCAGGTCTAGTAGGATTGTTTGGTCACTGTGCTGGGACCCCTGGGGACTAGGTAGAGGAGATCGGCCAGGCCACCCTGAGCCACAGAGGCCCTGATGCAGTGGCCCATCAGTGCTCCTGGCACCTGGAGGCCTTACCATGCACCAGCAGAATCCACCCCTGCCCTTGAAGCACAGCTGGCATGCACCAGCCTCCCCTGCCCTTGGGCTGGCTGGTCTGCTGGTGGCAGCAGGAGGTGAGGAGGGAGCAGGAGTGCCATAATCCACAGCCTCTGTCCCCAGGGCCCTGGCCCTCCAACTCTCCAGCCCCCTCCCACCCCCAAGTGCCTTCCAGGTCCAGCCAGCACTGTGCCAACCTGAATGGGGCTAGATTTTTGCTTGACAGCTGGTCCTCCCTTTAGTATGGGGCCCAGGGCTACAGCCTCTAAGGCCCCTGGCCAGTGCATCAGGGAGGGTCAGAACCCCCCACCCCAGGCACTGTACCTCCCATAGCTGACACCCCTTTATACTGACTCTGGTTACTAGGATGGGCTGCCCTGAACCGAGGGTCCATCATTGACCCTGGCAACTAGCTCAGGCTGCCTTATCTGTGAGACAGTTAACTGGAGTGTGCTGGAGCAACGTCAGCCCACAAAACCCCAGTGAAACTAACCAAAGTCATAGAGATTCCTGTTTCTCCCCACACCCCCTTTGAATCTCCCCACCATGGGGTGATGAGGTGGACTTACACCACAACACACCTGTACTAGCATACAAGGTGAGGTCAGGTAAATACCATTCCAAAAGGTAAAGGAGGGGTCAGTCAGATGATGTAAAAGTTTACAACTAGATTTTATTTTGATTAACGGACAGCTCTAGAAGCTGTGATTGGTTTATAAGAACAGACCCATCAGAGAGAACATAAAGGTTGTTGGAAGATAGGTATGCTAATGATAAAGATTGAGGGAATAACCAACCAAAGTAAGGCAAAAATAGGCTTGAATTAACAGATTTGAGCAAACAGAAGGAGGCGATCAAGAAAGGAGTCAGTTGGAGCAGGAGCACAGAAGGAAGTTCAGAAAGAAGAAAAAAATCAATGGAGAAGAGGGTTAGACTGTTGTATCACAACAAGAAACCATCACAAGCAGCAGCAGCACTGATGACAAAGTACCAACAGCAGCCAAGAAGAAATAGCTGTAGCAGCAGAATAGCAGTAACCACAGCAGCGACCTCAGCTTTGGATGGAGACAGAGCAGAAGGACCCTGACAAAACAGAGGGGGAGAAGCCTGCGGAAAGTAAAAATGTTGACTATATTATACAAGTAGAATAGAAGCAGGATTAATGAGTGTGTATGCTTAAGATAATACAGCTGGACGTCTGTGTGTGCATATTTGGTTGTATGCATAAAATTTAATGTTTATTAAAATTGTTGTCAGTGTTATAAACGTGATTGATCACCACATATAGAACAGAGCCACTTATGCCATTTACACATCTATGGCTTTGCACTGTTGGGTACTTTAATGTGTGCACTTGTGTTTGTATTCATGTTTCTTGGTATATGATATTTTTGTCCTATTGTATGGTATTAAGGCACTGGTTGCCAACCTGTGGCCTGGGGGCCAAAAGTGGCTTACAGTGTCTTTGAAAATGGCCCTCCATTCCCCTCCCCCTGGCTGCATAAGGGAACAGCTACCTAAGAGTTTAGACAGTGTTTTGTAGATTTTAAAAGGGATAGCTGTGTTAGTCTAGTCCAGTGAAAAAACAACAAGGAGTTGTGCGGCACTTTAAGACTAACAGATTTATTTTTTGCATGAGCTTTTGTGGGAGAAGATCCCACTTCCTCAGAAGCATCTGAGGAAGTGGGATCTTCTCCCACGAAAGCTCATGCAAAAAATAAATCTGTTAGTCTTAAAGTGCCACACAACTCCTTAGTGTTTTGTAGACCAGTGAAAATCAGTGCAGGCAGTTTGCTGCACTCAAGGGGACAGAAGATCAGCATTCTTCTTACCTTGCTCCATCAAGGAGTGACACCGGGCTACAAGGTCCTTGCAGTTTCCCTGCTGCAGGCAAGGGGATGGGAGATCTGCAGGGAAGCAGCCTCATCACTGAACTCCTTCTGTCTGGCTGCATTGGGGGGGGCGGGACGAGGAAAGTTTGGAGCATCCAGGACCTACCATGCTTGAGGAGATGGACAAGACTCTAAAAATCAGTGCCTTCAAGTTTGGCCTACACTTAACAAGCCACCCACCATGACTTAGCTGCAAGGCCATGTGCGTTGGTATGTAGTGACAGTCACTCATCCACAGTAGTGCTTTGTCTGTGACATATTGTGAGTAATTTGTAAGTGTAAAATAGTGAATGGAAAAATTAGCACAGTAGTATCAAAATGTTTACTTTAAATATGTAGTGATTTGATTTGGAGTCCGTAATGGTGTATACATCAATATTTTTTTCATAAGTTGATAGACTAGTGGCACTTCAGAGTTGTAAAAATGATATTTGTGGCCCTTGAGCCAAAGAGGTTGGGAACCACTGTATTAAGATACATGAATGTGTTAAATAAAGAACATTTTGGTTTTGAACATTACTTCTTGGGTGCCAATCTTTCAAGTGGATTGAAACCCACAAGAGAAGATTGAGGGGGGATTTGATAGCAACCTTCAACTACTTGAAGGGATGCTCTAAGGAAGATGGAGCTCGACTGTTCCCGGTAATAACAGAGGACAGAACGAGGACCAATAGTCTCAAGTTGCGGTTAGGGAGGTCGAGGCTGGATATTAGAAAAAACTTTTTTACTAGGAGAGTGGTGAAGCCTTGGAATGAGCTGCCAAGGGAGGTGGTGAAATCTCCATCTTTGGAGGTGTTTAAGGCCCGGCTGGACAAAACCATGACTGGGATGGTTTAGTGGGAGTGGTCCTGCCTCTGGCAGGGGGTTGGACTAGATGACCTAGGAGGTCCCTTCCAACCCTATGATTCTATGGTTCTATGATTCTATATTCCCAAAGATAAACAGAATTACTCTGTTCTGGAGAGCTTCCTTAAGGCCATAGGAGAGCACTTGCTAAAAACCCTGGCAGTTCCCCTAGACCAGGCCATTTCATTTCACCCACCAAAACAGACAGACAAGTTATCAAAACAGATAAGCTATTGGGGGGGAGGGGGCATGTGCAGGAGTAACACTTCCTGGTATTTAGGTACTGCAAATCCTATTATATAGCCTGATCTGTTAAAAAGGGGTAACCATGACACTAACTTGAGCCAAACTGTCTGTCTGCATTTGATGGGTATGGGGGCTCCAGTCTTCTACTCTATCAAGTCTTTTCTATATAACCCCGGTGTTAAGAACCTCAAAAGGGATAGACAGTAGCAATGTAAAATGCTTGCCCATTTGCTTGGGGCTTATTGAACCTAGTCTTTGGGTCAGAGTACCAGAGTTTACGGTCTCCTCAGAGGCATGGGGAATCAGTGATTGACCTTCTTGAAGGCAGTTTCTCTGCAGCTTTCCAGGAGTTCCTCTTGGGAGCTGTAAGGCTACTTTGCTGTCTCACAGAACTGCCACTGATTGGAACATCCTTCTTTTAAATCCTTATTCTACCCCTTTCATGACTGGCAGAGCCAACCTTGCCCTTTGTCAATGATGTTGGGTTTATATATCTTGCCACAAGACGTTTATCCAGTCCAGCTTCCCTTTTTAATTTTTGTGCATCTCTCCCTGAGAAACCTGAATTCTTAGAAATTCAGAGTTCATATTGTTCGTATTATCATTTGGATTTCTCTTATTTTGTTTTTTATTTAAGGAATCAGGAAGACTTCAGAGCAAAATGTGATGCTAGCTAAATTAAGGTGACCATTTAAAATGTTATTTAATATCTATGTCAAAATTATAACTATGTATATGAAATATGGCATGTGGGAGCCCATTATAAACGTTATAATTTGCCAACTATGTTGATATAGCTTATGTGCCTGTCATATTTGAATCAGAAGTTATGGATATGCTTGATGTATCTGTATTTCAGTTTGTGCTGTGTTTCTGAATGACATGCCAGACAGGATGGCTGCAGCACTAATTTGCTTAATGGCCCATTTAAGGAAACACACAGTTACAATGGGCCCAGGAGAACCCAGGGGTACACCTGGTGAGTCACCAGGACATATTCATGTGACTCTGGACTCCATATTATTTCTGTAAACCATAAGCTGCATAGAAAAGGACAAGGGATGCAAAATGTGGCTGCACCATATCCATTTTGTCTTCAGTCAGTCTTTAGTCTTAACCCTTCACCAAGGGCCCCAGACCCATCCACGTGCTCTGTGTACACCAGCAGGATTATATAAACCTGTAACTCCACAATACTGCTAGAATCCTTATCTACATGGACTTTAAAATCATTTATATGTATGTGATTGCTTTAATCATTTAACATTTATCTTACAGTTTGTTTCTTTCCTTTTAATAATAAACCTTTAGTTTTAGTTACTAAAGGATTGACTGGCAGTGTGGTATTTTAGGTAAGATCCAAACTCATATTGATCTGGTAATGTGGCCGACCTTTTGGAGTCAGGAGAACCTTGTTGGTAAAGATCCTGAAGCTTTAAATAACTTATCTCTTTACTGGATCTAGTGGCTGATTGGGAGCCTGAGGCTGAAATGCAGTAAAGGGTGCTGAGTATATTTTATTTTAGTTTCTTGATAACCAGTGTGGGGGAGCAGAAGCGATGTTTGTGGCTGATTGGAAAATCTGATTTCACCGTCACCCACCAGTGCTAGCAGAATCTGCTTTCCTTTTGCAGCCTGCCCTGATCTTGACATTTTCAGGTGGCAACCCTAGCCACGGACTGGTCACACCAGGACCCCAGTCTGCATAAGGTTTTCCAAGTCACTTTTCTGTTCCCTTGGTCGTCAGGCCTGAGAGCTACTCTCAGTTTCAACATCTACAGCAGGCTCCTGGTGTCAGTCTGTGAATGCTGGAATGCACAGTGCTTTGGTTCTACTTCCTCCTGCTCCCAGCCGACTCAGGGAACACCTCCCCAATTCTTGCTCAGTTCCAAAGGGGCAGCTGTATTAGTCTACTAAAGCAAAAAAAAAAAAAAAAAAGCAAGGAGTCTTGTGGCACTTAAAGAATAACAGATTTATTTATCACATGAGCTTTCATGGGAGCAAATCCCACTTTGTCAGATGCTTTGAAGAGGGCTTACAGAATGGGATGAAAATAAATGCAGGGGAGTGTAAGACATGGGATCACATCATACTGCAACAGCAAATCAGAGCTTTTGTAAGGATTCAAACTCTAGGAAACAGCACATAGAGGGAGGATGAAGTCAAATTACCTGTTATAATATGAAAAGAATCCTTAGTCACAATTAGGTCCTGCTTTCACACAATCTAATTTTCATATTAGTTCAATGTCAGCTGTTTCTCTTTGAAGTCTTGATGTCCCATTGATTTTCTTGAGGACCACCGTTAACAAATCATTAATGGAGTCATTAGGAAAATGGAAGTGCTCAGCAACTGGGTTTTTTTGTTTGTTTGTTTGTTTTTTGTGTTGTGATTTCTGATGTCAGTTTTGTGCCCATTTATTCTTCTGCGTAGGGACTGTCCTGTTTGTCCAATGTATAAGGTGTGGGGGCATTTGCAGAACATGATGGCATAAATCACATTAATGGATGTGTAGAGAAATTTTGACATGTTATAATGGGTTGTGTTTACTTGAGTTTTCTCCCCCCAGAAGTGGGAATGTTATTCTATATTCTGTACCATTCTGTATGACTCTGCATTGTTACACTGTTGTACTGCTGAAGAAATGAGTAAGCAGGTCTGCCTGGCAACTCTCTGGGAGAGATTGACGGGGACTCTGGCAGGCAGCCAGCAGGCTCAACTCTGCTCAGCAACAGGGCCGTGTGCAGCAGGAGAGGGCCGGGCGCAAACCTTCGGGAACCTTCTCCATAGTGTCCTATGGAGCCTGGGTTTCGGCACAAAAGGGACGCTTGATGACTGACTACTGAGCCAGCTATTTAAGGGGACACTCGTGAGGAGATCGGGGTCTCCAAGGGAGGATTGGAGAGAGAGAGAGAGCAACCTATTGTTGATGCTGGGTGAACTCTCGAGGAAGAGCCGGAGATCGGGAGCCCGAGGGCCCAGGGACATTGTTGGGACTGAGTGTCTGATCTTTGATGATCAGAAGCTCAGGCAGCCTGGATGCCCCAAGGAGGGCTCTGAAGAGGATCACGGAGGACCGACTGGAACCAAGTCCCCGAAGGAACAGAGGCCTTGATTAGAAGCAGCCCTGTTTATGAACTTTGATTAGGGGTGAAAGGACTTTTGATTAAAGGACCCCTGGGCTGCCAGAAGCCTGAAGCAGATGGTCCAAGTTTGGAAGCTGTGCCTGAGGATGACGGGGGAGCACTGCAGTCACCACGGGAGTCGGGGTTCAGTGCCGAAGGATCGGTGAGGAAAGACCGTGAGGGTGTCAGGGTTATATTTTGGTGGTAACCTGACTTAGTGTGAGGAGCCTCCTCAGTTGGGCAGTGGGGTATTGGGTTCTATCCCACTGGAGGTCAGGGACTGAGGGGATTCGGGGATTATTTGCTGTTTAATTGTTTTACCTGTTGTAACTGGGGTTTATTCTTTGGGGTTATTGTGGGTGTTATTGATATCGGGGTCACTATACGGGGGTTTATGGGGTATTCTAAATAAAGTTCTTTGTTAACCTGATTAGCCTGGCCTTTTACTGCTGCTGTGACTAGGTGCCAGAGGTTGCTAGACACCTCAGGTGGAAGGGTCCCGATCCATATCTTAAAATTTCCTAACAGATGAGCAGGTGAAGGACTCTTTGATGGAGCAGCTGGCTTGATTAGGTCTTGTGATGGTGTCTTTTGTGCAGATATGTGGACAAAGCTGGCAGCCTGGTTTGTTGCAGGGATATGTGCCTGCTTTAACGTTTCTTTTGTTAGGTCTGTAGTTGTTGGTGAGTATCTGTTTAAGGTTTGGGGGTTGTCTGTAGGCAAGGAGAGGTCTGTCTCCCAAGACTAGAGAGAGTGAGGGGTCATCTTTTAAAATAGGCTGGAGGTCCTTAATGATCTGTTGTAGAGGTCTGACTTGAGGGTTGTATGTGGTGACCAGTGGTGATCTATTGTTTTCTTTTTTGTGCCTTAGCTGTAGTAGTTGACTGTGGGGTACCCGGCTAGCTCTGTCAATCTGTTTCTTACTGATCCAGGTGGGTACTGTAGTTTTAAGAAAGCTTGATAGAGATGCTGAAAATGTCTGTCTCTGTCTGAGGGATCAGAGCAAATGCAGTTATATCTTAGGGCTTGGCTGTAGACAGTGGAACGTGGTGTATTTAGAATGGAAGCTCGAGGGATGTAGATAACTATACCGATCAGTAGGTTTTCGGTATAGGGTGGTTGTGATATGTCTATCCCTGATTTGTACTGTAGTGTCAAGAAAGTGGATCTCCTGTGAGGAGTGTTCCAGGCTCAGTTTGATTGTGGAGTGGAAATTGTTGAAATCTCTGTAGAAATCTTCAAGAGCATCCCTGCCATGGGTCCAGATGATGAAGATGTCATCAGTGTAGCGTAAGTAGAGCAGAGGTGCTTTGGGATGAGATTTGAGGAAACGTTGTTCTAAGTCGCCCATAAAAATATTGGCATATTGTGGGGCCATGCAGGTACCCATAGAAGTGTCACTGATTTTGAGGTATAAACTATTCTCCAATCTGAAATGGTTGTGGGTGAGCACAAAGTCACAAAGTTCAGTCACAAGCTGTGCTGTGGCATCATCTGGAATGGTTCTTCTAATAGCTTGTAATCCATCCTTGTGGGACTTCAGAGAGAAACAGCCGAAATTGAACTAATATGCAGATTAGATTGTGTGAAAGCAGGACTTAATCGTGACTATGGATTCTTTTCACATTATAACAGATAATTTGACTTTACCCTCCCTCTATGTGCTGTTTCCTCGAGTTTGAATCCTTACAAATGCTCTGATTTGCTGTTGCAGTATGACCTGACCCCATGTCATACACTCCCCTGCATTTATTTTCATCCCATTCTGTAAGTTTCCCCTCTTCAAAGCATCTGATGAAGTGGGATTTTATCCCATGAAAGCTCATGCAATAAATGAATCTGTTAGCCTTAAAGTGCCGCAAGACTCCTTGCTTCCCCCCGGCCCCAATTCTTGGGTATGGGGGAGAAGCAGGTGGTGTACTTGCATCTATGCCGGCCTCACTCCACAAAAGATTCCTCAAGAAAATCCCAACTTGTCATGTTAAGATGGTTCCTTCCTCTTTCTGCTGCTAGAGAACTACAAAGGGGCTAGGGTCGGTATTTGGTATGTGGCCCTTGGAATATATTCATCTAGCAGAAAGCGAAAGGGGAGGGTCATTTGGTGGTGCTCCTCTGATGGAGTGCTTTGCTCCATCTGCTGCCACAACATGAGAAAGGCTGCATCCCCTAGAGAGGATTGTGAATGATCTCTGTATGAGAGAAGAAATTAACAAGCATGACTAGCTTTCCTCGAGATCAAGCTGTTATGATTTTTAATTCCCTTTTTGTCATCTGTTTAAAATCCATTGAGGACCCACAAGGTGTACATTTATTTGTTTATCTAGGTTTATTTGTTTGTGTCTGTGTTTAACACATTTAAAAAGTCTGTTGGGGGTAGGTCTCCTAAATATACTAATGAATGCTTTGTAGAGCACACAGAGCCATGCAAAAATCGGGCATGGGAGCAGAGATAAAAGTACTCTTATAAGGGAATGACTCTCTTAGTTTTTAACCAGGAAGTCTCACATTTTATAACCAAATACACTGCCAGCATAACACAAGTGTACGCCACGAGTAGTTGGATAAATCTGATTATGGGAGGTGTCATCCTGCTTCTGTGTCAATATTCATCTGAAAGTTCATTTGTGCATTTGTTATTGATTTCAGTCTCTGTATTCCAGCAAATTTAAAGATAGTTAAGCAGGTGAGCATCTACAGCTAATAGACCATATGCTACAGCAAGGCTAAGAGATGGGAAGAGAAGGATGTCAAGGTGTGCTCAACTGAGGTAAAGTGCAAAACATTTTGAAAAGCACAAAAATAGACTTGAGATGTGTTGATGATAAAAGGAAAAAATGCTGCTTAGATGCAGGTGGAATGATGTAGGTAGTTTTTAAATATCCATGAGAGGTGAGGAACTCCCAAAATATCTCTGCCTTTTTAATACTAGAAATTAATCTCTTAATAAATACTGTGTTTCTTCAAGGGAACATATGCATTTGTATATTCAAAGATTTATTTACAGGTGTCATTCTTGAGAAAAGGATCCATCAAAAAGCTGCATGATAAATGCCCACCTGAACTTCCCCATTTTGATTGCTTTCCAGTCCCAAGGCCAGGGCCCCTGAAAGCATTGTGTCCCCAACTCTCTTTAAATCTGGATCTCTTCATTCCATAGTACCAGTGAAACACTGTAGTCTTGGAAAGAGATGGTGGTCTTTAAAATAGTCCAGTCCAAATCTCTAATGGGCTTTTATTGAATAGGACTTGGATTTTGATTTCTGGTCTGAAAGGAGTGGAGTTTGCAAAACAAAGGTAAAATGTGTTCACTTTCTCCTTTGCTGCTTTTGAAACTGGCTGGTTCTGCATGCTACAGCCTTTTTATTAAAAATGGCCATATTCAATTCTAGGTACGGTGTGCTGTAGTATTCTGACCTGGAGAAAACACAAAGATGGATCACAGTCCTCCTCTGAGAGGAGAAGTTTGTTGGGCAGTCAAAGATGGAAGAAAGTTTTCCTAAATATTCTGGCAATCTGCATTCCAGGAAAGCACCATGATCACACTGCTCTGACAACCTCATCCTACACAGGGGTCTGGACTTTGGCAAGTTCTTCAATGTATTTTCTCTTTCCTACTAACAAGACTTGCTTTTTTCCTGGATTTATCTTGAGTCAACTGTTATTTATCAAGCCATTGCCTTCTTTCAGGCATGGAACTTGGTTGCTGTATCAGAGAAAATGAAGATCTACAGTAAAGTGTAACCTGCATATAGGTAGCAAATGATGAATCTATGACTTCTCATGATTATTCACATAGGGTATGTCTACACTGGAGCCTTAGGTTGACCTTAGCTTCCTTAAGTCAACCTAAAAGCTCCATCCACACTGGGATTTTATTAGGTCAGCTTAAATGCTTCCTTAAATTGACTTAAAAACTCCACCTCTTAAGATCAACTTAATGCTTAAGTCAATCTTATTAAGTTGATTTAAGCCAGTGGAGACAGGGAATAGCCCAAGTCAACATAATAAGGTAGACTGAAGTGTTAAGTCAATCTAGCAGCTACCAATGTGGACGCAGGCAGTCTACAGGAGTTTTGAATATGGACATGCTAAGTCAACTTAACAAGGTTGACCTTAAGTGGACTTAAAGTCTACCTTATTAAGTCAACTTAACAGAGCTTCCAGTGTAGAAATACCCATAGATACTAAAGACAACAGGCATGAGCATTGAGTCACTTGGGACTCCAACCTCATAGTGACCATAATGTCAGGGAGCATGTGTTCAGTACAGCTTCCTGGGATCTGTATCATAGGTATGAGGAGATAAAGCTGGGTGGCAGCATGTTTATTCCCCTTGTTTCTGATCACATCCAAAATTAGAACCTTACTGAACACTTGATGTGTAGCTCATCAAACAGACAAACAAAAGAAAAAGATGGGCTTCTTAGTGCCCTCTTCTCCAGTAACTTGTAGCTTGGGATGTTAGAGCTTGGAAGAAAGTGACAGTCTGTAACCCAACTTCTGCTTCTGGCTTCTCTGTTATCCGTAAGAGAGAGAAAAATCCTGACTTCCTCTCCCTGTGGGAATCAGTGAAACAAGCCTATAACCTTGCAACTCTGCACATCTGAATTCTGAGAAGACATAAAAGTTAGTACACACCTGAGTTTATTTTTGCTAATTATTTAAACAAACAAAAAACATTAGTCAAATGGGAAAACCTATGAGGAAACTGATTAATTTACCCTCCTCTTTTTTTTCTTTACTTATTTATGTCTTTTATTTGCCCCCGATTCTCTTTGTCTCTCTTAATTTTCTACCTGTTTAAATGTTATGTCCCCGTTGTAATTTCTTTTTTCCTTGAAGAATGAAAAGCTTCTGAATTGTCAGTTTTATGCAGAAAAATATGCAAAATTCTATAGATAGATATGTCACATATGCCTGTCATCAGCACTGTGTGACCAAAAAAGTTAGTCTGTTATATTTGGACTCAGCAGTGAAGGAGATGGACTCAGGAGGAGCTGATTTAAACACAGTTATCTTTATTGTTTATTGGTTTTATTGTTGCCAGCTTTATTGTTCTGGCAACAAGCATGAACAAATGAAAGTGAGGCTCTGCACTGAATATAAAATGCCAAACCGTTTAAAGGGGCTAGACATCACACAGACCTTTGACCTGGAGACCTGCCTCCCGCAAAAGGTCAGAAGACTGGCTGAAGCTGTCCCTGGACCCTATCATTGATGTGTCTTCAGTTGGCTAATACCCAATATATGATAGTTATATGAGTTGCTCCTCCCTACCACGTGCTGCCTTTTTGGGAATGTCTACACTGCTGCTCATTGCAAGCCTCCGAACCCAGGGAGACAGGCTCCTGCTAATGGGAATCAAGCTTGCAACTCTCAATACAGCAGGAGGGACATTCAATGTACTGGCAGAGGATCAGGTTAGCTACCCAGCCCTCTGGATCAGAGCTTGTGGAATGAACCCAAGTTAACTGTCAATGTAGCAAAATCCACAGTTTTATTTTTAGCGTACTAGGTGAAGCCCTGCTAGCATTAGTCTGCCTACCTGAGTTGGAGGCATGGTCTCAGCTGCAGTGTTCATATACCCTTTAGGAATCCTAGCCCTTTCTACTAGGTGAAAGAGTGTTAGAGCTTGGAAACCAAATGAAGGTCCCAAGCTCATTTCTTTTTTCAAATTCTGTTGTTTTTCAGAACACTATATGCCAGCACTCCTGGAATGTTATACAGTTACGTTTCACCACTTTTAAACATCACCATTGGAAACGTTTTAAATCAGTTTCCTCCAGTTCAGAACTGGTGATGATATGGGCATGAAACATGCACTGTGAAACAAGCAACTATTATCTTTCAAATGAGGTGGTAGGAAGAACTGACCTACCATTTAAGGTATTACCTCTATTCTTATTTTTACATCAATACCCCTGGAAAATAACACAATTTAATGCACTATTTCTCTTCGTAACCTCTAAATCACAAACAGAGCTATAGTCTTGTCCTGTCTCACAATTATTTTTATTCTATGACTGACTAAATCAGAGAGCAGTGATAAGGCCCTTAATAAAACTGCTTGAAACATTTTTGAAAATCTTCCTGCCAAGTGTTGGAATTTTGACCAAAAAGAAAAAAAGGTCAAAAAATGGAGATTAATCAAAAATTATTGAAGGAGAAATGGCATTCAATGAATTATTTTCTTTTTCTTTGTTTGGTTTCAAAATTTTATTTTGTTTGTTTCAAATTGAAATGTTTGTAATGTTTCAAGTTTTTGAAAATTGAAAATATTTCATATATTCAAAATTTCAAATTTCCATTTTCCCTCCTATTTCACATGGACTTCATAATGAAATGAAGAATGTCCCTAGTTTGTTTTTCTTCTGTGTCTCTCCCACTAGTTTCACTTTATAATTTTTCATATCTTCTGAAACTTTTGTAAAAGTTACTGAATGTGAAAAGGAAAAGTGAAGCACTATCTTTGCCCCCTGAACTTTTTCTAAAGTACAGAAAGTTTTGAAAATTTGGAATGGAGAAAGAAAGCAAGCCAATCACTAGTTATCATGCATTTTATTTCACTCACTGGTGAAAAGGGGGAAAATCCTAAATTTTAAAAATGCTGTTTTCAAAAAACAAACCGAAAGAAACACATCAATAGGAATTGAAATAAAAATTTTGAGTCATTTCATCTAGAAATGTTTCCATGAAAAAAAAATTAAAATGTTTCATGGGAGAAAGCGAGTATAATTGAAAAACTCTAGCTACTAGGGATCTGGGGTGTCCCTAAAGCAAATGATATAGCTCTGCCATTATGCCCAAGCTGCTGAGGGCTCCACTGCCCCTCTTTTGTTGCAGTGACTCATGCTTCTGCTTGGCTGGGCTATGCGGTACAACTCACTGGTGGCATCATCACACTGTGAACACTATGTTTCAGATCACTAAGGCCACTGTCCCTCCCCTACTTCTTCTGTGCATGACTGGACCTCTTTAGTTTCCTAATGACAATAGCAAGCAGCAAAGAAATTCAAACAACAGAGACAGGTCCACTCACACTTGTTGCTTTCAGGGATCTCTAATAGCATTCATGTCCCTCGTTCCACATTCTCAACGGCAAGAAGGAAATGTTGAGAAGCAGTAGAACTCTCCCATACTATGATCCATTCTGTGGCTTTTGTCCACAGCACATTTCAATTAGAAATTTACCAGATTTTAGTAAAATGAACTTTGAGATCTGTGAGCCACAGCAGAGAGCTGAGAGAGGCAATACCATGTTGCTGTGAAGGGTGGTGGGAACTAAAAAGCAATGTAGCCATTGACAAAGAGGGGAGATAGACATCAAACTTTGTTTTTAATGCTGCTGTGTCTTGTTGAAATATAATAAAGCAACCACCTACAATGAGAGAAGAGTATTAACCTTTCAGGGACAAAAAGGGAGTCACAGACTGCCTCAATAAGTAAAGTAAGACTGACCTTCTACTGTGTTGTGCCTGAAATCAGTAAGGTTGTGATGACACAAAAAGTCAAAGAGTGGAGAACCAGGCCTCACCGCATGAGCAGAGGGAAAGGAAATTCATCATTTATGTGTAAGTATGTAGCGAATGCATTGGGTGTTCCCTCACTTCCCCAGTCCATACTTGTTCTTTCCCGGCACAGCCAAATTGAACATGATGGCCTCTGGAGACTACAATGCTGCCTTGCAGGGTTCTTGCGCAGATCATTGTATCTTCTTGTTGGGGTGTTGTTTGTTTGGAAAGGAGACATGGAAGCAGCAGTTTATTCTTTAAACATTTTTCACCAATTGCTAGTCCAAGGATTTGCCCTCTTCCAGTAGTTTCTTTGAGAATGTAAATCTTAATTTGCTATTCCTTAAATGCTTAACTAAACACCAAGGATGTGATTTTAAACTTAAACATTTAGATTGACAATAGGGCATCTCTTTGCCTTATAAAAGAATTCTCTTTGACAGCACAGGGGATTCAGGTGGAGACAGTTAGTTTTTAATAACAAAGTAAAAAGCTTTTACCCCCTCCCCCTGCCCTGGCTTCATTTGCAGTAAACAGCATTGCCTGTCTTTATTTTGTGGATCTGGCATTATCATGCTTTCTGAAGTGCATTTAGTACCACAAGGATAGCGTGGTGTGTTTTATATTAGCCATTAAACAGGCTACGTGGAGGGGAAGAGGAGGAATTTGTTGGGTTTTGGTAATTACATAAAAAGTCCTTTTAAGTTGTTTTTGTTTTATATGTGGGAAAGACATTGGTATGATACAAGTCAAGGACGCATTCATGGTTGTAGCTATGGCCCCTCCTGGTGGTGGAAGGCATGAACTGACTGGATTCTCTCATTTCAATGTTATCTCCATAGCTACCTTTACTAGTAATGAAGCTAGAATATGCTCTTCACAGCTAGGAGCTGATTGGCATTTTAACCTGGCTTTGACACATCTCTGAAGTGATATTCAAGAGTAAGACTTACCAACTTATTTGCTGTGTTCTTTTCCAGTATTTCCAATAGAATGTGCCAAACACTCAACTCAGCATTCATATCCTACTGAAGTCAATAACAATTGTGCCTCTTCCTATGGGGGCAAAAACAGTGCTTTTGGCATTAATGTTTATCAAGCAACTAAAAACTGCTATTTATATATTAGACTAAATGCTCAGTGGTTTTTAACTAGATAAGGCATGCACCAGTCATCGCCTGCAGTTACATATAAATGTAGAACAAGCAGAGTCCTGTGGCACTTAAAGACTTACAAATTTATTTATTGGATGACCTTTCATGGGAGAAAATCCTGCTTCGTCAGATGCTTTGAAGACGAGGGAACTTACAGACTGGGAGCAAAACAAAAGCAGGGAAGTGTAAGTCATGGGATCAGGTCATACTGTAACAGCAAATCAAAGCAGTTGTTAAGATTCAAACACTGGGAAACAGCATATAGAGGAAGGTGGGGCAAATTTCCTGTTTTAAAGGGAAAAGAATCCAGAGTCACAATTTAATCCTGCTTTCACACAATCAAATCTGCATATCATCTCCAGTTCTGCTGTTTCTCTCTGAAGTCTTGATATGTTGCCCATCTGTTTGATCGCAGCTATTAACAAACAATAAACACAGTGATTTGGAAGATTGAAGTGCTCAGCTACTGGTTTTTGAATGTTGTGATTTCCAAAGTCAGTTTTGTGCCCATTTATTCTTTTGTGCACAGATTATCGTGTTTGTCCAACACCTTATACATTGGAGACAGATCTTGACCCTAAGAAAAGGCTTCAGTGAGACAAGAGATAAAGGTGGATACTGGAACAGTGCATGGCTTCAGTTGAAAGGTAAGCTCACCCCAGGTAAGGAATAACCTTATAGATGAGAGAGGCAGAGCTGAGGAATGGCTTCTAATATGAGAAACACAGGGGTAGATGCAGAGAAGGAAATAACTAGTAAAGAAGAGAGGCAGTAAGAGGAATAGGGGATGTTTAAGTGGATCATTCAGGTTGACAGAAGTGTCAAGAATGGAATTAGATGAGAATACGGTTGGGTACTCTCTTCAGTAAAGTCACAGGGAGTGACAACTAGATACATGTAGCTTAGCTGAGAGCCCTTGCTGAGCCCTCTGTATAAGCAGCTAGCACTAGAATCCAACCAAGATGTATCCACTGGTGCAATGTGAGATAGTGCTAAATTATCAAATATTGTTTAGGAACAAATGTCTACGGTTAATTGCAGCAGGCAGATCATGTTTTTTTCTTTATTTTATGCTGTGCATTTAATAGTGGAACCAATTTGTCCTAAACTCCATCAGTCCAATGGTGTAGAGAATCTCCTCCACTTCTGTTTTAAATCAGTGTTTGACTAATGGGTGGATTATTTTGTAACTTTTTCTGTCACACTAGGCTAGCCTTAGTCATATTCTTTTCCGTATTTTATGTGCTAGATAACCTTTTTCTAATAATGTGTCCCCTAATGTATTAAGCTGGCAGCAGAGCACCAAGTAATATAATTAATTTCAAAGAGTTAATGAAGAAGACACACTTTCAATGGAGAACTACTGCATAAAAGTTCTGATATACCAGGTTGGTTATTTAGTTAGGATGTTCAGTGTCTGTAGAAAGTCTGTTCATCATGGTTCACCATGATTTTTCAAATGTCAAGTCTCATCTTTGTAAACAGAACAGTTTAATAATGAGATTCTCTGTCATCATGTCATAACAGAGAAGAGCACAAAACAGCATTTTACTTTCTTCATTCACCTTCCATCAATATGAGTAAAATGGAGAAGGTGACTCTAGCAGGGGCACTGTTGCCTTCTGAGCATCTATATGTGGCTGAGTGTGGCTATGATGTGATGGGGCCTGCCTCAGACATTCTTGCTTGGGCTTGAGCCCAGGCTCTGGGACTTGTCCCCCCTTCTGGGTTTCAAAGCCTGGGCTCCAGTGCAAGCAGGAATCTCTACACTGCTATTTTTAGCCCCATAATGCCAGTCCCACAAGCCTGAGTCAGTTGAGCTAGGCTTTGAGACTTGGTGCCACAGAGCTGGTAGGTTTGGGGTATTTTGTATTCCAGCCATACAGTACATGCTATTTTGCTCATGGAAGAGTTTATTCTGAAAGTCTAAGCAAGCCACCTAAAATGAGACACAGCAGCTATGTTAAACAGCCCAGTGAAGGAGAAGCCAAACACTCTGCTTTACAGCCATATATCTTCCTTTAATAAAGCCTTCTGAAAGGAACACTTGTAATGATTTAAAGATTTTAACCTCGGAGTCCACATAAAACTTAAAAGTCCCAAAACAAAAATTTCTAGCCTCCTGCAGCAGCAATCCCTTCTGCTGTAAGGCCTCAGGCTTCTATGCTGCCTGGAGAGCTTTTGAAGTCTTTCTTTTGTTTGTTTAAGGTCTCTCCTAGGTCTCCTCAAGCGGAGAGCTTTTGACTAGTTCAGACTCCCTGAGAGTTCCTCTCTGGTGGAGCTTCCTTTCTTCTCAGGAGCTTTTCCAGCTGAGCCTCCCCTGCAGGCAGGTCTACACTATAAACTTACATCAGTATAACTCTGTTGTTCAGAGATGTGAAAAATCCACTACCCGGAAAGATGCAGTTACACTGTGCCTACCAAGCTGTGGCCTAAACAGTGCCATGTCCATGGGAGGGCTTCTTCCATTAACATAACTGTCATGTCTCATGTAGGTGGCTTCATTAGGCTATCAGGAGAAACTCTCCCATTGGCGTAATAGCATCTTTGTTGAAGGGCTACAAGTAAACTTAGGATGTCTCATTCCTCTCAGTGGAATCTATCACAGGTAAGCTGCACTTCTGACTCCCTTAAAGGGCCAGTCTATGACCCACATATTTGATAAATTTCAGGAAATAGAGGTTATTTCCTCAGTGGCTTAAAGTTCTTTCCATGGAAACAAATAAATGAAAGCTTCCACAAATAGTGGTAGGGAGGAAGTCAAAGATTATAATGCTGTAAGTCTAATACTGTGTCTGTGTTTCATTTATCATGAGATATTATGAGGGATCAGACATTGTTCAGTCACATAAGAAACTGAATTGGCTCAGTATTGCTTCCTTTTGAATTCAGTTTGTGCACATTCAGATTCTTTTGTAATTGCATGGCTACATTAAAGCAGTTAGTCCAATTAGAACAGAATCACATTTTTTGGATTTGAGCCTCTCTGAGCTGCATGCAGCTCTTCAGATAGAAGAGCAATGTACAGTGATTATGGTGCTTAGCATTAGCTCCATCTCCAGCAATATTATGACATAATGAACCAGAAACATTTAATTTACACAAGCTAGACACCTTTATAGCACTTCTAAAGTCAGTGGAATTACTCCCAATTTACACCAGGGTAAATGGGTGAAACTAGGTTTCAGTATACACAGTAAAAAGTGGTCATATTTTCTTTTTAAAATATCAAGGAAATTATATAGTTTGTTTCTGTGTTGTCCTTACCTTTACAAGTAGTGGGATGGTCTTGATCAGGACCTAATTTTGACTTGCACTATGGTCGTAATATTCTACTGGGAGGATGACTTGTGGATTTTAAACAAATTCAACACAACACAAGGTTGTTGTAACATGAATAAATATAGCCACCCACTTTAAGCCTACAACATGAAGTTTTGTAGTTGGCTGATGCCGTCCAACGAATAGAGGGAGAACTAGTCAACTAACAAAGCCTATTTCCAGAGCTACCGATGTTTCTTCAGGTAGACAGGCATGGAAGTGAATATAGAAAAGCTATGCTTGCCATTGGAATGGTACAAAATCCAAACTAGTAAGGAATCATTTGCAAGCATTGGAATAGCTTTTTCAAAACATGCAGAGTAGAACATAAAATTGTGCAATGATACGCATTAAAACAAAAGAAGGCTCTCATGGTAGAATCCACTTTCAAGGTTCAGCTGGTGTTCATAAGCAAGCAGATCCCCTTGAGTCATCTTCAACTTTGTATTCAATCTGCGGCCATCTGTTACCCTATTTATTAGAGCTGGTCAAAAACAATTCTTTGCTAATAATATTGATTGTGAATTTTGGCGATTTTTCAATGAATAATTATTTTCAAATATTAATTTTTCCCTATTATCTCACCAGCCACACTCTTTATCTGAATGATGATACAACAGCAACAAGAAGTCTGCATCTTGTAACAAAAAAACTTTTCAGGCTTTATGTTCTATTCTAAAAAGTGTATCTATTATTGTTTCAGAGGAGGTATTTTTGGTCAGGATCTTGAGCTGAAGGATTCGTTTGCCTTTCATACATAGTAAAGTTCCAACTTTACTTGGTAGTTTGCATCTTAAAATATACATCAGATTAATTCCTTTCTTTTTGATGAATGGAAGATGAAAAATTACAACTGATGAACTTTTTAACTTATAACAGTGGTAATAGTCTGTATTATCAGATAGGTAGAGCCCTGCAAATCCGCGAGTATCCACTGCAGATCCATGGGTATCCACATCCGCGGGTGTGGGTGTGGATAACCGCAGACCCATTGCTGCGGATCGACTCACGAATGCAGCCTCTATTGTTACCTTATCACACTGTGATCCATTGCTGAAACTGCTGCACCGTCTGTGTTGGCAGAACCAGGAAGCACTCTGGTCAATCCTAGATTGTGATCTGCCAGCCAATCAGAGTCTCAAGGTGGGACTTGGAGATTCACTGCTGGCCTTTGATTGGCTCATTCCCCTGCCCACTTCTTCCTTTTCTTGCTTCCAGTTGGCAAGCCATTGCTGTCAATCAGAGATTTCATAGGTGGGCAAAGAAATCTGATTGATAGCACAGCATGCGAACCACAAACAAGAAAGGAAAAAGTGGGTGGGTCCCATGTGGGGAATGAACTAATCAAAGGCTGAATAGTTGTGTGTGAGCCAAAGCTTGGTTGCAGCTGTGGTTACAGATGCAGCTAAATCCTGGCATGCGGATTTTGGATTGGATTAATGTTATCACTGAGTGGATGCGGATCAAATGCAGTTCCACATTTTTGTATCCGCGCAGGGCTCTACAGATAGGAGACCTGCTTTGATTCCCTGTCCTGATCTGTGGCACTCTGAGGGGCTGATTCTGTAGCCCTAGACTAAATAGTGTGTGTCTCCAGAAATATTTCCGTTGAAACCAGGAGGTGTTTGTAGACAATGGGCCAAGCACTGGAAGTCTAACTGTGAAGGCAGATCCTATTAAAATTTTAAGATTTAAGAATGGCAGTGTGTGGGCCTATGCCTCCAGCTACATGGTTCATCTTGCAGGACAGGGGCCTAAGATGATACTTATAAGATAAGGAAGAAAGGCAGAATCAGGCCCTGAACTAGTGACAGATGCCCATCCATAAGGAAGGCTCATAGGGTGGGTGGGCTTTGTCATCCCTCAGTAGAGATTTCCTCTAGCTGATTAAAGAGGGTTATTAATGGCATCTGTGTGTGTCCCATCTAACATTTCCTGAACAGAAAGCTGGTAGAGATTTAAAGAGGTAGGGAATATATAAAATGCAATGACCAAAAATATGCAGAGGTGGGATGCTGAAACTCCAATGGCTTGTCAAGCAATACTGAGAGAAATTAAATTTAAGTGGTGAAGGCATTAAATAAAGCACTATAGCCATCCTGGAAAAAGAAGAGCACTGAATAAAAAAAAATTTCAAAAAACAAGCATTAAAACTAAGTTGTTATTTGCTTTTATTGTTTGCTTCTTCATATCAGACCTTTATTATTCATATCGAGTACCAGACTTGTTGGTTGGTCAAATCTGGTAGGTGCTGTGACTTGATTGTCTGCATACACAATCAAAGGGCAGCAATTTATGACTGTGGGAGGTTTCCTTTTAAATAATTATTACATTCTCCTTGGCAGCCCAAGGACACAGGAAATACAGCAAGTGTCCGAGCTCACTTTATCTCCAAAGAATTTCTAAGAGCCAAGCGTCTTGATAAACAAGATATGATTGAACACCTGAATGACAAGTGGTTTTCTTCAGTGTGCAGCTGCTGTTTGATTTCAGGTATTCAGAATCCCACAGATAAACCTAAGTTTCAGCTTGATGCTTTTAAACTTTATTATATACCCAGTTTGAGGGGGAGGGGAAATTTTTCACTATACATTATTGTTTTGTTTTTTCTAATTCTAATTTTATTTCCCTTCTGCTAACAGACATCTTGGTGGGGGCAAAATGGAAGGGGACATTTTTATGTACACCACTTACATCTCATTACATTTCCATGGGTCATCCATATAATATTGTCACTTTTTTCTAGAAGTTAAATGAATACATAGCTATACAAAATATAAAAGTCTACCATTGAGAAAGCGCCATTAACATAAAAGGAAAAGAAATAGAGAAAAAGATCCAGGTCCAAATTCTCAGCTGTGACAAGTTTATACTAGATGCCACTGAGGTGAGTCGGTGGGAGGGAAAGCTGGTTCTAAGGCACCTCTCTGTTCCCCTGGTCCTGAGCCAGCCAGGGACTGAAGTGGCCCTGTTGTAATCTGAAGCAGTGTAGACGCTGTTTTAAATTATGGCAGCTGCAGCTGTACCACACGTGCATCCTTACTATCCGAACACAGCTCCTACATGGAGTGTAGGATTCCTCAGTTGAGGAAATCCTTGACTGCCCCACTACGGAAGGATTCTGCCTGCTTTGTACTGCTGAGGCTGTCTAAAGCAGAGTGAATGAGGGGCAAGACTCTGGGAGATATTGTTGTATACCAGCATGTTAGAAAGCCAAAAAACTATAAATCAGTATTAAACTGAAATCAAACATCTCACACCAAAAACTCAACTAATCTAAACTCTGGCCCTGTGCATAAGTCAGCCTTCCAGGGACCATAATCTTTTGTACCATCTTTGTAAGATGCAGTCTTCCATAAATGAGTTTACACTGTTCAGAATGGGTTTTCTATAGGACTTAAGAAATCTAGTCATGGGATGCAAGATTTGAATAGCTTTTATAATTTTACAGTTGTGACGATGCATAGGAATGTGAAGGTCACATACTTCCTGAAAAGCATGTGTCATTGATGCATTACATGAAGATAATCAGTACATGTTCCCTAATGCTTACACAAACTAACATTGCTTTACTCACTGCTCCTAATGCACTTGCAAAGTCCTCTTAAGAATAGGAATCACCCTGCTTCCCAAGGCAGATTTTGCAGTCAAATCTGGAGTTTCCCAACCAAGCTGTTTGTGAATTATGACTCAGGGCTTTCGGTTCTGTGTGATCATGGAGCTGTGTAAGTGGCCTAAGAATTTTCCTTTCTGCAATGATACACTATGAAGTCCTTTGTGTGCCACCTGAATGGCTAATATGGGGGGTTGATACACACCTATACATTACAGCCTGAATGTTTTTGTTCATCACAAATGCCTCTGAACTTTCCACTGCCTAGTGGAGAAGCAAAGATTTTCATCAAGCTGACAATTTAAGTATAGAAAGCAATTTTGTGAGAGTATAGACTGAAGGCTTAATATCCCCACATACTATCTAATCTTGACACTGTCTCATGCAGATGCACAAGTGGATAAAACGGCATCATTTTCTGCTTGTTTCTAAAGGTTTTGAGATCATGTTTCTTGGGATTTGCTTTGACATGCTGCGCATCACTAGCATATTTGTGTAATTATTGTGCACATTATTGATTCTGAAAGATTCATATTCTCTGCTTTTTTTCTATTGATTGGTGAGGGGTGATTTTACTGAAGGCAGAACAAGTACCTTGAGTTATTGAAGCAACATAAAAATTACTATGACTCTGGACACACTAAGTCTATTGGGTCCTTGGTGATGAACTAGTAGACTCGCCAGCCTTGTAGGCAGAGATCTTTTCCTCCAAACTGTGAAGGTAATAATAAAAAAGTCCAGCTAATAATTGAAGGCAATTTTTTAAAAGCTTTACAATTTTAGTAATAAAAATATTTTGAAGGAAGCATTGACCCTTCTTTCCTTTGATTTTTTTCCCTCTTCTTGATGAGCCCCAAATATGCTCAGGTTAATGAAATTCTGCCCTTGGAGGGTACTCTGTATAGTACAAAGACAAAACTGTTAATGGTAGGGAGGAAGTGAGATGTTCTGTATTGATGTCTGTAAACATAATTACACTTTGTGGGTCCACATAAGTGATTGCCATGTAACCTGCTCTTTGGTTGCTGAAGCAGAAATAATCATCCATTCATTTACCTGCTAATGAGATGGAGATCTGTGTACATTTGACACTATATGGTACTTGCCACCATGCACATTAATTTTAAATTGTCAACAGTTACCAGCAAATAAAAGAAAATTACTTCCCTGTAATTCTTGTCCTAAGAGAGTAATAATAGATCTCTACTCCTGGGTCAGTGCCTTCTACATGTGAAGAGATCAGAATGTCCAAAGCTCAGTGACTGAATTATTAAATCTCCTCCCCTGTTCAAGAGCAATAGTCCACAGCTACTTCAATTGCCAATTGCCTTTTCAAGTAAACCCAATAACACACAAAACAAATCCCTGCCTCTGCAAGCCAGGACAAGTGGTATGCAGTGGTTAAAGTAAATTTGTATAGGAAGGAGAGCTCACTGGTTTTGAAATGGTCATTGTGATAGGTCTTAATATTTTGCAATGATGGCGTATTTCATTTCTTCTGGTAGTGGTAAGATTCAAGGTGAGGAAGGGAATGACAACTTGAAATGTGTCTAAAGAGTATTCATACCCTCAAGCAAGCCCAAAGCCAACAAATGAAAGTGAGTGTGTACAATATGCATAGATCCATAGGGGCATGCAAGGATGAATACATAATGATGGAACATCAGAATTGGTTCCCAGAAAATTATAAAGTACCTGATAGAGTTTTCTGATTTGACAACTTTCGAGAATGAGATTAAGAAAAAAAGTAAGCTCACCTAGTATTTAACTATAACTCACCAATGGCAGACTATGTTCTATTTAAATAAGCAAACAAACGTGCCCTGAAGCTACCAAGCCCCAAACATGCACGCATTTCTCACTAGGCATGCAAACTGGAACAAATACCTGCATCAAGAATGCAAAAAGCCCTTAAAACAACAGTAGGTTATCCCTCTCCTATCCATAAGAATTCTGGTCCTCTGTGTCTATGTTTTAGCCACTATTAAGTCTTTTAAGCTCCCTCATCCCCTAACGTCATTTTCTTTACACTTAATTTTCTCTCCATTTCCTCCACTCTCATGCCCGCCTGCCTCTGTTTTCTCCTCCCCCTTTTGCCCTCTCAGTAAAGCCCAGCAACTGCCTCCATCAGCACTCGGTCAGTTTTGATGGCTTTATTGGTATTGACCTATTATTAGAATGGAAGATCAATGAATTCTGAAGCAAGTGTACCAAGGAAAGCCTCTGTATGGCTGGCAATCATGCCAGTATCAAAAGCTTTGGTGATGCAATAGAATTGGCAATGATGGACTTGAACTTGGAACTGGAGATCTGCCACAACAGTTCAACTTATGAGACTAGTAAAGCATTAAGGTGGGTACAGTTGCATAATAATGCAAATCACCAGGGTGTACATCAGGTACCCATAGATTTAGTGATCTGGCTTACAGGAAATGGCATACATGAGGGTTAGGAGCTAATGGAATTGAAAGACTCCTGGAATCCCACACAGGCATGAAGGGCTTCTAAGGCTATGTCACACTAAAAAATGTTCATTACCAATCCACGCATCAACCTTGGAAGGCAGAGTATCTTCTAAATGAGCAGTCAAGCATCATCAGAATCATACTGAAATGTGTGTTGCACACAAAAGCTAACAGACTCCTTCTAGGCTCCTGAAATGTCACTGTGAGGCCTAACCGATCTGACCTGTGCTAAAATAAATGACTACAGTTCAGTGTTGACTCCCAATACAGTCATAATAAAACTATTTTTTGAGTGCATCCAGAAATTTTACCTCCAGGATTTACATCTGGGCATTTGAAATATTTCTGTGACGGCTGGGAGAAACCTAATATACTTCCAGGACAGTGAGCAATATTTTAAAAAGTGCTTGCCTAAATTGTATGTGCATATCTCAGCTAACTGTTCATTCAGAGCCTCAGGGCTGGAAAGAATCAACAGAGAGTAGAACTCATGTAGCATCTCTGCGTCATCCTGTTTCCCAGCAAAGAAGGTGTGGCTACAGGGCTTTTGCTCTTCAGCAAGTCCCAACAGTGTAACTCAGTCCTGCTTGAGCAGTAGATATCCAGACACTAATGGAAGGTGGTCTAATTGACTCTAGGAAATCAGACCCCACTTGCAGTTCTGGAAGGTGCAAAAATTGCATCCTACCACTTTTGTCCTTCTGTCAATACAGCACCAAGCATAGCTCAGCCAGACTGGATGCTTAACTAACATTTTCCATTTTCCACACCTTAGTGCCCATTTGCTCTCTCAACAGAGGTGGCCTTAGGCAATTGGGGGCCCTAGCCATAGGCCTTTTATAGGGCCCCCATAGGCCCCCAATGCTGCCCTCACTCAGGCCTCAGGCCCCCACTGCCATCCTAACTGCCCCCCCACAGTCCCAACTCCCAACGGGCGGGGGACCGCGGACTGTCAGAGCCAGAAGCTGTGCTACCCACCCAGTATCTCTGCAGCGGAGGCAGAGCAGTGCTCCTTGCCTACCCACAGTCAGCCGCACCTCCCCAGGGGGAGGAAGGAGAGGGTCTGGCATGAAGCTGTGGCTTGCCAGGAGTGGGGAGTCCTGGAGCGGCCCACTCCAAAAATCTCAGGCCTCTTCACCCCAGCCACCTCAGGCCTGAATGGGCCCAATCCACCTCTGATCAGGCCTGGGGTGGCCAGGGGGAAAGCGACCCAAACCCTTCAGAGCAGGCCGCTCCATATGGCCCCACTCTTGGCAAGTTGCAGCCCCTTGCTGGTCACTTTCCTCCCTGGGAAAGTGCAGCCAGCTGCTGGTAGGCGGGGAGCACTACTCTGCCCCCGCTGCAGAGATGCCAGGTGGGCGGCACAGCTTCTGGCCCTGGCAGTCTGTGGCCCCCCACCACCACCCCAGGAATGCTAGGGTAAGTGAAACAGGCAACCACTATGAAGCCCCCTTACTGCTCAGGGCCCTAGGCTAGTGGTTCCCAACCAGTTTGCCAGGGCACACTGGTGTGCTGCAGCAGCACCTGAAGTGTGCCGCGAGCATCCCTGAGAGCTGGGATTAAAGTTGCCTCCCTGCTCGGCTCAGCCACGTGGGCTGTGCAGGACTGGGAAAAGGCAGGGGTTAAGGTAAGGGGGAAGGCAGCAGAATACAGTTCTGGGGACCCCGTATTTTTAGTCAGGTGGTGTTCTGGCCCCCCTAAAAATAGAGGAAGGCACCAGAACACAGAGTTCCAGGGATCCCCCTAAAAGTAGGAGTAGCAGCTGGAACACAGAGTTCCAGTGGCTCCGCCTTAAACCCTGCTCCACCTTAAGCCCAGCCAGCAGAAAGCTGCAGGAGGCCTGGAGTGTATGAATCTCCCCCTGCAGGGCAGAGCAGCTCCTGTCGGGAAGCCTGCAAACAGCCCAGGTAAGGGCTTTGGGGGAAAGGGCTGCTGGGGGTTGTCTGGGGCAGGCGCGTGTGTGTGTGTAGCAGAGGTAGGTGGGAGTGGCTGTGTAGCAGAGGGTGTATAGCTGGGGTTGTGGGGTAGCTGTTTGGTTGGGGGTGTGGGAGGGGTGTAGCTGGTGGCCGGAGGGCCAGTTCTGGCCCCTGCAGTGATGGGAGGGTCCATCACAGGCAGCAGGGGGCTGGGAGAGAGGGGAACGAGACCCACTGGGGTGGGAGCAAGCAGCAGTGGGGTGAGGATTTACCCTGGGTAGCAGGGAGCCACTGTGGAGAAGGCGGAAGTGGGTGCTTCACCGTGCTCCACTGCCCTATCTTCCCATTCCCCAGGTTCCCCCTGCCTCCCCACAAAGCCACTCTTGTTCTCTCTTCCTCTCTCCTCCTTTGCCACCCTTGTGCTGTTCCCACATGGCTGCCCTTGTCCTCTTTTGCCACCCCTGCCCTGCTCTGCTCCCCACACTCCTGCCACTGCACATGACTCCTGACCTCCCATGTTTTGCCACCGCTGCTCTGCTACCCCTACTACCCCCATATAGCAGCATTTCCGAAACAGTGCTGTGTTTCATGAATATTCATAAGTAATTTAAGTTAATTTGAATATTCATGAGTTTTTTAAATGGTTCTGTGCTTTGAAAAATTTGAAGGTATCCAGGTGTGCCATGAGAGAGAAAATATTAGGAACCAGTGCCCTAGGTGACCGTCTGCTTCGCTTACCCCAAAAGCCACCTCTGTCTCTCAAATGTAAGATAGAATAGAATCATAGGGTTGGAAGAGACCTCATGAGATCATCAAATCCAACCCCCCGGGGCTTGAACCCAGGACCGTCTGTATATTAAGCAGAGGTGCTAGATTTGTGAGCCTTGTTTATTTGGCCGTGTTCATGTTTATAGTTTTCAATCTCAGCCATGAACTCCTGATTCTTACAGCGTCCAGGTTTGTGTGTCAAGAGCAGGCTCAGCTACAGTCACGTTCCTTTTATCTTTTCATTGATCCCTTTGAATTTAAAAAGTCACAGCTTCTTCCATTTCAGGAGATGTACTATAGTCCTTCTTTTAAACAGTGTGACACAATTCAGTATCTACAATGTGCCGCAGAGCTGAAACTGCCAGACAGCTTTTTTTTTAATTTTCTCTGCAGAAAAGAGCAATGTGCAACTACTCAACAGAGTAACTGTCACAATGAAAGCAAACAGAATAAAAGAAGAGAATAGGACAAAAGGAATATTTTGGCTCATGTCGAGATAAACCTGAACAAAAAATTCCTTCCTTGCTGTTCTCCCTTTATACCTTGAGTATTGACTTTATTCCAGGATTTCTCCTCTAGAAAGAGAAAATGGGCATTAGCCTCATGCTCCAAATATGGATGTAGATCTGAACTTCCTGAGTTTGAGCATATTTGGTTCCAGCACCTTGGTTCAAGCCCATCTCTAACGAGAGCCATATAAAATTCCACAAAAGTCCTGAATTTCCAGTTATGTGAGGTCAGCAGAAGTATTCATACCCCGGCTCCTTAACATGGAAATTGTCATTCACTAGTTATTGTGCTAACAGAAGAGAAAACTTTCCATTTCCTAGCTTGGAAATAATGGTGGATTAGCACCTGCTATGATGCATCCACACACTGTCAAGCAGGAAATCTTCCTGAAGAAAAAATGGCTTTAATAAACAGTCTGTTTGAAGGGTAAGTTGTTACATTGTTAATTAAATTTAATAATCAAGCTAGAGTGTGATCAAGTCTAAGACCTCTAGATAATAAAATGATTGTTGCAAAAATTTTAGGTTCCTGAAGCACAATCACCAGAGAAAGTCCTCTAGATTACAAATCAGTCTCTTGTTTATTAAAATATCTCTCTGAGTCTGAGAATTTAAGTGAAAAAATACTACTATAAAGCACTATGTGAGCATGACACTTAACAAGTAAATATAAAAATAAGGGGCTAGACTCTCCCTTGCCATGTAACAGCATTACTTGTTTCATTTCTGGGAGAAAGCATTTCAAGTGCTGTCATAGCCAACAATGAAATGATCATCCCAAAAGAAGAGAGATCCTTTGGTGGCATAGTGGAAGTGTAGCAGCTCATATGATGCTATTGTGGCCAGAGTCTCATGGGAAATTGCTTTTATTATTATTATTATTATTATTATTATTATTATTATTATTATTATTATAGGAACACCTAGAGACCTCAGTCATGTTTGGGAGTCATTAGAGTTGGGGATATACAAAAACACAACAGATGAACCCCGCCTCAAAGATCTCACAGTCTTGAAGCTCTGGAAAATGTACTGTAGGGGAAAATCTTAAGAGGACAATGAACTAAACCTGTCTTCTGATCAAATCTGCCATCCACTATCTACATTGGCTTCCATATACATGGAATCAAGTTCAGTTTCTCAGTCCCTATATTCAGGGTGCTCAATAGCCGACACCATCTAAAAGATAATCCAAACTGAGAGATGAAAACTGTGATCAAGATCTGTGGTCTTCAGGCACAATGAAACATTCCACCAGAATGCTAAAAACCATCTGTGCATAAAGCAAAACTTTTGATGGGACAGTCTGACACTGTGGAAGGAACTCACCTGAGATCAAACAACAGAAATCTGACTACCTTCTGTTCCATGTGCAAGGTGGATTTTTTCAGCCTTGTATTTGCTAACATAAATACAGAGCAAAATATATTATTAAAAACAAAACCAAAAAATATCCCTGTCAGACCAAAACACTCCACTTCATACATAATTCCCCACACACTGCTCCTCACCTTATCTCCCCCCCCCCACCTGTGAGAACATCAGAAAGAGAGAAGAAACTACACATGACAGGTGTAAGTCATTTGTTAGAGCACTATTGGAAGGCACTCAGATACTATGGTGATGAGGGTGGGATAAGAATCTGCACAGAATAAAATAGAACTAAATGGCCTAGTAGGACTTTCCCATCTCTAATTTCTACATGACTTCATTTCTAATTTTATAGGCCTTACAAAACTCTCAGTGTTTTGTGCACCTCTGGCTGTCTCTGTCAGTTTTAATAAAAATTGTTCCTTGACTCAAGCCACCCATAGTGTCAAGTCACAACAAAGATGTTATGGCATGATGACATGACACAGATTTCAAATGTTAACTAAGATAGCCAAGTGAACTACAGCTTCATTCATAACAGCACCAAAACTTAATGTTGCCTTTATGGAAGACAATAATGGGGCCAAATTAACTCCCTTTGAGGATGGGAGTCTTTCTGTTGAAGCTGACTTGGGCCCAAAGTCTTATGGAAAGGAAAAAGCCCACATTTCCTTGAGGGTATGGCAAACAATTAGAACTGTCAAATTATTTCTTGCTAGCAATATTCACTTCAGGTTTTGTCTTTTTCCTGTGTATGATTTATTTACAAACCAATTTTGAATTCTACAAATGTCCTCATTGTACAAAGAAGTTCATCAAATGATCCAGACAAAAATATGTCAGCCTATGGGATGGTAACTTAGATTATTTATTGATTGATGTTTGGGGTATGTGATTGGTTGTCTAAGTAACTTGGTAATTTTTATGCGTCTTAATTGGTGCCTGAAACTTCTTAAACAAGAGACTAACAAATGGCAAAGAATAAATGAATCTAGTGCAAAACTTGACTGAATAGTTAAACGTGCAAAAATTCTTTGTACGTTTTGGTTTTGCAAACTTTCACAAATAGGGTATGTCCACCCATCTCTTTTATTTTGAAATAACACTGGTTATTTCGAAATATAAAAGATTAGGTCCACACGAAGTTTTCTTATTTTGAAATGACGAGCTCCATCATTTCAAAATAAGAACCGTCATTTTGAAATCCTTAAACCTAGTAGGTAAGTGAAATAACCCTTGTTTCGAAACAACGCTTTTAGGACACATTGTTTCAAAACAGCCCTGTTTCGAAACAAGGGTTTGAACTTCCTCCCAGGGTGCATAGCACCCTGGGAGGGAGCGCCACCCCCCTCAGCACCCCGGCCAGGGAGAGATGCAGGGGCAGGCAGGAGGCAGCCCCAGCAGGGTATCCCCAGCCGCGGCGGCTGACCCCGCCACCAGCTCGAGGTGCTGCAGCCTCGCCAGGGTGGCTCACCCCACCACTGGCTCAGGATGCTGCATCCCCGCTGGGGTGTCCCCAGCTGCCATGGCTCACCCTGCCACTGCTTGGGGTGCTGCAGCCCCAGGGGAGAGCCAGGCAGGGGATTGGGTGGCAATATGGCCCGCCAAAGGCCATGTTGCCACACCTCCCAGGGTGCCCCCTCAGGGAGTCAAAATAGCATGTCCATACACAGGGCATGCTATTTCGATTGGAGGGGCTTGACTTATTTCAAATCAATTTTTTTTAATTCAAAATAAGTCATTTTGAATTAAGGGTTTTATTTTGAAATAAGTCATTTTGAAATGACTTATTTCAAAATAAAACTTTATGTGTGGACATAGCCATAGTGAACAGCCAAAATGTCATGCAACACGAACACTAGCACCCTTTAAAAATTAAGGAACTGGACTTCATAGCTTTTACCGTCAAAAATATTTTAGAATTACGTGTAGTTATCGAACCCATCCTACTCAACAATGAACTTAAAAAAAAATTAAAATCTTCTAAAAAGCTATTTTACAGTGTTTTAGAAGAAAAAAAGCTGGCAAATTAATTAACTAAAGTAGAGTGTCAGTTTAAAAAGCCTGTTACAGACTAATTAAATCCTAGACACTGACATTTTTGGCAAAAAATTACAACCATAGTAATTAGTGTTGCAGAAAATTTCCATATGCCATTGTGCCAAATAAATTAGAGTATTTCATAACTGTTCCAGTAGGATTTGTTGCAAGTAACTGGCAGGGATATGATTCTATTAAAGGAAATATGCAAAGCTATCCCAATACTACCAATCCAGTAAAGGTGGCTCCCCAGGTTAGGGGTTTGAAGGGCTACGTCTACACTGCAGGGCTCAGTTAAATTGACTTCATAAGGTCTACTTAAAGTTGACTTTGAGTAGACCTTATTAAGTCGACTTAGTGAGGCCACATTGCATTAGGTCAACTTTATAAAGTCAACTTAAGCCAGGGGACCCATTTAAAGTTGACTTAATAGAGTTGAGTTAACCCTTAAAGTCGACTGTAAGGTCAGGAGTTATTAAGTCAACTTAAGCAAGTGTTTAAGTCAACTTAATGAACTCCAGATGTGGCCAAGGCATTCCTTACGTCAACTTAGCCCTTGGTGTAGACATACCCAAGGAGAGAGAAGTTTGAGAAATATCAGGAATATTATGGATGACTGTTATGCCAATAGGAATAGTATATATTATTATATCAAAACTTCTGAGGCATATTCATGGTAGTTTTTTTCTTTTGTTTTTAATATCATTATTATTATCCTGGCCTTAATACTAACTTGTATTCTTTTCATGGAGCCATAATAGTCAAAAGGCTGTAGAGAAATAAATGCTGAATATAAAATTAAAACTCACCATTGCTGTCAATTTTTATAGTCTAGACCAAATGATGTTATTTATTGTTTTATTTATTTTTATGTATCCAAGTTTAAATAGATAAAAGATTAAAGACTTTAGTTAAAAGATTCAAGACTACTAAGGTTTTGCTAAATGTCAGGTGGTGAAATTAAAATACCATCACATAACAGGGAAATCAGATAGATTTGACAACTATGGAGCACCACTTAGCAGAATGCATGGATTTTCAAAATATATGCATGCTCATCCTGGAGCATGTCTTCTCCTCAATGGGTTTTGCATGCCTTATGGGGCTCCTTGGGATTGGCTCTCTCTCAGTGAAACTCGGATGCTCCTACTGTGATCTGTCATGTTCCTGGCCCTACACTTCCTCTCAGCTGAGAAAAAAATATGTGGTGGTCTTATCCCAAGAGGCACCAAAAGAGCTTCCTCAAGCAGATTGTGCAGAGCTTTCTAATATGAACATCCCTCTCCTGTCTTAAATCCTTTGAAGATGTTAACAACTTGACATTTAAATTATCATCATCAGGCATCTAAATTAATACCCCACTGATATTCACAGAGGCAGTGCACATGTTTCAGAATGATCACCATAGGCTCTCTGTAGACTCAGCTAGGGAGGGAAGTGGACATTATATATCCACAATGAGAGCTCTGCATTTACACTGGAAAAAAAAAAAGACCATG